>JAFIDM010006943.1:28728610-28768737 GCA_023159025.1 Thereuonema tuberculata
TGTTCTTTAATAAATAAACTCAAATGCCTCTGTTTTTTGGGTATATTATATTCATTTCACAATATCCCCTAAATTTTGTGAGCAGTGTATATGAAAAAAATTTCAAAATCTGAAAATTTTCAAAAGATATGACAATGGCTCAATGCCAACAATCTGAAACAAGATGTTCCAGCCACAATTTTATTAAAAATAGAAAGAATGATTTTTAATGAAGTAGGCAATACGTGATGCAACATTTCATAGTATATTCTGTCTGTGCCGTGCAGTGTTTTTGTTATTATCCAAGGCAAACAGTAGTTCCTATAAAGAAAAGAAAAGATTATACAGCTCTCTGTTGGTAGAAGAAAATCGCCACGGAATAGCTTTGGCTCGTTGTTTAATGTTTTGAAATCATGTGATAAAGTAACAGAGCTCAAGTTCCAAGCAAAAGATCGTCCAAGTGCTTCAGCTTGTTCAGAGAAGCTGCCTATTTCAATGCCTATTTAAATACTTGCAAGGGTTGAGAAAAGTAGCATCCAAGCATCTTACAAATCTTATATCATTCTTTGAAGAAATTTACTTGTGATGGAAGATACGTAACACGTTGCTAGGACTCTTTCTGGGTAGTTTGTCGGATATGCAGAATAAATGCTCATGTATTTTTATAAGGAGGAGTTATTTATAAAGAAATTTCATAATAATTTATTAAACAGAAAAGAAGAAATTCCTGAAATTGTGAAATTTTTTAATAATGTAAGTTTATAATGTGATGGTTTTACTGTTTTTAGAAATGCTATTCTTGTTCAACAATAGTTCAAGATGTTTGTAATGCTGAATAATATATTACATTATATAAATTTATCATGTTAAAAGTATTCTTTATGAACCACAAATTGTTTTTTTTTTCCAATGTAATTCTTCTGATTTTGAATGTTAAGCCTTGAAAATGTATGTAATACCATATCAAACATGTTGGCGAATTTAAGATGAGCACTGCAATTTCTACTGCGACTGGATTTTGTTTCTGACATTGATTTGTAGGATAATATCTAAAAACATTCCAGAATTTCTATTAAGCTTTCTGTGCAGAAGTGCATTCATGATTCCACCAAGGTTAGGATGCAATTGGAGCTTTGTTTATGTTTGTGGAATTGTTGCCTGAGAAGCTAAAATGATTATATTGTTAACTTTGTCAATGATATTATTAATGGTGTTAGAAAGATCAATGGCTTCAAGACTGCATCTACTAGTGAAACTCATCGAGTCAGCATGTATTGAAATTTTCATTGAGGAGGACAAGAAGGAATAGCAGTAAAATGAAGGAGTTCTTTCAGAATGACCGGGAAATGGTCATTACCTCCAGGGTTGTTAATGATCTCCCATGAGAAATGGGGGAAGAGCGAATCAATTGCAGAGAAGGAAATTGGCAAGGATGTGAAGTGCATAGATGTTCCTGTATTAAATATACAAATATTGTGTCAAGATGAGAGATCTTCAATGATAGTTTATCTGGTATTTGTAGACGAAGAGCTTCTGACTGGTTATTAAGCACTGAAGTCTCCAACTGAAAAACAATGGAGATGACAATTGGTCAATGAGATTGACAATGTCAGTAGCTGAAACAAGTTTCGTAGTGGAAAGCTAGAGGCTAAAGATGGTACGTAATCTACCTGTTGAAAGGCAATCAGTGATGGCTTCTAAAGAAGTGATTAATATAAAAGGAGAGGATGCAGTGTTATGTTAGATGAGGAGACAAACTCCCCCTTCCTCCTCTGTCAGTATGCTGTTTGTTCAGCATGGAAAAACCATGAATAGTAAAGGTAACATTCCCCAAAAGAAAGGTTTCCTGAAAACACATACAAACAGGATGATAAATGTAAAACAGGGCTTTAACATCATTGATATATGAGCGAAGGCTTCTATAATTCCAGTAGATGAAAGCCAAAGTTGAAGTTGAAATTAAAAATAAAAATTAAAAAGGAAGTCAGAGTGGAAGTGGTCGTATTGGCGCAAATATAGAAGAAACCATTGAAATCTCCTCCATATCTTCAATTATAAAACCTCCCGTAAGAGAAATGTCTTCAATGGCAACGAGACGGTGAACATGAACGAGAATGTGAGCAAATGAAAGGTTTGTGTTGAGATAAGGATGGTCTTTTCTGTGAAAAGTTATGTCCAGCTGGAGTAACAGCCAGACCCGAAGATATTGGCAAAGATAAAACTGTTGCTTGGAGATAGATTTGTTAAAACATGTGACAGAACGTATGTAGTAGGAGTGGAGAGGGTTTTAATTAGTACAGAAAAAGACTAGTGAGGAGGATAAGAGACAGTCTGGCAAGAGACCAAAGACATCTGTTTTGATTTTACAACAAAAGAAAAAGATTTTTTTAGATGTGTCAGCTGTAATCATCTTCTGGACCTCTGGATTGGATAAGAAAGAGAATGCTTAACACAAATGATGTGGATATCCTTTTCTTCTTTCCATCAAGGACAACATCCAGAGTAGGTAGGATGATCACCTGAACAGTTTATACACTCAACAGGTATCTTACAAGGATCAGACTGATGTGAAAGCTCATCCCACTTGTAACAAGTTGCCTTGCCACAACAAACTGCAGAGTCATGGCCACAGTATTGGAAATAAAACATCATAATGGTTTTGGTATACGAGGTTGTACTTCGCAATGTAAATATCCTGCTTTAATGGTAGGATCGATGTGTCAAAGGTCAAGACAATAGTACAATTGAGAATCTCTTGATTATCTCCACATATGTGAAGAATCCACCTGATAGCAGTCACACCATCTAAAGACAGTTAACTCCTCTGTTCGAGTTTAAGGTTTTGTGCTTACTTGCTAAAATAGTAATATCTATTCCAGTCTTAAAATTTAATATCTGTTCAATATTTAATATTTGGCTCTAGAGGAAGACATTTGTATCAATAAAATACCAAACTTTAATTTCTTTATAGAATTGATGGTAGAAGTTATTCTCACAAGTGCTTTAGAAATAAGGAAAGGAGATAGTTTTGATAAGTTTTTTTGGGAGGGATTAGTGAATGCAAGAAATCTTGAAAACCTTGTGACCCTCCAATTGGGAGTTCCTTACTTGATCTGCTACAATTGGGAATTTTAGAGGGCTAGTATCAAGTCATTGGAATGACTGATTGCAAAATCAAATTTATGACCAGCAAAAACAGTTTTCACTTTTATGTTAACCTTGACATCAACTGAAATAAAGAATATGAAATGTAGAATTCAGTTTCCATGAATTAACTTCTAAATAATTCTGTCCTACTCAACACCATTTTCCAAATATTTAGTACTAAGTTGAGATATTAGAACAATTTGCACAATCTGCTTATTTCAAGGTCTAGAGACCTGATGTACAATTTAGAATGGGCAACAAAAATTGTCAGGAAACACAGAATATTAAAAATCAATTTTTGAAAAACAAGTAAATATAATTAGACAAAAGTTTAACATGCGTTAGTACATTTTTACAGTAAAATAAAACAAAGAACGCACATAACTAAACAAAACACAAATTCACTGAGCTATTTTATTTTACTGTAAAAAAGTAAATATAATTTTAAAATATAAATTTCTAAGGGATTAGTAAATTTTTTTTTGTAGCTACTATGAAAAAAAAAACATCTTTGTGTTTCTGGCAATTTCATGAAATCTTATCAAAAATGAAAACTTAATTTCAATGTCTATGCATTCCATTTTAAATTAAAAGTATTCAATTTAAATTAGGAAAGTGACCTTCTCTTTTACCATTTAAAATTCCACTGATTGAAAATACAGTGTAATTAAAGATTAATTAAAAAGATGCTCAGGAGATTAATTGCACTGTGTAGTAATATTATGATCAAGTTAATGGAATGTTATATAAAAGATATATATTATGTTTCTTAGACTGAAAGGTTTTGATAATATGATTAAACATGACAGGATATTTGTGTCCAATCATAGGTAACAGTTTAATAAAATTACCTGTAAGCAGCAAGGAAAACAACATGAATTGCAATTGAGAGGTCGATGAAGATTTATAACTTCATTTCCAAAATTATCCTTAATCTTCATTTCAAATTCTCTTAAGGGACCACAGCATATTCTTGCACAACAACCAGACTCTACATAAAATAATGAATTAAAAAAATATATATATAAAAATCATTATTATATATTTTTCTTTTGATAGAACTTTTACTTATAAAAATCATTATTAAGTAAAAGTTCTATCAAAAGAATATAATCTGCAATTTCATTTCTGGATTATATTATTAATAATTACTTTAAATTGGGAGAAAGAATACTCATCAAATTCAAGAACGTTTTACGTGCGCTGTACATAATTTATGTGTTTAAAAAATGCAGCATGCACACCTGGTTAATAACTAAAATAAAATTTAATTACAAAAATTTTTAAAAATAATTACACAACCACGATTTCAGTTCTGGCTTGAAAATAGTTCCTCTATCTGGAACTGACACATCCGTAAAAGTTAAGCCTCACAGAGGACGGAAGCCTGATGCATAGCCTACAGTGGAGGAAGTAGCCATGGAATAGGAAGGATGGCAAACCTCATGGGAGCAGCAGCACAAAGTGTTGCACAGTCATTAGACAAACCCGTAAGCACAGTTCACAAAGTTGTAAGACAAATTCTGCACTCGCACCCTTACTAGATTTCCGATGTTTAGCAACTGCGTATTGGAGGTGCAAGTGAAACATTTGCTCTGTATTTTGTTGCTTGGACTAAACTGGACAATGACTGACCATGAAACATTTTGTGGACTGACAAATCTCACTTCTATCTGCAAAGTGTTGTGAATACGCAACTGCAGAATTTGGGCAACTGCAAACCCACATATGCAGCAAATTCTATTTCATTCCCACATTTTATTCAGCATTTGGTATGGTTTTACAGTGGTTTTTATCATCAGACCTTTCTTTTTTGAAGAGCTCAGTCCTGCAGGTCTCGTTACCTGCACTGGTAATGGCCAGCAATACGCATCTCTTTTAGGATCAGGTGAATCAACACTTCAACATCATCTGGATTCAATAGTTTTCATGCAGGATGATGTCCCACCTCCCAAAGCCGTCCACCCCTGTCAAGCAGATGCTTTAGTCTCATTATATCGAAGACAGAATTATCAGTCATTTCTGTTCAATGTGGCCAGCTCAAAAGATCTGAAACCCTGCAACATTTGGCTGTGGGAACATCTTAATATCATGGACACACAGCAGCCCTCTATCATGGACGCACAGCAAACTTAGCGGTTCTAAAGACCAACATTACATGCATTATTTCTAGAATATTTTAGGTGACAGTACATTCTCTGATTGAGAATACTACTTTGAAATTTCAGCATATTGCTAATAATGGAGGATGATATATTGAACATATCAGTGATAAGAAACAATGTATCCATCTGTATCCATTGTGATATTGCAAGGCCATGTATTGTCCTAGCAACTACTTTTGGAACTGATGTTTAGTTTTGTGCCAAATAAAATTCCAGCAGTGCAGATGCCCTTATGTCAAATATAAAGTTGCTCCGCTGATTAGTTCTCCAGTTACAACCTTTTAAAATGTGAACTTCAATTATGAATAGCCTGTACTTCAAAGATCTACTGCCAAGAGACAAACAAAAGATCCAGTATAACATATGTTATAAAGAACCCAATACCCGTTTAGCAGAAGACACTCAACAAAGAGTCTGCTTTATATCAATTATTTTCAATAACAACTTTTTCTTTTGAATCCTTGAATGCGTTGCCTTATGGGAAGGTTTGAACCATCACTCTACTTAAGTTTGGAGAGAATATCTGTGATGGTTTCTTACTATCATCCAAATGGCTACAGATAGCCAGTGAAAGAGGTAGAATTTGGGGGAAGATTGGAGATGACCTTTCAAGGTGATTGACTTCAAAAATGCAAGAGCAATAAACTGCACATACATTATTTAGGGTCTAAATTCAAAATTTTTGCTGAGTTGCCAAGTCAATGGTTATCACTGCTTGGTAGTCATGAGCTTTAACAAAGAAATACAATAAATAATATGTTTTAAGATACTAGTATTGATAAGTTTTGCTTATAATGGTGTAACAATAATTACAACAATAATTGTTATTTTAAAATTTCTTAATAATATTGAAACATTTAAATAATCTTATAAAAGACATAATTTATTTTATTTAAACTTCAATCTTTTAAAGAATTACAAATATGAAAACATTAAAACTACTTGCCTTCTTCAGCAAAAAACACTTCCTGGCCCATATTATTCCTTATTTTGTATTTATTTTTTGTCTCAAAGCCAGTGAAAGCTGAAAATTAACAAAATAAAAAATATATATATTATAGTCAAAATTCTGTTAGGCATCAACTCAACATTATAAATTTGTAGTAAACTTTTCACTTCAAATAACCTTAACTCAAATTTTGGTTTTGAAGAAGTTTCAAAACATAAAGGAGATGAAAAGACAACCGAAATAACAATAAAAAAAAAATAAAGCATATATTTTACCTTACATAATTCAACCATGTATTTAATAAGTTATTAAATAAGTAAAGCAATAATAACTTTACTAACATGGACCTAATTTAGAATTTGAATTCTAAGAAGATCCTCTTTCTATCATACAGGATTTAATTATAAATATCAGAATAAGCATTGCACTTCAATATTCACAATATTTTAATAGAATTTACAAATAATGGTTAATTTAAAAATAATTTCCAGAGAACTTATTTAAAATTTAGTTATCCTTTAATTTTTATTATAATAATATATATTTACAGCATATACATTAACACATTTAGAGCATTCGTCATCTTATCAAATAAATATCATGATCAATGAAAATGCTGTATACTAAATAAATGGAATTTTAAATAGTAATAAAAAAAAAAAAAGTACAAGTCAGAGAAAGTACCAGTATTTTTAATATGAACAGTTTTCAAATTAAATTTTAAAATCTGATATAAAACAAAAATATAATGTTGAAGTTAATGTTCCATTCAGTTACTCTACAAACCTAAGTTTCAAATCAGGAAAACTTAGATAAAAATTTATTAAATTTCAAGACAGCTCTTTGCATATACATTAAGATATTTATGTTAACTGGTATCTTAACATATATGGTATGCAAAAGTCAAAGTTTCTACATATGTTGTCTATACAATTTTACACCTTTTGACTGATCTGAACCAAATTTAGCATAGTTACTTTTTACTATCCTGCGGAAAATATTGGCTATTTTGGAACCTTGACATGCCACCCCCTCACCCTGAAAAGGGGTGAAATCCCTGAAATAATGCCCCATATGCACTTGATAAAGACAATGGAAACTGTACAAATATTGTTGTGCAAAAACTGGAACTAAACTATTGTTGTGCATAATAGCGCCACATAGTAAACTAGTGACAAAAACTAGAACTAAAATATTTTTGTGGTAAATATTGTTGAACCATACTTCTACAGGTTGCACAATAAGAATATAACATTAATTTGTACAGATCACATGATTGTTTACCAACTCGGGATGGTTTGATGCGATAAGGTTACGGAGAAAGGGGTGGGAAGTCTTATATTCTCTGATCTCTATATTCATATAACGTTAGTTTGTACTGATCATGTGATTTTTGTACAAACTGGAAAAGTTTTGAAGTAATCTCATAATTTCAATTTATTTCTGATCCACCTCAGGACATCTGTTTTTGTAACTGGGTCTTCAGCTAGTTTTACATAATTAAAAATGCAATTTCTTTATTTGAAGTAACTTTGAATGTATAACGTTATATTGCAATATCTAAAAAAATTAAGTTGATTTGAGAGCGGATGAGGATTTAAAAAGAATAAATTTATGAAATATAGTCATTCCAACCATAATCTGTAATTTGGTTTCTTAGCAATTTAAGAAAACTTAATACTTTGAATAGTTTTAAAACAATGCTTTTATTCTCAACATTTTTAAAACAAGCACAGAAGAACAAACAGTATTATATTATTACAAAGTACAATAGATAAAAACATTGAAAAAAGTCATTGAAAAAAAAAAATCACAACCCAGCCATTCAATTTATGTTACTCTAATTTTATTATTTATTTGATTAATAATAGTTATATAATTTTGTTCATACCTTCAAGTAACTCCACTTTTTGATGAATCAAAAGCTGATCAATAGTTGTTAAATATTCTAAGCCTGGTGGACAATTAGGTATGCTCTGCGGGACAGGAGGAGCAGTAATCACTGAAAAAAGGGAAACCACAACATAGTGCATTTTAAATATTTAGAGAGACATATTTAAAACATGATCAGCATTAAAACTAAATTACATATGAATTATACAAGTCTTGGCACTTTTAATTACTTACAACCTGTTTTTAGGTAAAACTGTCTCTATATTGACAGTATATTAGAATTTTGGGATCTTATTAATAAATCTATTTAAGTATTAATAAGAATTAAGTAATAAGCAAATCTGTACCCTTATTACTTCTTCTTAAGAGTAAATTTCTCTTTGAGTAAATTATATTAATTAAATAAATTCAATTACCAAATTAAAACAATGTTATCTTTCAACAAATACATAATTCTTTATCTTTCTTTGTAGCAATTACATGAAAATTATCTAATATTATTATCATATCGAATCTACTGAGTTAGCAATATTGTAACATAATTAATGTTTTATGATTAGATAAACAAACAAAATAATGATAAATGCAAATTAATATATTTACTGTTATTTTATTAACTATCTTCTTATATAACATTATGCTGAACAGTACTTATGACATTGTTACACTGTTTAGATCATAATATCTCTACAGTATCATTTTTGCATGTAATTGTTATAAAGATGGAAAAAACAAACTAACTAATTAATAGAAACAGTCAACAATTGAAATATTTGATTTTAAATATTCATTCCTAGCTGTGTTCTTGCAGCTAAGGAAGCTCAGCTAAATTATGATGAAAATTCACTCCATTATAAATAAAAGGTTACAGTATAGGAAATTATTTAGTATCACAAAGTCTCAGACATGCATGAAACTGTTTATATTATTTTTTTTTTTTACTATAGTTTCAATTACAGCTGAGAAAAACTCTTAATTTATTTCTTACAATTAAGAAATGAACTCAGAAAAGAAGTTCTAATAATGTAAGATCCTTTTTCTTCGATCTTTATTAAATGTAACAGAAGTTTATAAGTAAAATCAAATAACCTTTCTCACAATACTCCATATAGTCATTAACCTTGCCTTTATTTATAGATTATCATAAAAGAGTTGACAAGACACAAAATTAATATATACTTGAAATGTAAATGTTGATTTGGTAAATTAGTGATTAGATAAATTGTATGTGAATAGATAAATAATCACTCTACTAAAAATGTGTTCTTAATAACTAATCATAAAAATTGCCTACATCTATGTACTGATATGATAAAAATAAACGTAAACTTCAACAGCAATGAAAATAATTGGAAGGTGCACACACCAAGTTAATTTATAGCTCACATCAGATCTACACAAAAAATGGCTAAAAAGTTTTAGAAAGATATTGGTTTTTCTGGGCTTTATGATATGGATCATGTAAAATTCACAATCCATATCTGATCAAGTATTATTTCTTTGTTAGTTTAAATCTGTTTCAGAACTGAGAAATTTCACAAATTTTAATTTCTCCAGAGATTAAATTATAATTGAAATCAAAACAGGGATTAAAAAAGGGCTTACTTAGAAGTAAATGCTATTTCTGATTGGCATTCTTTTTTTTTTTAATGAATTTTAAAATATGATAAAACTGATCAATTATACAAATAGTGTATTATAACTATATCAATGAGTGTAGGAGTTAACTTCTAGTCTGAAATTAATTTTGTTGTTGGATTTGGAAGTCTAAAAGGAGCTGGGAATATGATAACAACTGCAATATACAACAATAGTGGAAAAAGTATTAGACTGATAAAAAAATTAACGTAACAACCTTCAAAAAGATGAGCATAAAATTCTTATAAAAATTAAAATCATATGATAGTCTGAACTTGAGACTTCACTGTCCAATTTACATGAAAGCTATACATTCTGGGATTGAAAATGAAAAAAAATAGATCCCGAATGCAATACAATGCAATTGTGCAATGCATAGATTTAATAATATATAAAAACTTTTTTTTTTTACTGTTAATTGAATAAATGAAATATACCTGGTTGAGGTGGTGACATTCCATCAGGTATTGATGGATAAACTCCAGGAGGAGGATAAGCACCTCCAGGAGGTGGATAGGACCCCGGTGGTGGATAAGCACCTGGAGGAGGATAGGCTCCTGGTGGTGGATATGGTCCTGGTGCTTGGCCTGGTCCTGGAGGATAAGGTGCTCCAGATGGAGAAGGTGGAAAGCCTTGGGGTGGTGCTTGTGACATTATGAAGATCCAACTAATTCAATTGTTTCCGAACTGAATGAGAAGTAGTAACAATATGCTGTAACACCTGAAGTTTGGCAAACATTAATAAAAGCAGTGCAAAACTAATAAAATCCTCTAAAGTAAAATCAATTCTTGGTTTTAAAATACCCCATATTTTTAGTTAGTTTCTTTTAATTTATATATACAGGGTGTATCAGTTGGACTAGCTCAATTTTGAATACAGTAGCAACAATCAAAGATTTGCTCAATTCGTATTGACTTTTCAGAATTTTCTCTAGCAGTTCAGCGTTGATGTGTTGGTTCTCTTCAATAGTGATTGTGGTGTGTGTGACCCTTTTGCAGCATGTTTTGTTGCAATAGAACCAGTGTCTTCAAATTTCTTCTTGATTACAGTCATTGTTTTATGTTTCAGAGACAAACCATATTCCTCATCAAATAAATGTCTTGCTGCAGAGATGTTGCCCTTCGACTCAATTAAACTTAATGACAGATACACATTGCTTTAACATTAACTGCAATGCACCACTTTCCCTATTGTGAATTATTGCATGGTCACTATCGCGTGTCCAATGTAATGAGGTATACGCCCACATGTTGTAAAAAAGGTGAAGCATTCTAGTGCTATCTTGTATTAGGATACAGTAATTCTTGTGAAAACGTATAATCTGCTTTCAAAATTGATTCTAGGAAGACGTTATTGAATTGCCCAGGGTCCAACTGATACTGGTTGTGTGTGTTTAGTTCATCATTTTTATATGCTGTTTAAAAATGAAATGTTTTTTGAAGAAGAAAAATGTGTACTGTATTAAACTATTAAGCAAAACGAATTAAATTATTGAAATGAAAACAAACAATACGTTGTTATCAAAAATGATCTGGGAACAGCTATTTCACATTTATTAGAACTCTTTAGCCAGATTTATTCAATTGATGAACCGCTCAGTGTGTATGGGAAGTAATGGATCTCACTCTTACTCTCACTAATAAGGTACCTTAAAACAAATAACATTTAAAAAATTTACATCTTAACAACAATGTCATTAATTAAACAACTTACTTCACCAAATAACATACTATTACAAAGGAAAATTTTCAAAGTCTTTACAGCGACTTTATGTAATAGTATGTTATTTGGTGAAGTAAAGCTATGTAATTATCATGGTATACGACAGAAGTCTTTATTGTAACAATGTCATTAATCTACAACAGGCATTAATTGTAAACTGCTTCACAATATCTTGCTCTGATTTCACTGTTCGGAACAGTCTGATTATACTTAAAAGAGAAAGAAAAATCCAAGGCAGATAAATAATTGAATTGACACAAAATAATGTCTGGCAGTCACACTCGATACGTGAAAACAATTCAACAGAATAATGAGAGACGTTTTCAATGGAATATGAAACTGCTTTCAGCTTATTAACATCCATTATCTAGCAATTATTCATATCCAAAAAGTTCTGCAGGTATGACAAAAGGTTAAGATGAGGACTAATTGGAATTGTGAATTTAAAATTATGTAGAAACTTGGCCAATTCCCTCCACAGCTAGTTTAAATTATATGTGTTTCAAAATATGTCTTATAAATAACAATTTGTTAGTACCAAGTTTCCCAAAGTTCAAATTCGCTAATGGCTCTCACTATCAAAACTTATTCATATGATTATATAATTTTATGTTAGAAGCCATTCAAGCATTATGTAAGCATTGAAGTGGGGGGAGGGGATTCAACCTTTGCCTATTTTTGCTGACAAGGGAGAGGCAGGGATCAGAGCAATGCTTATCTAAGATAGACAAATATGCCAGCGAGAGAGAGCGCGAGATAGACTCACGTGTACTTTTATATTTAATTTGTTATATTTTAATTCAGGAATGAATACCATTGTAGTTTTGATTGTTTTAATTTATTGTTCAGCGGTATTTACTGTTAATGATTTGGCAAATCTTACATTAGCACAGGGGGGGGGGGGGATCTGCTTATTTTTGCTTACAAGGGGAGGGAGAGGGGATCTAAAATGACTAAAAATGTGCTTATGTAATACTTGAACGGTCAACGGTCCCTTATATACTACATAACAATTAAAGCTCCATTTTGATAAAAGCATAGTCTGGCAAGAACAGAAACTATCCTATACTATTATACAACTGATAATGGCAATTGTTATTAATACACTTTCTTTTCAGTTAATTTAAACAACTTTAAGCATTCATTATTGAATGCTGAAAAGTATTTACGAAGAATAAAACAACAGAACTTTTTTTAAAAAATAGCTATTTTTGTAGATTATATGAATTTTTGTCTTTCTTTCATCTGTATCAAACGATTAGAAGTTAATTTGAAGCTATTTTCAAAAAGTGAAGATTTTCTTTTAAAAAATAAAAACGATTCACAGAATTAGGATTTCCTGAGAAAGAATAACGAAAACAGGAAGATAACAAAAGAAAAACAGTAGACAATATTTCTTATCAAATGACACCATTTGGAAAATCAAATATAACCCGACTATAACTTGAAGGTAACAGGCTTCAATGGTTTCCTGCATAATTAAAATTCTAAAAATGTAACAATGAAATGTAAAAATAATGCATAATGACAAACTAGCATATTCATTAACAAATTTTAAAAAATATGTTTAATGTGTGGAAGAAAATATATTTTTTTTGGTTAGAGTGAAATTCTTAAAAAGCTAATATAAATCTAAAAATGGAGAGATAGCAAAAAAAGTGTATTCTAACAATGGGAACTATTGATTTTATTGAAAATAAAAATAATCACAGTAGGTTTTCAATTGTTATAGTATTTCTATTGTTAAAAATATCAAAACTTTTTTTTTTTTTTTTGGTTAAATTTGCTTTGTATGTAGACAAAGAACATAATCGTTAACAAGTTGTAATTAGTTTCTAATAATTATACGTTAAAAGCTCTGTTCAAGCTTCAATAAATTAACAATGGTAGCTGCTAATGGGTACTTCACACGTTACCAAAATTTAAAAAAAATAATTACCGTGCGTTAACAGCAAGTCTGCCCTCTAAAATAATTGCAACTGCAAGAAGGTTCTCACGAATTAACTACTATTTGATTGTTTAATGATAAGATTGAGATTATGTTTCTCAAGACTTTAATCAATTTGCTTGTTATCTGTAAACGTAAAAATATATTTTTATCATTGATAAATATCTAATCTGTCTGAGAATTTTAAGTGTAGAACTGTCCAATGCCCATTTTGAAGCATTATTGATGACATGTTTCTATTGATACATTTTTATAATAGTAAGTGTGTTACAGAACCACAAATAAATGCGTAAATAAATAAATAAAACGACAATAATTTAGTGCCTTAACTATAGCCAATGATACAAGAAAATATAAAAAATAGCATCTGGAAACAATTGAAGAACCAAGTTGAAAAAAAAAAGTATTTAATTTTTTTTTTTTTTTTTTTTTTTATAAAAAATATAAAAAAAAAAAATTTTTTTTTTTTTAAAATTGAAATTAAAAAAAAAAAAAAAAAAGTAGCAATTAAAAACAATTAAATTAGTGTTTTCAATTAAAAATATTAATTTCTATTTAGGATTATATCACGTATTTCCTAGGAATCCATTTCAATATAACCGCTTTTTCGTTCAAAAACACCTCCAAGAATGGCTACTTGGTCTTAAAAAAAAAATCGTTGGTTGTTTAAGACTGACTTTATATTTAATTATTCTAATAGTCAATCACAAGCACAACGTCACAAGCTTAGTTAAAATGTGTTGTATGTTGCCTTTGCTTTTGTTCATGTCAGCATGAACTATCGAGGAATATTATTGGCGCCGAGACCGTGTTTATATTTAGGAAACTAAGGCCAGACCATGTCTACGTGATATTAAAGATTCAAAACCCGACGGGGTTCACTGCAAACGAATGACAGTACGTCTTTAATGAAACAGAAACCAAAATAAAACTGCCAACATTTTACAACTGGATCGCTTTTCCCCAAATGGGCGTTTTGCCTCATGTATCCATGTCCCTTCAAAATGAGAACCAAAATCGTTTTCTCTTTAAATGACAATCGATCTCATTTGGAAAATACGAGAGAATAAGAATCCCCGTCTATTTTCTAATAGCTGTAAGTAGAAATTATGCTTAGGAATAGCTTACTTACGAGCTCTACGGGAAGTTTCTGAGGGCAGGCTGAAGAGACGCCACTCTCGTTCTTGTTGAGTCACTGCATCAAGCATCGCACTCACCGGGTGAATCAAATGACTCGAGTCACTGTATCAAACGTCTCACTCACCGGGTGAATCATACGAGTCGAATCACTTATCACATCGACATTCAATGCATTCTAAGTTTCTGATTTCGAACTTTTGGAATTACAGTTTAAAGCAGATTTATATTTTCTTGTTCTTTATATAATCTCTTTTTTTGTTATTTTTCTTTTCATTCAAGAGAATTTTATCCAACGATTCTCATCAAGTGATTCGTATCGGTCGGTCTTACTAACTCGACTGTTTCACGCCTCGCGAAGCACGAATCATAAATTAGTTCCTCTTTAAATATTAAATTTCATCTACGAAAAAAAGGCAGTATTTTTTAAACTGGATGCAGTTCGCATAAGCGTCATTATCAACGGTAATTGGATGTATTAAAAAGACTCAATAATAATATTAGCTTAATTCGTTTTCCAAGCTCACGCTTATTCAAATAACACATAAACAAATACACAATTTTGAGAAGAATATACTTTATTTATAACTTTTGATTGTCTATAATACTTAAAGTTATTACACATTTTACTCCTACATTACCATAGAGGTTTCTTTTATTTATTGTGAAGTAAAATATGATAAAAATAAAAGATTTTGAAATTCTGTTCGCGACCGTAGGAACAGATGTGGGTAGGAGAGGTCTTCCCTCCTTTTTTGCAGGAGGGTAAGGATTATGGTTGATATGGTTGACTTAACTGTTTTGTAATGTTCTTATCTATTTTCCTTTTCACATATTTATCTATTTTTTGTTTTGCAAAAAAAAAAAAATCGGTTCTCATATTAAAGGAAAAAAAAACCCTTTGTTTGTTTTGTTTTTTTTGAAAAAATAAAGAAAATTTATCCTTGAATCAAATTAAATAGTTTACTTCTCTAAATCGAGTATCATAAACTGTGATATTTGTACCTTCATAGATACGAGAAGCAGTGGCGTAGCAAGGGGGGAGGGGGCGGTCCGTCCCGGGCCCCCGCCTGGGAGGGGCCCCACCAGTCAGCCTAGGGGCCCCATCCACCCAAGTATTTCCTTTTTTTTTTTTTTTTTTTTGTTGTTGTTGAATTGGAGATTCCGTTTTTTTTTTTTGGTTGTGGAATAATGGAACTCCCGCCCCGGGCCCCCAAGGGCGTTGTTACGCCACTGACGAGAACTACTTGAAAAAAATAATGGTAAAAAGAACACAGACAAAAATTGGAAAGAAAAACAAATAATTAAAATTTGATATCACTGTTTGGTGATAATTGTGGTATTCCCACTATGTACTACAGATTGGCAATATCCAATGGGAAATTCAATAAAAAAAGATCAGGAACATGTGTTTGAAATATCCTGCAAAATTCCCGTACAGTATTGGGCAAAACAAACAGTAGTCAAAGACAGAAACACTCCCTGTAATCGCGTGGGGATGTGGAATGTTTCAGTACTGTTTGTTTTGCCCATTACTGTAATTTAGGAAAGTGTGTGTGCGTGTTGTCTCTAATAACTTTTGAACTGTTGGATGTATCTTCATGAAACTTGGTGTGCACATTCAAGGACTAGGGACGATCAAACTTTTCTATTTCAAATCTTTACCAAATGGGTCCTTGTATAGAAATTAACGCGGAAAGGAGATAAAAATGTCCATAGAAAAACAGTGGAAAGTAAACAATGGATTTCTGTCCAATATTTTATTGTTTAAAACAATCATTTTGGTTAATCTATTAGACATGATTTGATACGAATGAAATTAATCAGATTTAAACAATTTAAGTAAATAACTCGGATTTAATTCATTTTTTTTCAGAAAATAAAACATTTGTATTGTCTGTATTCAGGAGATATATTAGAATTTGAATATAAATGAAGGTTTTCATTTTTGTGATTTTTAACCAAAACAAAGAAATAACAATTTAAGGAAAGTTCGCTTTAAGTTACGTTAATGTTAGTCGAGAAGTTTGTCGACAATAAAGCTCACTTATCAGATGTAAGCTTCTCGAATTCCGTTGCGTTTATGGTGTCTTTTGTTGATAATTACCGCCATCATTTGTTTATCTGCTGAATTTTTAGTGTAACCATTTGGGAGCTATTGGTGATAGCCTCCAAAATTGGTAGTTACTAAGTTTGTCCTGTCCGTCCGTGTCTGCTCCCCCCCCCCCCCAACAACAACAACTCCCGAACGGAAGGTCGGATCGGCAAACGGACTTCACCATCGAGATATTTGACATTGTTTTCCTTGGATTTCCGCTATTAGCTTAAATGTTAGAAATTCAACCCTTTCATATCGGTTATAAGATATAGCCTGATGGGTAAGTTATCGGACTCATGTGCTGAAGATGATAATCTACTGTTTTGTTTTGTTTTTTTCTCCTAATCTTTTTTTCTCAAAGTCCGCATGGATTTTTTTTTTCTTATTTTCCTATCATTTTTTATTTTTCTCCTTTTTTTTTTACTTTTCTTTACGTTATTATACTTCCTTTTTTTTAGTATTATATGTAATTTTTTTTTCCAAATAATTCCTCTACTCTCAAAAAAACTTCTTAAAAAATATACATATTTATCTCATATATGAATTTAATTTTTTGGGGGAAAATTACATTTAGATTTCTTTTAAGATTACTTTTGTATATTGTTAATTTTAAATGATAAAGTTGAATTTTAAACTAATGTTGTTAGAAAATTTTTTACTCCCGTCTCGGAAGTAAAATACGACGTCCTGGGTGCAGAAACTTTCCTATTTCAGTATGTCTAGAAAAGGTTATTCGTTTTACAACCCGGCCGTACAGAAATAATTTGCTACGTTACTGCTTTTTTTTTTTGACAAATTAATAATTCAACACAGCAACGAAATCTATTCTGAAAGTCGATCTTGCGACATCTGGCGTCTGGAAAATTGTCGCAGTTTCACATATTTCAGTTCTTAAATAACACATGCGTTATTATCATAATCACTTAAGCCTTATGTAAAAATTTCCTGATCGTATCTTTTGTAGTTTTTTTAAATGCATCCAGGATAGAAAATTTTGGGACAATATCGGTGGCGTATTTAGAGGGAGAAGAGGGTTCCTCGAACATTTTTTTTATTTAATTTCTTTTTTTTTTTTTAGATAAAATGCTACTGTGACTGTAAATCAATTGAATGATGACTGTATCAAACGGGTCACTAGATAAAGTAGCATTTAATGAACCTTTTCGGATTGGTTAGGATCTTTGACGCAACAACAACAATAACCATGCTGCGCCAGGAGAGGTAAAATAAAAAAGAAGAAAGTATTAAACTGCAACATAATCAAAATAGATGAAACAGAAGGAGAATAAATTATTACAAAAAAATGTATAAAAGTAAAAAGCGTAAATATAGAAGGACAACTATAGATTGTTGCATTTCTTTTTGCTGACAATGTACTTCAAATGGCGTCACAGAGTCTTCCGCCTCCTAATTTTAACTGTTCTAATTTCCTAGTTTATGATTGTCCTAAACAAATTCAAAATTAGTTTCATAACGTATAGCCTAATTAGAAACAAAAGAAACAATCTATTTAGATTGGCGTTTATTGATTCATGTTATATTCAGAATATTATAAATCCACGGATAATAGCTCAGCTTCTATTATAAGCTTTTGAATTGGGACTGTTTTGTTTGCAATTTACATTCCACAAACTAGTGAACATCCGCAATTTCTTTGCGAAACGAAATATATAATGCAGTCAGAAATACAAGACAAAATAATAAATAAATAGATATTAAGTAAATAAAAATACGTAAAAGTTATTTGTATATATACGTGCAGGAAGAGAGATTGTAAAATTAGCAGAAATTTATAGGAAATAACAAAAGTGATAAGTCCAAATAGGTGAATAAAATTAATTAGCAAACTGTATGCATATGCTTTTGGTTGGATGTGTTGTGGAAATAAAAATTCCTTTTTTTTTTTCTTTAACTAGTTTATAGTTTTTATTAAAAAAATATGTATAAAAGGTATAATTACGTGAATTGTATAATTAATGAAATCAGAATCGTACTTACTGTATTACTGGAGATGAAATCGAAAAACAAATTTTTCCCAACTCCAAATAAACTGGACATCACCTGGTAGCTACTTCACTCTTTTGGTTTTGACGTTTTTCTGAAGCCTGTGGTTTTAAATATCCGTTTCGCCTGTGCTAATTAATGTCATCTTCATTTGACAGCTAATGCACTTTGATATTAAACTGATACCATCTAAATAAATGCAGCTGCTCAATAAACCGCTAGATGCTACGTTTGTAAATAAACTATAATTTAAAATAATAATAATAATGATAATATTTTTTTAATATTTATTTATTTACTTATTTACAACAGAAGAAAAGTACAATAAAGTCCCTGTATGGAGTAATCCCTACCAAACGGGTTGTGGAATTTAGAAGCAATTACATTGTTTTTCTTTTATTACATTATAAATATATTTGGATATAGTGAATATTGTAAAAAAAAAAAAACTATATATATAATATTGATGTTATATATATTAATAGACAATAATATTGTAACAGTTTACATGTAAATAATTTTAGAAATCATTTATTTGTATTATCTGTATTTATCTATATTTTATTCATTTTAATCTTTACCGTTATTTATTTTAAATCATTCGTTTTCTATTTCCTAATTATTGCTGTTCTGTTTATTTTTAAATTTAACAATCATGACTATAAGTATAACAATTATAAGTATAAATCAGGACAGTGGCGTATATAGAATATATTTTCGGGGGGGGGGGGCCAAGATTAATATAATTAAGTAGATACCCCATGGAAACCTAAACCAAAAAAAAACGATGGAAACCTATCTGTTCAACCAAAAAAAAGACGTTGGGAGGACATACCTTCATTATTTCGGGGGAGGGCCCGGGCCAAAAACTCTATTCAACCAAACAAAAAAACAATGAAAACCTATCTGTTCAACCAAAATAAAAAAAAAAAAAAAACGTTGGGAGGACATATCTTCATTATTTTGGGAGGAGCCCGGGCCCCCTCGGCCCCCCACCCTTATATACGCCCCTGACTCCTCCCCATAGGTTTTAAGATAGATAGCAACATTAAAAAAGTACTTGAAGAAAACAAAATGAAAATAATCTACTACAAAGGCAATAATTTGTTCAAGAAGAAACATAAAGAAGATAAAGGCAATGTCCTTTTTAGGATGGGGATTATATACTCTCTGGAGTGTAGAACCTGCCGGGAGATATATAGGTCTATTGGAAGCACAGGCAGATCGGTAAAAGAACGGCTCGAGGAACACTTGCGGGCTTATAAAAATGACAATTTAGGAATATCAGACTGGGCAGATCATGCTCTAAATATGAAACATAAACCTGACCTCATTGTTGATGTAATCTACGAATCTAAAGATGAAACAGAACGCTTTGTTTTGGAATCTGCTGGATTCATCAATATATCAAAATGCATGAACAGAGACAAATCATTAAAAATGAATACGTTTGAGCTATTCAGTAAAATTATAAATAACAACAAAAGAATCAAATCTAAATTGAAAATGTTTTTGTTTAAGTTTAAAGAATTCAATATTGAAAAGGTTTTCTTTAAATTGCATTATAGTTGTATGATGGATGTTTTGTTTTGTTAATAATATGTATATTTAAAAGTAATGTATCAAGAGTCATGATTGTTATACTTATCCCCTGTGTTTGAAATTTAGAAGAAAGAAGCTATTTTTCTTTCTCTTTTGTATATTTTTCCTGAAGAAAATCCTCGCTGAGAGGATTGAAATATCGAAGTGATAAAGAAGTTTTTTAAGATGAAATGGAGTTGTAAGTCTTTTTATTTATATAATACTTAAGAAGAATGTATGGTAATATTGACTCGTCGTTTCTTCGCTCCTAAAAATCTCTACCACAAACACCATTACAATATTGTATTAAACAATATAGTATTAAAGACAATTAAAAAGCGAAGGAAAAAATGAGATAAATAAAAAGAGTAAATTAATTATTTACAATATACATTTCAGGAACGCTATGGTGCGTCATTTCTATACATATGTTAAATATATATATGTTTTTACATGCATCCTCTAATCTTATATCTTATTGAAGAATATACATTGAGATACACATTATTAGGTATATCACACCTTCTCACGTAAATGGTAGACGTAATTAGTTAGGTGAACCCGAAATTTCGGCATAAATAAGGCAGAATAGTTTTAGACTCTTAATTAGGCGCAAAAATGTCCCCATAAGAAGGAAAGGGAGTGACGAAACGTGGCATGATAGTTGGTGTTAAACGTGCTGGATTGAGCATTTCTCAAACTGCTTGCGTCCTGGATTTTCACACACCTGAATTACTGAGCGATCCTGTGGAAGAAGATCACTTGTGGATGAGAGGGCTCAGAGAGGATGGCGCGAATTGTGCACGTCAGAAAACGGGCTACAGACAGACAAACTACATCAGAATTCAACTTTAGTATGCAGAATATCATCTCGGAACCAATTCGCATCATATTTTACTGCGAATGGTCTATAACAGCCGACTACCGCAGAATGATTCCAAGAACAAGACAGTGAGTTTTCGTTATTCCAGTAATTTGCATAGTGTTCAATTCCCAACTATACTTAACATTTTAGGGATGAGGTTGAAAGTGCTATTCGTCTCATTACTGTGCAGAATCCGTCGAATTTGCAGTAACTAAGCTACACCATCAGATCTATACGATACATTCTACATTCCTGCACAATGCTTTTAGAATATTGTTGAATCTATACTAAGCAGAATTCAGGCTGCATGGAAAGCAAAAGCAGATGCAATACTCTATTATTGGGTTGGCCAAAAAGTTCGTTCGGTTTTTTTTTACATATGTTGGCTCTAGTAGCACTTAGGTGTATTTAAGGTCATTTGACACCATTTTGTTATATTGTCATATCAGCGTGCATTTAAAACAAAAAATGTCGCCAATTTAAAATTGAAGATGGAAAACAATAAGTACGCAATCCCGCATGTTTCTTTGATGACCAGGCAAAAATTGCTACACCTTTGCTGGGAAGTTCTGATTCATCCGCCGTATTCACCAGACATTGCACCTTCGGATTTCCATTTATTTCGATCTTTACAAAATTCTCTTAATGGAAAAAATTTTAATTCCCTGGAAGACATCTAAGGCACCTGAAACATTTTTTTGCTCAAAAAGATAAAAAGTTTTGGGAAGATGGAATTATGAAGTTGCCAGAAATAAGATGGCAGAAGGTAGTGGATCAAACTGTTGCAGACGATGTTCAATAAAAGTATTGTGAAAAATAAAATTATTTTTACTTAAAAAACCGAACGAACATTTTTGGCCAACCCTATAGAGAAGTATACTAATAAAGTGGTATGTCAATATATAATTTTTATATATCTCATTTAGAAAATCCTATTCCAAGCTTTTCTAGATTAAATCTCGTTGTTTTCCTTACAACAACTTCACTGGAAATGTTCACTGAAGATGTGTTACTAAACAACGTAAATGAACTTTAATTGATAAGAAAAATAAATTTTTCCAGGTAAAACTCTTCATGAAAAAAAAAGTGAGTAAATCAATTATTTCATGAATCTAATTTAATAAATTTAACAGTTTTCAATTATATCAATATTGAAAGAAAAATATAATATTTTTAAAATATTTTTAATATTTTATATATTCAAAAAAAAAATAAAGAAATCTGCAGTGACAACCAAGTCGGTATTTGATCGAATTCTTAGAAGTAATTTCGATTCCATTTTTATTGATATTAAATCAGAGCTACAACAGTCACGCGATGAATTGACATCTTCTCAATTATGTAAAATTCCTTTCAATGATGAAAGTTCGATAGTGTTACATTATTTCATCCACAATTTTTGTTAGAAAATCAATTAAACGCCAACTTTTGAGCATGAGATACTTTTATATAGGTTCTTTCATGACTTCAGGGCGGATTTCCCCAAGGAACCAACTGGAGCTGTATGGATTTTACGTCCTTCGAAACTCAACAGTAAGCATGCGCAAGACAACAGTCGCCAGCAATTCCCCGAAAGCCACAGTTACAATCTATATTCAAGTGAAAATGACATCATTATGACGTATTCAATTGATCATTTGTCTCCCAGTACAAATCTCCTAGATTTACTGACTTTTTCTATTCAACTCGGATCGTTCGTTGCTTCTAGTATATTATTTATAACGGAATTCGATGTTCTTTTGTAGAGACTATATATTATCAGTTATTTTTATCTATTTTCGGTCAAACGTGTCCTAGCGTCGTATCCATCGGCCGACCCAACTGGAATTATATGGACTGAATAAGTTTATTCCCATCAAAGTCAGATCTCGCTATTAATTGAATAGAACTTTCTTATTATATTGAAGTAATAATTGCAGAGGAATCTAGTATTTTTCGTGAGCTACTATACATGAAATAAATTACATTTTTGTTATTTTTACATAAATTCTTTAATAATTTTTGTTATTTTTACATAAATTCTTTAATAATTTTATTAATTATTTAAATTCCTTTAAAAAAAAGGCTTTGAAAGAGGAGTTTCTGCTAACTCGTAAGGCTCCACAGGATGTAAAATAATTAAATTTTTTATAAACTTTTAATTATCCTTTTTAGTTTGTGGTTATTTTTTAAAATGATTTTTTTTTTTTTTTTTTACACACATAAAAAAATTATTAATTATTTAAATTCTTAGAAAATTCAGAAAACCGAACGAAAATACTTAAACTGTATAGAAATCAACATAAAAAAAATAATAAGCTTAATATTAGTTTTATAAAATCAACTTGACGTATTCTCGCCTTCAAAAGACAGGTTGAGTTCCTATTTGATGTTATACCAACCATAATTAGGTTGTTTTTTTTCCCCTTTTGGATCCTCAGTCACCCACCGATGAATAGGCTGGTATCTGGATCAACTGCAATTGTTATATAAAGGGCTGTCCATAAACTACGTCACGCTAAATTTTATTATTTTCGACCTGCTCTCCCGTCCTTGCCACAATCTTGTGAACCTACAGTCCTCACGCTAAAAGATGAAACTCCCAGAATGCAAAGCAGATTACAGATTGTCCTTTCCTGGCCGTTCGCTAACATTGAAATAGAAGGGAAGCGCCCTCTTCTATTTCAATGTTAGCGAACGGCCAGGAAAGGACATTCTATAATCTGCTTTGCATTCTAAGAGTTTCATCTTTCAGCGTGAGGACTGTAATAAGTTACGTAAAATTACGTTACAACATCACGGCCCCGCTCAATCCACATTTTTAAAAACTAAAGTATGTTTTAACTGTTTACATCATATTCAAGCAAATTTTCGTTTGAACATTAAAATTTAGATAATTGCGGGTGTTTTGATGAATTTCTTAGCGGGTATTTTTGATTTCAAAAAATGCGCTTAAGAGAAATGTAAAGTGACGTCACATATTATTTGACCCGCTCCCCCTCCCTCATCACACTTTATCACGCTAAACACGACCCCCTACCCCAGACGTGCGTACGTAGTTTATGGATAGCCCTAAAGTGTAATTTATTAATTTACTTGTAACGTTACAGTTTGCCATTTCTTCAATAAAACTATTATCATTTCATGCAAGTTTGTCCGGCGCTAAACCGATGTCCCAATTCACGTGAAAGGCATTCGTTAGGATTCAAATCGTGATTCTGTGGGGGCCATTCCAATTTTTGTAAATGCATGTTCTTTAGTCAAAGTGAAGGAGTCACCGAGAAAACATCAGTCAAAAGCACTCATCCTGAAACCAGTTACCTCGTCTGCAAACCTTGAGTTATTACCTTGTGATGATGATAAGGATTATATAACAATTCAATATATATATACCAGAGTCGTATGTTTTGTAGTTGGATCGTGAAAATAAAGGTGTCTTAACATTGGTTATCTATATCTTGCATTGTTTATTCATAAAGTTGTTACTATTAAAATGTAATTGAATCTTAGATTTTTTTTTTCTTCTGTCTTCTTTATTAGCTAGGTAGATTACTGGTAGAGAAATTACTTGTAACTTTTTTTACATTACATGTTTAATGTTAACAATGGGTGAGACCAAATTATTTACAAGTGACATCCTGGAACAGCTGATTCACGCTCGTTGGCGATCATCAACCAGGAGAAGTCTCAGTAAATAACAAGGTCTCCGTATTGAGGCTAGTATGAACAATACATCGGAAGCGCAGTGGTGCCTCAAAGGAAAAAATACACAATGAAAAACTCACCAATGAAAAATTGGTGAGAAAATTCATGTGCCAGCAGTGCGCAGGCCTCCATGATTTTTTTTAAAATAGAAAAATTCAAACTGCGCATTTGAATTATTAATAATAACAATGGCCTGCGCACTGCTGGCACATGAATTTTCTCACCAATTTTTCATTGGTGAGTTTTTCATTGTGTATTTTTTCCTTTGAGGCACCACTGCGCTGAGGAATCACTACTTCTTATTGTCAGTTATCAATTATTATTTTAATATTCGAATAAATGAGTTATCGTTTTAAATTAAGAAAATCAATTTTCAATATCAATTTCTTTCCATTGTTGTTAATAAATTCCATTAGGAAGATCACTTTCATTGTTGTCAGTTATCCTACTAAAACCTTTATATTAGAAGTCAATGAATTGTTTGTTAAAATGTAATAAAATGTAAATAAACATTACATGTAAAATCTTAATTTGATTTGTGTTTTTTAATTTACATTACATGTTTTCCATCCACATAATTATATAACAATGTCCCATTATAAATGCAATTTGCAGTAATTACTGGTCGTTATTATAGTAATTATGGAATTTCCTCCAAATTGAATAAAGGAAATTTCAATTATCTTCCTATAATTTTCTATTTGTTTTCTTGTTTTCCTGGTTGTTAGGTCTACTTGTTTAAATTGTGATCTGAGAGAACAAATCAGAACAAATTTGATCATTTAACAGGGGAAAAAAACTTTCGGACTAAGTTTATCTTTGGTTTTTTTTTCTTTTTGATTCTTGAATAGAACTGAATTTTTAAACCCAAAGAAAGTTTTCCGTAGGGAAAAATCAAAAGCCAATTCTAAAACTATTTAAATGATTACGAGCTGCTCTATTTTATTTTTTTTAGTCAGAAGTTGTAAACTTGTAAAATTAAAGAGTTTATAAATATATATATATGCTGCAAATAATTTATAAAAATATCTACATTAGTTGTTTCTCGAACTTTTTTTTTTTTTCATGAGATATTGTTAAATTAAAAAAAAAAAAAAAGCAATACTTTTGTAAATAGAACAACAAAATTAACGCACCGAAATCATTACGACATCGCAATAAAAACCATGCAAGGAACATAAGTAAGGATTCAGCTAAGTACTTCACATAAGTACTAAGGATTACTAGAACAGTCCAGTGAATCCTTACTTATGTGTGTGTATGTTTTTTATTGTGATATCGATGTAAATATACAATGACTCTTTCTAATTGTGAACTGACTTTCGTTCGAAAGAAAAACAAAAAATATCAATAAACCGATATATACAAATTGAAATATCTTATACATTCCGTTTTTTGACTCGTTTTTAATTTTTTTAGCGTTCGATAATTTCTATTATTAAAGTTTTTACTTAAATTCAGATTATTAAAAGAATTTTTTTTTTTTGCTGGATGGTTGGTTGATGGAACGTTGTCATCCTCTCCCGCCCCGAAATTTTGAAGAAAATTTAGCTTTTATTTGGTCGGAAGTCAGTTTCCTAATATCTCCCAATAAAAATAGTCCATTATTTTTTTTCTATATTGACTTATGATTTCTTAGAAATAGATTACATTAGTACAATCTGTCTAATGCTTTTGTAGGCAGGATTGGTTCGAAATGTTTTTATATATTTAAAATAGTTCTTCTCATTTTGCAAAATTTAACACAAGTAATACTTGTGTAGAATACTGTGGCTATCGTTTCCTTTTGAACAATTTGCCCATCAAAAGATGGCGCTGTATATTCATTTGGGTTTCAAAAACACAATGGACAACTAGAGGGACAACGTGACTAATCGTAGTACCCTGGAGCTAGTTTTCTAATCATTGCGCAAGTATTGATGTTGCGCATGCGCAGTTGAGGCAGCTTTGTTGGATCCCATTCTTTTCAATAGGAAGTCGTCCATTTTTACGTGATCGCAGCTTTTCCTCGCAGGTAAAGTATCATTCATTGTCTTAAGAAAAACTTATACTTATCAAAAGCTATACACCATCGTTTCTAAGGTTTTATCCTCCCTGTTATACTCGGATACTTGTTTTTTTTTTTACTATTAATGAACAGAGTTTGACTTAAAAAAGATTTGTTGAACCGAGCGCGCCGGCACTGACAAGTTAATTTTTTTTGCACGAGAAGCAGCCATTTAAAGAAAGTACATTTTTCCATTTCCAAATGATTTGGAAATTAATGCAGTATATTCCTAAGTAGATAATAAACGCGAAAACAACGTAAAAGGTTTTTAAATATAAAAATGAATTAAATCTTTTTGCAAGTGCCCCATTGTCTGTTGCCAATCGATATTCAAAATGGCTACGAGAATAGGCATAAGTACAACTGTCATTTTTTTATTAAAGGTTTTCTGGATGCCTATCATCAATGAAAGGTTCCCCTTTAGTTACTAAATTATAGTTTTGTCTTTGTCCTGTAATTCATAACACGAAATGGGCTTTTTCCTTTTGAGGGCGCGAAAGAAAATCCTTTTTATTGACGGAAATTTACCATGAATGACAGGCCTCGTTGAAAGATAGTATGGCGGTTTAGGTTACGATTTAGTAGTTTATTATTTGAAGTAACATTTCTTTTTATAAAATATATTGCTTAATTGAAAAGTTATATTGTTAAAACTGTAATTTATTGTACTTTAATAACGCAGAAGCTATTTTTATTAATGGAATCTTAAATTCAAATTAACGAAAATCAGTAGCTTATGATGAATACATAATTAGTAACGTATACCACGAAAATGAAATGGGAAACATTATTGTTCGATTTACTAAATTACAATATAAATAAAATCTCGGCATTTAAACTATTGTGTTGATGGAGCTGATTGCTATCAAAATGGCGGCGGCACTCTGGCTGTGATTTCTTCATCCCAGTTTAAAACCTTTGTATAATAATTCTGTTAATCTTTATTGTGGAATATTTTAAAGTTATTTTAAAGCAGTATCTGAAACGTTTCGAGAACGATAAATATAAATTGGATATGATTGAGTAGAAGCTAATGTGCAAGTGCGAAACAACAATTAGGCCCAATGTGATTAATAAGAATTTCTTTGGTTTTAAATTAAATTAATTGTTCTTAAATGACAAAAGCAGATTGTTTAAAGATGTCCATTTTATTACTTATCCAACAAGTTATAAATTTACAGGATAGTTTTTTTTTTTTTTTTTTAAAGTTAGCCATGTTTTAAGCATGAGTTGTTTCTCATGAGTAAAATTTGATTTTCTTTCAAGAACATGGGAAAAATTTATATTTTCGGCAAATCCTTGTAACTTGAAAACCTGCTTAAAATCTTATAAATCTATTCAATCAGAAAAAGTAAGGCTTTGGCAGGGAAAAATAGATTGTATATTTTATCAATTGAATAAAATTGATGAAAAAGCGTAAACATTTTAATTAAAAAGTCTATAATACAAATTAAAAGTATTTTAGACTGTAAAACATTTAAAGTGTGGGACTAAATTAAGCTAAAAATAAATATCCTTTGAAATTTGATAATCACAGCTTGTTTTATCTAAATATTATAAATTGGCTTAAATGTGATTTTTTTCCTTTATTTTTTCTATTCAATTCATTGTTTGCTAAGATATTTGTCTTATGCTAAGAAAAATTCGGTTGACGGTATGAGAATTGTAACTTGATTTCATTCTAAGCTCATTGCTGTGGAAACGCCTAAATGTATCAGAAAATTCCCAAAATATTTCTGACATGAAAACTGAAATTTCATTAATTTTGAGGTTTTTAAGAAAGTCTTATAACTTGTTACATGAGTTAAAGTTTTCCCTTTACTCAAAGTAAAATTAAATTATAACTAATATTATAAAAAATAAATTTCATAATTAAAAATATAATCTAAATTAAAACGAAAATGTTTTAAAAAAATAAAATTAAGCAATCTAAAAAATGATATAAAATTACAATTAAAAGGTAGGAAATTTAATTTCTCATCATTTTGAATACTAATTCAAATGTGTAGGTTTGATGTATAATTGATAATCCTGGCTCTTGTATCAAACTTTTAACTATTGATAGATGATAGATAAAAATTCTAAAATGCTGTGCTTTTAAAATTGACGTTTACAAATAAATTGCTTGCTTTGATCTGCAGTGCTGGAACACAATGTCTGGTGGTAAAAAACCCCGCTAATTTCATGTATTTTTTTTCCTTGGGAAAGGGGGGGGGGTATTTTTTTTTTTTTCTGAAAATAAAAACATTTTCAAATATGTGACAGTAATTTGGTAACTATAAAGACCTACTGTTAAGTTTCCAACAATGAGGGTGAAAAGATAAATAAAATAAAATTCATACAAATATTAAAGTTTAATTAAGCTATAAAACTAATTTAATAATTTCTTTCATTTAAATTTAGAATGCACAATAAATATTTCTTTATGATTCTTTCTAGTAATATAAATGTGTAAATATACATTGCACAACACTGAACAGAAACAAATAGCCAGTACAGTTGACGTTGAACTGTAGACAGTTTTGAAAAATCACAAATACTGATGTTTTTTGCAGTAATTTTCTTGAGACTAAACCAAATCCTTATATATTTCTCAAATGTGTTTTTGTGTCGGTACGTCATATCTTTCTTAATAGTTCATCAAAGTCAGTGATTGAGACAACATTTTGAAGATTATTTTCTCTGCTAATGACGAAAAATAAACAAATTGTTGAAAATTAATGTTTTCGTTAAAAAAACTATTTTAAACCTTTTCTGAAAGTAAGTTTATTTAATAAAAATAAATTACATCAAAGCAATTTTCTTTCTGTCTGAAGAGCCATTTTTCAAATATTGTCAATGGTTCTGTTGAATAAAATTATGCTCAGAACCTGAACTACAGTACTGGAGCTTCAAATCCTTAAATTCCAAGCTACAGTTCACATGAGCATTAGGCAATTCTTCAATAGTTGCAATCGCTTTCTCTTCTGTAGGTATATCGTTACTGAAAGGAAATGACACTTTTCTCCATAGACATACCAATAGTTAAAAGTGGATATCAACTTTTGAAGGTTGGATCCCAGTTCTTCATGTGATTAATACTTTGTTGATTCAGCAACCAAAGCAGTCAGGCTTGATCTCAACTTCTAAAAAGCATCTTTCCAGAATAACTGTTTTTCTTTTGTTTTTGTGGTTTTTCTTGGAATTGGAGACACCATACTAACAGCTGCAGAAATTTTAACATGATTGGCTATGTCCTGAAAATTTCCAGACTAAACCTTTTCAGACCAAAGTGCGATAGCCTAGAAAAGTTATGTGCATAGATGTTTTTAATGGAGAGATTGCCCGGATTTTTTCGGGAAAGTTTCTATTGGTAGCCACGGATGGTAGCAACGTCGACTTCTTTTTTTTTTTTTTCAAAAAGCTTTTGATAGGTGGCAGTAGTTTTTCTGTCTTCAAGCTAATATAGTTCTGAGATCGACTTCTCAAGTCAATATTGTGGAATCAAAGCAAAAAAAAAAATGTTGAAGAAATTGAAAACTTTTGGAGTTGGATTGCTTCAGGGATAGTGACTGTGAAATAGATATATTCAATGAATATTCCTGTCGTATTAGCAAAGGTAGTAAGTCAGATTTTGACCAGAATGATATTTGGGGCGGCAGATGCTAGATACAAAGTATTATAATAAAAATTAAAAACTCTTAATGTGAAAATTTCAAAATTATATCAAACAAAATTATCTGGATTTTAATTTTAAACAAATAGTAATTAAAAAAAAAAAAACCGTTTTAGTTCGTGAGCACTTAAGAAAAACTTGGCTCTTAAAGGGATTAATGACTTGAAACTAGAAACATTTGAATAAAGGTTGTTGCCTGCATAAAAAGTTGCCAGTATTCCTGTAATTTTTGATCTGTCTGAAGCTTATATGGGCTAGTGGGTAGAACCCAGATATCACACAATACTTGAAATGGTAATTTTTTTTAATTGGCTTTTATCTTTGATAGCATCACAAGTTTAAAATATACACTTCATGGCCAAAAGTATTTGGACATTAACTGTTGTACAATCAGAAAGTCATGTGGATGTCGCGTCACCTTCAGCATCAATCATAACCTGCACTCATCTGGGAAGCTTTTCCACCAGGTTTTGAAATGTGTGTGCAAGAATTTTGTTAAATTTGTCCATCTCCAGTGAATCCAGCCACTAGAGAAATGAGTTGGGCCTGGTTCATAGTCTGCTTTCTGATTCTTCCCAGAGGTGTTAATCTGAGCATTCATGTTTCCAGTCAAAGGAACTAAGGTACCCAGACTGAACCACGAGAAACAGTCCCAAGCTATAATGCTGCCCCACAAAACTTGACAGTTGGCACAAATACACTCGGATAGGAAGCGTTTTTCTGGCATCCGCCAAACTGAGGCCCTTTCAAATTATGAAAATCATCAGACTGCCAAATTATGGAGTGGGATTCATCACTCCAAAGGATTTGTTTCCACCATCCAATGGCGATACTCTTTGCACCACTGCAACTGCTGTTTAGCATTCAGCCTTGCAACCTTGATTATGTTGGTTTTTTGAGCAACTGCATGACCATGGAAACTTGTTTCAGTCCTGGTGCATAACGACCTGCCTGAAGCTGTTTGGAACTCAATGGTGATCGTTAACAAGAACTTGGGATTATTCTGTGCTACTCTCTTAAGGGTATGACAAGTTTCTTAGGCCCTTTCCTGCTGTTATCATTCCCAGACATTTCTATTTTATAATGACATCACTTACAGTTGATCGGTATCTGTAGCAAGGCCAATATTACATGAACTGATTTGTTGCACTGGATGGCATCCAATGATCATGCCATGTTTGAAATCACTTGGCTCTTCTGACTTACTCATTCTAATGCATGTTTATGACTGCCCGATGCTGCAGTGACCACTTTTATCTTGTTCTATGAAATCATAGCATGTGATAACAGCCACATCCACATCTCCAGATGGCTGCCAAGATACTTTTGGACATGTAGTTTAGATCACTTTGGCTTAGTGAAGATATCAACTCGTCATTGATTCTATATTATCCAATTAGATGTGCCAGATCTTAGTTGTATCAGGTTGCTGCAGATTGACTTAAATGGATAAATACTCCATTTAATTTTATAACATTTTACATCATTAATTTAGAAAAACAATTTGCTTATATTGAGTGAATTTTTGTCAAAGTTGCATTAATTTAGAATAGTGTTTTTACAGTTCATATATACATACTAATGTTAATGATTTAGAGTAGGGCAGCTCTTTATGTTTGTAATATTCAATTTCTTTAATGCAAAAAATCAAGAATGTACAATATTGTCAAAATTCATTGCAGTGCTTTAAGTTTATCCTTTAAAACTTGAACTTTGTTTTAGGTCAGAATTATTTTCTTTGTTAATTCAGATCATCTTTTCACCCTATTTTTTTAAGTATATAAATAGATATTTAGCAAAGGTTTAAAAATATGAAATACTATATTAAAAAGTTGATTACAATAATGCAATTATCACTCATGAACATTTAAATTAAATTAGTAAAACAGAACACGACCAGTGTTTGTCAATTTAAAGCTTCATTGTAGTTTGAGAGAAAACCGTATAAAATGATTCTTTAATTGTAGGTCCATTTGTTGGAATTGTTACAGCATTTATAGCAAGCCAAATTTTTATTGATTGACTTAAATTTGTTTCAGGTTTTAATTTAGTTAATTTTTTTCAGGTTTAAAGAAAATGGCTGAAACTGAAGTAGTGGAAACCAAAGAAGAATCTCAACAAATTCCCATTCAGCGAGGGGTAGACAGAGGCAGAGGAGGACCTCGTGGAGGCCTTAGAGGTGGTCCTAGAGGGGCACCAAGAGGAAGAGGAGGAATGAGAGGTGGTCGTGGTGGCCCTGGTGGTGGAGGTAGAGGCATGAGGTAATTTATTTGCTTTTTCTTTTGTAAAATTAGTTGACTTTCATACATAATGCAAAGAATTTATTTTGCTATTCAGCGTGTGATTGGCATTGAAGGGTAACACAATTTTTTCAACCTACCGTATTGGCCCGAATATAAGACTGCATTTTTTTCCAAAATCCCATCCACGAAAGTACTATTTCGTCTTATATTCGCAACCAAACTTGGAGCGCGCACGAAACCGAAACCAAGGCTGAAGTTGATCGTAGGCCTAACCAACATGCTCCAAAATAAAAAAAAAATATATTCTACTACGCTTAGTGGTGTTGTACTTTTTTGCAAAAATAGTTTAATTTAATTTCATAAATGACATTTCGCCTAGCTTAGAAGTCACAGATTTAACTAAATATTACTGACATTAAGCCTGTTACTGCAACCAAAAGTATCAACGATTTCATCATGAACTGGATGTGGGAAGATAATTTGTCAACAAACTTTTTTTTAAATAATTTACTAGAAATATTTGTCGAATTACGCCTCGTTAATAGATAGAACGTCTTATATTCGCGACCAATAGTTTTTTATCAAATCGGAACTCAAAAAACGCCATTCGTCTTATATTCGAGCCGTCTTACATTCGGGCCAATACGGTAGCATTGAAATAGATCTAAAGAAAATAACATGTTAAATGTACACTACCTCGTTACTGCATGGCATTAAGACACTTGAATTCAGAGAATCAAATAAAATACTCATTAAGGGTAATGACATTGTGAAGGGTCAGAACGACAGAGTTTCTTCCCTGCACATCTCTGCCTTGGTACTTTTGGTTTTCTTTCTCGAGAGAAGAAAGAAGTTAAAAGAATATTTTTTTAGAGGTAATTGCGCAGAGATAAAAAAATGACCACTAGAATATAAGCTTATTCATTGTCTCTGTTAGTGGAAAGTTAAAGAATTAAGTAGAGGCCAAATAGACAGACACATATGAACTTACACGTACGTTTTTACCAGCTTGAAGGGTTGATACAGGTTCAGAAGTCAGTTTACAATGTTGCCATATCAATTATAAATTTTAGTTTTAAATGCTACTAATGTGTATGCTGGGATTTAATGTACTGCAGCTTTTAATGTAAATTTGAAATCATAATTTTAAAATGGCATTATTTTTAATTTGCATCTATCCTGGAATCTTTTCAGTTTTTCTAGAGGAGGTCCTGGTGGTGGTGGACGAGGTAGAGGTGGATTTGGTGGACAAGGAGGATTTCAAAGTTATGGATCTTCTGGTTATGGAGGTTCAGCTGGCGGCCGAGGTGGATATGGTGGACAAGGCCGTGGGAGCTCCCGTGGTGGTGGACTACAAGGTGGGCCACCTAGAGGTAAATATTGTTTCCTGTCATTAATAAATTTGAGACTATTAAAAAGCTTATTAATTTTGCTTACTAAAAAAAGTTCTGATTATAGTTTTTATTTATTTATTTTTTAATAAATAAAGGAAGAGGTGGTTTTGGGGGACAAGGCAGAGGTGGTTCCCGTGGAGGACCTCCAGGAGTACCAAGAGGTAAGCTTTATTCAGTTTTAGTTTCATTCCAACTTTGAATAAAAGAATATTATTCATTCAATACATCTAAGGGATGGAAAAATAGCTCCTCACTTTAATTTGAAAATTAAGTTTTAGGATTTATTAGCTTTCAACTGTTAATTTTTGAAGCTTAAATTATTTCTTCCAAGTTTTGATAGTTTCTGCTTTCATGTTGCACTAAGGGAATTAGGATTAAGCTAAAAAGTAAATTGAAATAATTCAAATGAACCTTATTTATAAAGCATCCTCAAAATTTAAGTCTGGTTCCCAAGTTTTTGCAGCTTGGCCTGTTGCGGGCTCTGCCTTTTGATTAGTTCAGAAATTTCTTGCCCAACCAATGAAAAGAGATGGGGTCCACAAACTAACCCCCCCCCCCCCCAAAAAAAAAAAAACAAAACAAAAAACTTTCTGGTTTTTAGTTTTTGACGTTGCTTTTATGTCTGGTACATGTTCATGAATGTAATAAATTTATACAGTTGCATCTAAAAAAAGAAAATGCTATTTGGATCTTAAGTTTTGAAGAACTGTTTTGAATTAGAATGGGGGGGGGGGTGACTATTCTAGTTGTTCAGCTTAAATGTTCTTAGAGAAGCAAGTGAATAAATTGTTAAACATTGTTCTTAACATTGTTTTAAGAAAACATTTACTTAGTGCTAGAAGTAAATTTACCTAATGGAATTATGATCTGATTTAAAATGGTCCCTTTAGTACCATTGTTTCCAATTTCAGCATTTAAAGATGATTCTTTTATTTAATTGGTCATTGATATTTTGTTAAGTAGTATTTAAGTGTTAAGATTTACATTCCAAGTAAAGAACTATTACAGTTTGTATTTGAAATAAGGATTTAAAAGTTCCCTATAATATTGTTTTGTATTTTTGAAACACTTTTTAAGGTGGCGAGAGCAGAGGCAGAGGAGTTAGAGGATCCTTCCGTGGTGGTGCAGGTTCTGTGCCCCCTCCACCTAAACGTGGACGTTGGGATGGTGCAGCAAGTGGTGGTGCTGCCAATGGATATGGGTACAGCATGGGAGGGTAAGTTAAAGCTTAACTAATGTTTACTATTATTGAAGGGTTAAAAAGAAAAATGATTTAAATGCAGACATTACTATTGTAAGTTAAGTATTTTTTATTTTTAATGGCATTTGTGTACCTTTTGATTTTTAACCCTCAATTGGATTTGAGCATTTGCTAGGATTATTACACAAAGGGCATTGAAGAATTTTTTAAGTTCACTGTGGTTTAGAAACTTTTTTATTTTTTTATAAAAATACTGCCGATCGTCTGAAATGGATCTTGCAGTTCTCTGAACTGGAACACTTGAATCGTTGATTCTTACAGGGAAGTGAAGTAATATTACTTTTGGTCATGAGAAGACTGTTGATCCTAATTACAAGAAATTGTAATGTCTGTCTAGGCTACTATTTCCTATTAAGGTGTACAAGTTAAAAAAAAGTAGTTGGATTCAAAAGCTGCCATCCTGTTTGAAATCTTTGCACCTCTTATTCTGTATGGTTTCTAAATTGGGGTTTGTTTCATGTTCAGTAAGATTTAAGTTCAGAAAATCAAGGTGTAGGTGATTGTTGCAATTTGAAAATGCCCCAAAACCATTTTAATTCAAATCTGGAGACAAGAAACATTTCTCAAATCAGGGGTGCAATAGAAATTGATATGAAAGTGCATCCTTGTCTTAGGATTTTGATATCCCTTCAAGAATGGAAATGTCAGGAAAGCCTCGTTTTTTTAAAATTTCAAGCAATCATTCTGTGGATTGCTTTTCTCTGGAATTTTCCCCAAATTTCTAGAGGTTTGCCATGAAAATTTTTTGCGTTCAGGATTCAAGGAAATCCCCTCTTGAGTTTCTTGATACTTGGCTATTTCAGCTTTTCTCGAGGGCACGCTTGCTTTTATTTTATCCCTCCTTTCCAGCAATTTTGCTTACTGACTTCATAATGGATTAAACGAAGTTGAAATTAATCTTTCTCTTCCTTGCCAAGTAAACCTCTTATTACAGCAAAAAAATTGTACTTCAGAATTCATTATGTAGCTATAATAAAATAAACTCTTTAATATTTTCATGGACTGTTTTGGATGTTAGCCTTGTTAAAGTTTAGGATAAGGCATTATACAAAAACATTTGTCTAATCCTGTGGTTGTTAAATCTTTTAGATAACCGCAACTTTATTCAGGAGTAACTGCCATTTAATACAGGTCTAAGGCGGAAAATGTCGTAATGAATTTATAAGAGGATTCCTCTTAACTGTTTATAGCAAAAATAAAGATGTAAGAATTTCTGAAATTGACATTAAGATGCTTAACGCACATCTTCCTGTTGAGCCCTTCCATCTTAATTTGGATAAGTTCAGAGAAGATCTAATAAATTAAGGCATATTGAGTTCAACCCAAGCGATTTATCACTATCTTTCTACAGTGATAAATAAGCTGTAGCAGTCGGATAACATTATTGAAAATTTTATTTTATCAATAGATAGAAATACTTGACTCGCTGGCAAAAATAAAATAGAGCAGGATATGAAAAACAATTAATAATTAGTGTTTAAGATCAATGCATTTATATCTAATATAGTGCTAATGTTTGCTTTTTAATGTTCTCAAGTTAAAGCTTTGTTAAATATTTTTTTTTATTTAAGTGTTTGTTGCTGATATCTGTGTGTTTAATTTTTAATGCTGAACTAAAAGTTAGATGGTGTCCTAATTATTTAAAATCTTAAATACTTTCTTTTCCTTTCATATTTGACTTTAAAAAATTTAAGGTGTATAATTGTAAAATAATTTTTATTTTAACTGTATAAAGATAAAATTTTATTTTCAGAAATAATCCTCTGGTTAGCTAATGATGAGACAAATATTTAACTATTTTTTTTCATTAGTGTAAAATTCAACAACGATCGATTTTTAACCTGCAAAACCACATATAAACTATAAATCTGAAAGGAATAAAACAAACTATATAAACGGGTCTCCAGAAATAATAAAGGAAAGTGTTTTATAGTCTGCAGTGTGACTGTGCTGATATCATAGTTTCACTATTCCATTGCCTTTGCAGATGTGATTAGCTAATAGAGGATATGTTGACCAGATCATGATCTCTGGTGTGCTTGGATGATTTGAAAGATTTTTTTTTTTTTTTTTAAATCTTGGAAGGTTTATTCATCAGAAATGTAAAATAATACAATATTTAAAATAAATTACTTTTGATCTAATTGTAATACTTCTAGAATCAAAAATGTTTTTATAAAATAATTGTAGCTTTGTTTGAGATTATACAACCCAGGCCATGACTGCATCTCTTAACAACACATTCCTTATTTGCTTAACCACTACTGAAAAGTAATGGAACGGGGCTAAGTCATCTTGGTATTGCTTCATCCTGGCCTGGATGCAGACTATTAAAACTCATTTTTCTATTATTGAAATGAAAAATTGTTTGGCATTTAAATCAAATTTAAACAAGTAGGAATTCTAAATGTTTGCATTTCTGAACAAAATCTTTGAATTATGAATTGAGAAAGAATACTGATGTTGAAAACACTATGAAAAACATGAACTGGCTGTTTTGTGAAGATGTAGATAACCTAGAAACGGAAGGAGAGATAATGTTTGTAATGATTGGATTTGGCTCCTTCAGGCTGCTTTCGAGTACCTTACCTTTTGACTAACAGGCCCCTGCCGAAGTAGATTTTCATGACACAACAACCTTACGCTATTTAAAAGGTCTGTGTTGCCACCATCTAGTTTTATTTACATCAGCTTCATAACTACATTTTGAAGCAGGAAGTTTGCAGTTCCGTAGATGCACATAAAAAATTGTCAGATTGATTTCTATCTTTACTATTTTTTTTTTTTTAGCTTCATTTATCTAAATAAGTAGTTTTTAACAATTGATGCCTGACTATAAATTTGAAATATAAATATACATATAAAGGTTGATATTTGAAAATATCAGACCTGAGTGCTGGATTTTTTTATGGTTATATATGCTGTAAATATTTAACAGAAGATGACTACCTATATAGTCCTTTAAAGGAAGAAAATTAAACACTAAATGAAAAGCAAATAAAATTTAATGTTCACCAATAAAACAGTTCTACAGAATTTGCGCTCGGAAATCCATGCCGGAAATATGAAGGGACCAGATTTTTGAATGTCAGCCTATACAAAGGTTGTAGCCGACATAACAATTTTGAGCTGGTTTTAAAAATGTCTTAATGGGTTGCTTCCAGTTTTTTTTTTTTTTTTGAAAAAACCCCCAAATACACGAGAAGGTATAAATAAAGTGGTGAAGAATGCAAGAAATCCAATTTAATTCAAAGTTTTCTCAAAGTTGCAAAAAATTGACTGAGAAAATGAAGTGACATCCATATTTTTTTAGGTTAGATATTATTTATAACTAGAATGAACACTAATGGAACGAATGACAAATGGATCGGTTTCCGAACGAACTTTGTAGTAGTTGGCTTTCTTACAAAATTAAGCAACTTCTTAAGGGAATTGCAAAATAAAGATCAAATTTTTTTCTATCAACCATTTCATTTTTGAGATTTTTAATCTAAAATTTTGGAAATTCTTCCAATACAAGAGTAATTTATTTATATTGGCTTTTTCTACTACAAATCTAGTATATAGTTGTATTCATAAATGTTTACTCTTATTGTAAAATAGGGTCGTCAGCATTTTGTAGGTTAAAGAAGTTAACTGCTTCTTCCATCCCCCCACCTTTTTTTTTTTTTGCTCTGATATAGCTGTAAAGTCATATTTGGTTTGCATCTTCTGACCCCCTCCTCCTAAAAATGTGATTTAAATTTTTATTACTCTAATTTACACTGCTGTTTACAATAATGTTGCAACACTAAGTATCCATTATATTTTTTATTTTATTTTTTTCCCTTCATACTCTTAAATAAAAATAAGCTATCAATCACACTATTTTATCATATCGGTGTTTAAGTTTTAATATTTTTTGTGAATTGTCTCGAACCTAAGTAGGCAGTTACAGCTGCAGAGTGAGGTTACAACTTTATTAGTTAGGTTGAAAGTAATCTTATACCTCTGCAAATTGATAATGCTTCAATGCTTTCACCCAAAATGCCGAAAATTCAGTAAATTATTAATATTCAATGTTAAGTGCACAGAATTTGATGGATTACTTTTAATTACAGTGAATCTGATTATGGCGCTCAATCTTACAACATGGGCTACTCGTCTTCGACTTCTGGGTATGGCTATGACAGTCAGATGAAGTAAGTTTTTTCTTGTTCTTAAGTGGTGGCGTTGATGGTTTTTGAAATTTTCTTTAAGTTTATTTAGGTATCTGCTTTAATGATTTGAGGTTTTGTCAATTCATTTTAGCCTGTTGTGAATTCTTATGAAAAAATGTGATTATATATTTAAAAAAAAAAAGTCTTTAAGCAGGTTTCATTTTTATAGGCTTGTTGAACTTTATTCTCAAGAGCTTCAGCTTATTAAGAAGTTAACAGGGCTTTAAGTAATGCAGTAGAACCTTGATTATCTCTATCATTAAGATCCCAAAAGCTGCTTTGACTATTAATGTAAATATCTGTGATCCATTACTCCTTTGCTTCAACCAAGTCTGATTTAAGTGATTATTATGTAAATTCCTTACAGCAAATTGGCAAATTATAATGCCCAAATCACACCTTCATATTTTTCATCATTGTTTTCAATCATTGACCCAAGGCCCGGACGGGATCATTGAGAAGGGGCGGTGGAAACTAACATGGCAGGGGCACCATATATATATGGCACCCCTACCAT
>JAFIDM010006943.1:28778737-28797222 GCA_023159025.1 Thereuonema tuberculata
CAGAATTTAAAATATTTTAAAACGGAATGGCCCCAACCCCCCCAAAAAAAAGAAAAGAAAGGAGGAAGGCTGGGAGGAACAGGCACCCTAGGGGTAAGAGGGGGATTCTCTGCTTATGAAGTCTTCGAATGGAATGACAGATATATAAAACTCAAAACTTCCTAAATAAAAAGGATTTAATTATGAGTTGTAATAAGATTTCTTTAATGAATTGCAAATAAATAAAATCCTTTCTAGTAGCAATTGAGTGTCAGAATGAAAGGATTAGTCTTACATCTTCTGTTATTATATTTCATTATGACTTATTTATTTTCAAGTATCAAATTAAAATTAAAAATTATGAAAAAATTAAAAAGAGAGATTCCGTAACATTGAATAAAATAAATTTAATACATTCACAAAATGCAAAATTTAAATTTACCTTCATACGAAGTCTTTATTATTTCAAAATTGCATTAATGATTGAACTGTCTTTTCAAGACAGTACTGTCATATTGAATACATACATACATACCTACATACTTACATACATACATTCATACATACATACATACATACATACATACATACATACATACATACATACATACATATATACATACATATTATATATATATGTTATTAAAAATGTATGGACAGCTATCTGAAATTTAAAATCCCAATACAAATTTCAGAAAACTGTTTCTGTGAACGTACTGCCAAACTACATTCACTTCATCAGCGGCATCTGGTGTTAAATTTTGAAACTAAAATTTGGAAGACACAAAAACGCATTATTTAAAGAAATTTGCTCTTTTTTATTGTATATACAGTGAAACCTCTCTGAGCGGCCACCCCACAGTACCGAGAATATTTGGCCGCTCAGAGGGGGTGGCCGCTCTGAAGGGTTTTATTTACTATTGTAAGATAATTGCTATAATGCATAATATAAACAAGTCTGACATATATTCCTTATTTAAAATGAAATTTAAAACTTATCTAAAGAGAAAATATTGTACAGTACTTTATTTCATGCTTTCTTACATTTTTTTAAAAAAGGCTACAATTTGTGTCTGTTTTAAGTTTTTACTTTTCTCTAAAACAACCATTTTTTCAAGTTCGTTTTTACTTTAAAAAGCAGATCTCCAACCGATTCGTTTGCAACCGCTTCGGAATTTTCGATAATTTCGTCAAAATTAAAGCATGGAGTGAGTAGAATTTCCCGAAAAATGAAATGGGCGATCCCACTCGGTGGCTGTTTAGAGGGGGTCGGATGGCCGCTGATACAGGTTATTTTAACATTAGGTCTATGAGTCGAAAAATCCGTGCCATGAAAAATTGGCCGTTTAGAAGGGTTGCCGCTATACAGGGGTGGCCGCTCGGAGAAGTTTCACTGTATTTCATTTGATATACATAAGCTTTTTTTTGAGTGTTAAAATCAAAAGTGTATTAAACATTTGAGCTTAAACAAATATTTTGTCTTATGACTTCAGTATTTTAACCTAATGACTCTTCTTGGAAAAATACTGTACAGCCAGTGCCATTAGCAATTTATATCAATTGCTAATTATTAATTTGCAATTAAGCAAGATAAGAATTGTTCTTTTTAGATATGAATGTGAAATCCTAACATTACGTGAATGCAAAAATAATTGCATCAGAAGTATGGAGGGGTGTGCAAAACTATTAATTGCTTCTCATGCTTATTTTGCATTTGTTTTTTCCATAGATATTAATTTTTTGCTTCTTTTTTTTTTTTTATTGTAAAAGGTAAAGCACTCAGCTAACTGCAAATGGCTGCCTATTTTGTTGTAATTTTGCCATTGAGCATATTTGACCTGGCACTTATTATTCAGAGGTAGCAAGTGATGGATAAAAGTGGGTTTTGCATATAACATTCAAAATACAGATTATTAGATGGTAATGTACCAACCAATTTATTAGTTGGTAAATTACCAATTAAAAATAACTTATTTTTAACAGTGTAGTTAAAAATAATTACACAATTTAATTGCTTTAATACGAGTCTTCCCACAGGGTGCATATATAAACAATAACCGTAGTTATGGTTACTACCATTCCAGTTCTGGTTGTCACGTGACTGGTTACTCTGGTTGTTCTCCAAACCCTTGTTTGTCGATGGCATGATTATAAGATGGCTGAAATTGTCAAGAGAATTATTCTCTTAAAAACTTAATCAAGTTTACCAGCCATCTTTAACTGCAACTAAGTAGTAAAAATAAAATGACTAACTTTTAAGCAATTTAGCCAAGTTAAATAAAAAAAAGTAGTTCAATGGCACTGTGATTGCTTCATTAACCCTTCAAGCTCTTGTGTATATTCCAACCCATGTCTATCTCAACCAGTTTGACGTGCAAGAGTAGATATTTGGCAGCCTTCGCTATAAATTTTCTACCTAATTCTGTAATTTTCCCCTGACACAATAAAATTATGCTTATATTTTACTGGTAAAACTTAAATTAGTGTAGTGTAGCCAGTAAAAAATTTTCGTTTTAGCTTTTTTCAAGAAAAAAAAGGATTGACGAAAAGACATATGCAGGAAAGAAAGTTGCAAGCCTGAAGGGTTAATGACAAAAAAGTAAAAATAAAATAACTATACTTTCATGCAACACAGCCAAGTAAAAAAAAATAAATAATGGCAGTAAAAAAAAAAAAAAAATTTACCATGTGTATGTATATTAAAGAAGTGAAATATTTTAATTTAATTGAGTAATAAGCTACTTTGTAATCTAAAATGCATCCATTTTGTCTGCTTGGAATGCCGTTGACTGCTGCATATGGGTTAACCCAGCTCTGAGCCTTGTTATAACCAGGCAACTGTGGTTACTATAACCGTGCATCTGGTTAGTTTGTAGATGCGGTTGCTGGTTCGCTATTTAGTGTGCTTGCAAGGAGGATAGTAACCACAACTGTAGTTTATAGACGCACCCACAGTTCCTCAAACAAAACTGTAATATGGTTTTCAATTATGTAATTTCATGCACTGTGATATCCGAATAATTGTGAATAAACAACTAAATTGTATGAATAAAATGAATTTAGATTTTTGTTTTTAAATATTTTTTGCAAATGTTTGAATCGGATATTATCCTCCTTACCCAACCAAAATATGCTTTCATATAACGAAAGATTAAAAAAGAAAATTTGCATTACAGACAGTCGTGGTTACGACAGCTACGGAACAAGTGCTGGAGGTTACGGAAAAGATTACGGCCATGGTAAGTAGGGAAGCAGTTTATTGAATATTTTCAGTTGACTTAATGGGATACAGGAGCAATTGCGTACTTTAATTAATTTTTCCTTTTTTTATATTTTAAGATTTAATTATTTAAAGCACTAAATGTACGCAAATTTAAGATAGCAGACTCTTAAATGATGAGAGGGCACTGCTATATCTACCTCTCATTGTCATCAGCAGTTTTAGAAAATAAAGTATAAGAATCTGCCTGGCAAATTAAATTAACAAATAAAGTTAGAATTTAACTTAAATTTTATTAAATGAAGTAAAACATATCGAAGCTTTTTATTAATATGAATGTTTTAATGCTTGCATGAATTTATATACAAGATAATTACTTTTATTCTATTAATGCCATTTAAATATTTATATATTTTGAAATATCGGGAACTATTAAAACTAAGTATATTGTTTGAAGGGCTCTTAATAAATATCACTTGTAAAGATAAAGTTCAAATCTGTTAACATGTCTTAATGTTAGTTTGAATTTGATTAAAAGTTGAAAATAATAAAAATGAAGAGCTAAAAATTGGCAAATACTTGAAATATATATTTGATAAATTCAAGGCAACTTAAAGTTTTTAAGATCATGAAAATGCCTTTTGATGTTTGGAAAAAGCATTTCTCACGTGTTATAATTTAAAAATTAATCAAAAATATAATTTGTTTTTTAATATGTATACTGAAAGAGTGAAATATTACTTTAATGGGGTTTGGGTTGGTAACAAGTATATAACTTTAAATTCCTCATGCTAATTTAACAAGGCTGCTCTGAAATTAAACATTATTCAAACTGGTTTCTTGGTTCTTTAAAAGTAGTTCTTGCACAGCAGTCTTGTGCTGGCAGATATAAATCTCATCCGTTTTGCTAACTTCAGCTCTCGAATTTAACCTTACCAATTCTAGGTGGAACAAGACCAGCATCTGATGATCGTTATGGTTATGACAGCTATGGCAGTGCAACAACTTACGGTCAATCTCGGGATAGCTATAGTGGCTCTGCAGGTGGCTATGGTGTCAGCCGTGGTGGCGGATACCCTCGCCCGCGCCACTAAGCAATTGAATTGCCCCTTTAAAACAAAACAAAACAAAAATCTAGACTTCTCAGTTTTACTCCAAGTCTCTGAAAGCTGCCAGACCCAACCCATTGTGCAAACTAAACGAGCACGTTTTTATTGTCATCTACAGGATTAAGACAGACAGACATTGAAGAATTAAGACTTGCGAACAAATCCTTTTTTTTTTTTTTTTAATTTTATATAAAGAAAGCTCTTCCACAACGTGTCCACATTTTTGTTAACTATGCAGACTTCAAAGTGTTTTAATTATGCAATTGCAAGGATATCTTTTTTGTTTTTAAAGTTTAAAAGAAAATCCTGTAATGCCTGGAAGAAAATTAAAAGACTCATATTTTAAATTTGGACCAAAAAAAAAAAAAAACTTTAAAGGAAGCACAGTGGGTAGAGTATGGATTTAAAAGAAAAAGTTCAGATATAAGAGAAAATAAAGAACTTTGCTTTCCTGTATTAGCTGTTGATAAAGTAATTTAATTGTACTTAGCCTTGTGTTACGGCTACATTAGTTTTCATGTGTTGTATGCAACAAACTTTGTTTTTATTTTAAGAAAAAAAAAATGTAGAACACATTCTCATCATCACCTTTGGAATAGTTTTTAAATCAAAGGTTTAATGAATTAATACACAGTTGTGTAAGTTATATAATTTTTTTTAGAAAACTTTCGTCCATTGACATTGTATATTGTGGTTATTGGTTATTTTTTATTCATCATCTTGAAAATGTAGACATGAAATTTGTACGTTGCCTTTTAAATGTCATCACGTCACAATAAAATAGATGGCCTATTAGGCAGTAAAAAGTAGTGTGTTTCGTGATTGATTCAGATTAGTAAGAAAGACAAAATAAATCTTTCCTTGGACATTAAACACCTAAACTACACTTTAGTCATAGGTCTGTAAATTAAATGTGATAATTTCCTGTTAATTCATGAAATTCATATTTATAAAATATACTAAACTACATTGGGTACTCCAGTTGAATGGCAGCTGTAAATTATATTGATAATCTTTATTTCATCTTGCAATTTCATGAGCTGTTGTAAGTGTACTTGAAAGAGTGTAATTTGACTAATATTTCTTGGCTACAGTAGCAAAAGCTCAATGAAATTGACCAAATAGGTTAAGTTTTACTGCCGTGCTTAAAAACAAAATATTGTTTAGAAACTTGAAGGTAAAGAAGTTACTATTTTTTTTCTTAGATTCTAATTTGACTTAATTACAATGGAAACAAATGAAAGATAAATGCTTGTCTAGTACTTTTCTGTACTTCAGGTAGCTCGATTTTAAGCAGCTTAGTGATGAGCATTTACTTAGAGTAGTGATGTTTTCAATGTTCAAAAAAAAATTTTTTTCCTTCAAAATCTTGATATTTTACTTGTTTTGCATCCCCTAATATGTATTGGAACATTCTATATCGCTGAAAATGAGTGTCTTAGCAAGTCGGCATTTGCACATCTGTAAATGGCAATATAAAACAAAATGCTTAAAAAAAAAAAAATCAGTTTTATGTAGGTTCTTTTCCTCAGTTCATGAAGACCTTAGGAACAACCAATACTGTTAATTTTTGTAAGGGGTTTAAAGTTTGCTTTATTGCAATTAAAAGAGCACTTTTGAAATTGCAAAATGATCAGCTAAAAATTAAAAGTGGATTTCATTTTTGAAATTAGATTTAGTAATTGATTTTGTGGTTTGTAGACATCTAGGTAAATGAATTATAGCATCATAAAAAGATCACTTGTTCTTTTAATGTGTTGACATGCATTGGCACATAGTTATCATTGATCAGAAAACTAACTTTTTAAACAATGACCCAATACTTAATATTGGAAGTTTGATAATTCGCCACTAGTTGTGGTGCTGTTGTCATTTAACTTGGCTGTCCAGAAGGCTTAAGAATTTGCTGCTGCTGTTTATCATGTTTCTTGAGGAAGAGTTTGGAATAAATTGCTATTTGAGTTCAATTTATGAGATCCGATGGTATACTTTAAAGGACATCATTGTTCTACGGTTACTTCATAATTTGCTTGTGTTGACATCAAATTGTGTTGTATCCTGAATAAATAAATAACATATGCAGTGTACACTTGAAATGCTATGTCATTTGTTGTGAAACTGCAGTGTGTGACAACCTAAAATGACAAAGTAATGGGGAACGTTGCAGTAAAATGAAGGAATCCTGTAGAAATTGATTATATTTTAACTTTCTAGACAAGCGAGATGGTCATTTCTTGTACAGATGAGGTTACTTTTAAACAACACTACAGTCAATTAAGGATTTCATGTGGGGCATTGCATTCTTATTTGTTCTTGTCATCTATGCTTTCCATGTGAGGAAAAGATTACTGTAATGCTGTTTGTATAATGCGTAGTACTACTTTTTACTGCCTTCATTTTGTCAGCTTACCAGAATTTTTGAAAATTCCTTTGTCTCACTTCCCCATCTGAGGATGTGCTTTGCACATCTAACATTATTAATCATTGTCCTGAGAACTTTAATATTTACTTTGATAGCTAGATTGCCTTTCTCTTTTCTGCATTTTACTGTGTTTCTGCAGTCTACTTTTTTAAAAAATTTATGAGTCTCTGTGGCATATTTAAGACTTGAAGTTGCTTTGTCATATTTCATTTTTCTTGATTTCACAAAAAAGTGTACCATGGAGGTTGATATCTAGACTAATTGCCAAGGCTTCATTGCCAGGCATATTCAGTTAGCTACATCTACTTGTTTTGTCTGCACTTCAAATAAAGCTTAGAGGAACAGGTGAAGATTTAATTCAAACAAGATTACTGGTCTTTTGCTGCTGCTCATTGGATGCTAAAAATACCTTTATTAATGCTTTAAAAAAAAAAAAAAAAGCTTTAAGATGTTATAATGATTTTTGCCAAGAGATGTCTTGCAAAGCTTAACGTGCATGAGAAATTGGAAACAAACTTGCCTTATATAGTAGCTCCATTCATCTAATTGAATTAGTCGTGTGCCCTTAGTTTAAAAATTCTTGTCTTAATAGGAAATTGACATGTTTATAGGAATATGAAAGTGGGAAGCTGTTGAAAAAGTTTTTAAGTATTTTGTAACTATAAGAGAGGAAAAAAAAGAAGAAATTATTTGTTTCAGCAGCAAAAAAAAAAAAAAAATTAACCAACGACATGCCACATTACCACACAGTAGATGTTTTTCTTTCTTTTAAAATATCTAAATCAGTTTGCAAAATGACATTGCACAAACTAAGTAAGGAGAGGAGCATTCATAAGAAATAGAATACTGGAAGTGTCAGTGCCACTGCACACACAGTAATTTAAAAAAAACGAGAAGAGTTTAGCTGTTAAAAGAAGTAAACCTGAAAGAACACTGCCTTAAAAGGAGAAGTTATTCCTAATGATAATAATCCCAAAGGTAATGTAAATATAATTGATTGTTTATCCCTAAAATTTATAAATTTAGCAAATTTCATTTATTCTATACTTTTCATTTAATAATCTTAGTAATTTTGAATAATAACCATTTAAAACTTAGCATTCATTAAGAATTCTTTGCTATCAGAATTTATTAATTTTTTTTATTTTAATTCTGAAAAGTTAGATTTTATTTTTAATACTGAATAGTCTGGGAAGTGGGACTTTCAAGGACTATCATTAAAACTTATGAATATTTTAATAAATGCAACTTACTAATCAAGTTTGTATTTGAATTGCCAAAAAAAAAAAATAATTATATATTCAGAAGCCCTAAGGGGCAAAAAATAATTTTCCCAAAGCCAAATACATATGCGAATTAAGATCGTTATTTAATAGCAAATTATTTATAAAGTAATTACCTTCCAGGCATGAAGAAAAAAAAAATGTGTGAATGAAATTTCATTAACATTTTAATAAATTTTGATTTTGCTCTAGCATTCCGTGAAATTTTGAAAACTTAATAGACTGAATCTTAAGTGATTGCAGTTCAACCGAAATATAATTTAAGAATAGTTTACTTTTAGTTCCTTCAGAAACCAAACATACCTTTATATCTGGAATCAGTGGAAGAGCATAATAATGGTAATAAGGAAAGACAGACAAGTTTAAGCAAGCCAGGCAGAGGTAATGTTGGCAGAAAAATGCAAAACCAACTGTATGGTTATGCTATTTGTCAGAATAAAAAGCAGACCAAGTAACATAATTTTGAGATCATTTATATTTCTGAATAACAAAATAGGTTAGTATATATATATTTTCTGAATTTTAAGGGAAAGGGGGAAAACTGAACTTTCTAGGATTTTTGCCTGAAATTAAAATGCTATTCGAAAAAATAAATCTTGGAATAGTAAGAAAAATATTTCTGTTCCTAATAAAAGCTCCCAGCAGCCCTCTCAGACTTAAAATTGTATTCCATAACTGGTGTGCATGTTTCTTCTAAGTGTAGTAGTATTTTTCTTTTGCTTTATTTTCAGTGAACTTTCATTATCATGTGGCTTACGACATTTTCCCCTACAGTAATAAACTTTTCAAATTTTATTTAAAACTTCCATTGAGCTTGAAGTAACCTACTTTCTTATAACCAATTTCGAATTTGTATTTTCTAAATCTTTATTTTCACTTAAAATATTTGTTCAAGTTTTGACTTTTGTTTTGTGTGTTAGGCTTCTTTTGTACAGGGTGGGCAAAATAAAAGAGGCCCGGAAAAACAGCTTTTTCATAGCTCCGGGCCTCTTTTATTTTGCCCACCCTGTAAAAACTGTCTCACTAATGTAATAGGCCATAGAATTTAAGCGAATTCCAATTTTGTTTGTTTTTAGTTTTAGTACAGGGAAGTGTGAATTTTTTTTGTTAATTTAGGTTTAAATATTAATGATCCTGTTTTTTTATTTTACTTCAAAAACTGAAACCAGGGCTTGAAAATCCTATTAATGATAGGTTGTTTTGTTTCATTAGTGGGGCAAGTTTCATTTTAATAGTTTTAACTCTAAAATATGGGTTCTTATTGAATTAGGATTATTAATTGTCATTCAATATTTGTAGATATCCACATGGATGTTTCCAAATCTAATATCCTATATATTTCACCATAAATTACCGATAAGTTAGATTTTATTATTGCATGTATCAGTTTATTAATTTACGAACTTAAGTTTTCTTATTTTTAACCCTTTGACTAGTTCATGCATTGTCAATTAGCCCGTGTGGTGGTTTTTTTTTTTTATCTATTCAAGAGTGGTGAAAAAAATACAAAGAGTAGATTTTATAAAAATACTTTTTATTCGAACTGATTAACTTTTTACAGTTAGAAAACATTTAATGTAAAAGATTTTTTTAATGTAGTTATTTGATATATCTCAAAACACTCAATGCATACAGCAACATTACATTTTTTTACACGTTTTGTTGTTGTTTTTTCTTTTTTGGTTGACTACATGGCATTCCCTTGTTGAATTGAGTTTTTGTGTTGGTGACACATCTGATAACCCCTTTCTCAATCTGAATGCCATTTTAATTATCAATGCACGTGTTTGACAATGAAAACTGAAATTACAAAACTTTTTACAACACAAGCACCACAGAAAAACCTTTTAATTTTTGCCAAAGATTGCAGTAGTTGTCCCTCCAAAAAGAAGTTGGAATGAGTATTTCAGTGGGTCACAAAAGCTAAGAATACGAAAACTTATATATACGACAGAGTTAAGGCTTGCTAGCTATAAAAACTGATTGGTTTATTTTTCTCAAGCCCTGGAAATGACCATCTTGTGCTTTACTAATTCATAGGGACCCTATTTTATGGTGAAATAAAAATGTTCATAGCGGTAAAATAAAAGACTCCATAGCGGTGACTATTTCGCGTTTATTTTATCATATTAGATTTCTACATTTCCACAAATAAGCTATAATTTTTCATTAAATTAAATATTAAAAAACACAAAACTTGAGATATTAACTTTCGTACACCGCAAAATAATACGAAACACAAACACCGGGTGATGACGCTAGCTTGGTTCATGCGTGCGTATTGGTCCTCTCTCTGTTGTTTTAAAGCAACTAAAACCTCAAACAAACGAACAAAAGTGTTTTTATTTTATTTATCCTTTTAGCGTTTTTTTGACGATTCACATTCATTTAGCTTTTATTTCGCGTATTTTTAATGGTTCCACTGTTATTTCGTGATTCCGTGCTAATAATCTCATTTCGCCTTTAAAATTACTGATTTTTGCGATTTACTCCATGAAAAGCAAAAATACAACCTTTAATAAAAATTTTGCGGAAATCGTTATTACCACAAAATAGGGTCCCTACTAATTCATAGTAATAGTTCAACTTAGTGTATTTTTAATGAATTAGTAACATAGTGATTTTAATCTTACCTTATAAACTGTTTCCATGTTGACTTTTCACAAATGTCAGAATTAGTTAAGTTTAGCTGTTTTTCTCAATGAAAATTTCATAAGCATTTTTTCAAGAATGTAAGAGTAGATGCTTTTGTTACTGAAAACTTTAGATGTAGAATTTCATAATTAGTGAGGTGCATTAGTCATTCAGTTTTGGTAATAAGAAAGTGGGATATTTTTCTATTTAAGAATGTAAAACTCCTTGAAGTATGATTGTATAGTCACATGATAATTCACTTCCTTTAAATATGCTGTTCTCATTCATTGTTTTTCTTTTAACCCCTTATCAGGAGAAATCACACATTGATCACAATTCAAGAAGATAATGAAAGCTTAAAGACTAATGTTTGGTAAGTATTGCTGTAAAAAAAATATGAAATCATTAGTTTTTGATAACTTTTTTGCTTGAAATGTGTCAAAAAAGTAACCATGTCTAATACTTTTATATTATTCAGTTAAGAGATTGAAAATTTATCGCCAAGTTTTTTTGAAAATGGCTTGCTAAACTAGTACCTTTTTTTTTTCTTTTCAGAATTGCTGTGAATGAAGGATTCCTGTGGAGTTGATGTAAGTATTAAGAAGAAAAAAAAATCCTATGTGCTAACGTTATGTAGTTATTTTTCGGCAAAAAAAAAAATCAATTTTGGATGCAAGATTATAGACTTAAAACTTTTAATGAGATATAACGAAAAATTAAGCAAGTCATTTCGACCTAGCCTCCTTTGTTTCAGTTCAGTTGTAAAAGTAATTGGATCCAAATTCCTAGGTTATTTTCACCTAGTTTTAACTTTGGAACTTATTAATGAATACAACTTGAATTAATAACACATTGTTATGGTGTAAGTTTGCCTGTTCGTTCTGGCACAGAAAGCACTATTATCCTTTTATTATAAGCTTTACTTTAGGTCTTAAGATCTTGCTGTTATCAGTTATAAGTTGGTAAATAAAATCCACAGTTTAATGTGAAGTTCTCACAGAGCAGCAGAATTTTAAAACAGTTTGATGCTTTTCTGAATTGGATTTTTCTGAATTGGAGACCCAGATCAATGTCTTGAGCATATTGTTCCAATCAATGAAGCTGTTTTTAACTTTCATATGTTCATTAATCTCATCCCATATACTACAGCTGATATTGGTTAGAGCTATGAATACTTAATATAATCTTTTCATTGCTGAAGCTGTCGACTGATAAACAACTGAATTATAAACTGAACAAAGTTTCGTAACAATGATTTTTTTTCTTGTATCGGTTGGTTTGTGATTACACATCTTGTAAAAACTTCATCTGTCTGGCTTCTCAGAAATTTTAAAGTAAATTTCCATTTATTTATTTTTTTAATTCTGTTATTACTTATTAAGTAGGTTTAAAGATTATTGTACATTTGTAAAGTTATTTAAAAAAATAATTATATTGTATATAACTTGACAAATGTATTTCAAAATTTGAAAGTTTTTTTTTGCAGAGTTCTGAGATATATATAGGGTGCGAGAGCTATTGCAAGGATTCAAGTAATGGTGATGTTAATATCTTAGGGTTGTTCATTTTATTGCACCTTGAGAATAACATAAAATTGGCACTCATTAAATTCTTTTAAAGTGAATTTATTATTTGGATTTTACCTAATTACTTACCATACTTGTAAAAATCATTAGTGAGGATTCTGCTAGTCTTTACAAGCAATCAGTTGATTTGATTTTTTTTTTATCTTCACAAACAAAAACTTCTGAGGCAGATGTTAACTCAGTGTAACGAAGGCTTTCATGTCCCTAAAATAGAGCTTTAACTTAGCAATAGTCTTGGTACTATGTACTGATATCTTATTGCGGAAGTTTCTTTGTAATTGTCTGTCAGAGAATCTGCTCTAATGTCAGTAAATGAAGAATCTGATAAATTGGTTGGATTAGGCTGTTGTGACACTATGGGTTACTGTGGCTGTGAGGGTTTGACTGGATGGCTCTACAAGTCGTACTATTCTTGTGAAAATAGACAGTAGGACAAGAACTTGCCATGTTGACTAAGTTGGCAAGGTAAATTGCAGAGTTGCTTCTAGTGTGATGTCTAAATTAAAGATTATTTGTATGCTTGAAGCAGAGGGGTTATTTTACCAGCGTTACATTGTTCATTATTTTAATGGGACTAAAGTGTGACAAGTTCTGTTGAAAACATTCAAAAGTATAATATTAGTTGGTTAGTACGAATGACTAGGATGCGAAAGCTATTAAACAAACAAATGGGTCCAGAAAACAATTGACAAACTAGAAAAACACTAGTTTTTGACCAAGTGCATTCAACTACATGTCTTCGTGTACATACGGTTGTGCGTTCATCTTGTCATGCTGCTGCACAATGCGTCAAGTGGATGTAGCAATTCTGCGCATATTTGACTATCATTTAAAAGTGCCACCATCCCTTCAAATCAGACCATTTTAAATCCAGTGATAGAAACTTGTAGTGTGACTACAGCCTAATTGCAATAACAATTGGATTTAAACCTCTTTAAGATCTTTAGATACAACATGTCGATTTGTTCCATTTCCGATGTTCAGATGGAACAAGTTTAGTATATTCTCTAAACCTATTTCCTGTCTTTTCAAAAAAAATATACAAAAAATAAGTTGCAAATCAAATATGTAACTAAGTTAGCAAGACACATGTACGTAATACATCATGACATTTAACATTGTTTCAATTTAGATAATTTGAATTTTGTTTCTTTAAACTTTTAAATAATTTTACCGAATAAGATTACTTCAGCTTTATGAGAACATTGAGTTTGTAATTTCAAACTATTGGACATTGGTCTTGAAAGGGTTAATATAAATTGACCTTGAAGTTTTGGCAGTGTGGAAATCCTCGTAGGAACAGTGAATGGAACTTGTATGGGCCATTGGAATAAGATTATCTTATCTTTTAGGTCTCTTTTTTTTTTTCTGTATTCTTTTATCTTAAGTACTTAATTTATAAAATTATATAATTTTCAATTTATTTTTATTTTGTTTTATCAAAGTAAAAAAAAAATTCTAAATTCTAAATTTTTTAAAAAGACTTCAGATGAATTCATGCAAGGAGATATGCAGATAAATAATAAAGTTTAACCAAAAAAGTTTAAATAATATAACCTCATTGATTCTTTATTATGGCTAAGCTTCATAAAAACTAGTTTGTTCTTTGATCTTGTTCATGTTTTTTTAGTGATGACAAGCCAAACCTTGTTTTGTGTATAAACATATAAATTTGGTTTTCATTTTTAGATTACTAGATGTGTAAATTTTAGGCATTAGCAGTGCCAAATGAAAATCTGCTAGACTGAGAAGAGGAGTATATATGTTTATAGGCAAAGATGTTTCAGCATGTAAGTTATAAATTTAGGATTTTAGTTTAGTTTCTACTAGATCTATGTGTAATTGTAACGTTACTTGTCATAAGCAAGTAGAAAATTCATTGTGATACTATTAACATAGCTATAATTTGATCACAGGATCAGAAAATTACATTGTGTGGACACTTTAATCAAAATTAAAAAAACAAAAAAAACAAACCATATTTATTGAGTACTAGCCCTTTTAAAATTACACATTTTGAAATTCTTTGACTTCACTTCTTGAAATGACAGTAATGCTATTTTTACAAGATTGGTCTTAACTGATTTTAAAAGTTTTTGTCCAGAAATACATCTAAAATTTAAGCTATTTTTTTTCTTTTTTTTTTTTGAATGACATTTTAATGTACAATCGTTGACCAAAAAATTAGTGCAAATACAGCAGTCAAAATGAAATGACTCTTGGCATAGACAGTGAGAAGAATGATGCAAATAACTGATTACAATATCGGAGCAAATACTGTTTATTCAGGCAAAACTAAAAGTCAGTAGACCCTTTAGTACTGTGCCATACTGTCCGATACATGTGGCTAAATGGCTTGGTATGGAGTCGTAGAGACTTCTAATGCTATCTTGTGGAAGATCCTCCTACATCTGTTGCAACTGGCATTCCAGATCACTCTTACCCATTGATGGGCGACAAGTCTGAAGACCTGACAGGCTAAGGAAGGGTGTCACATGAAAGGCTAAGCGTGGATGGAAACCTGTGTTGTATATGGGTGGGCATTATCTTGTTAGAAAATAATCGCTAGCTGCTTCATGAAGGGAAGCACATAAGGCATCAGGACATTTGTTTTTTCCCTGATAAATACCAGCAAGAAATCAAGAATTGTAGAAGATTGCTCCCTACACCATGATGCCATTAGTCCTGATAATGTGTGTCAACAATGAAGTCCAGATTTGTGTGCTGCTCAGTGCTTCTCCATACTTGAATTTGGAATGGTTGTTTCCAAATAAATCCTTTGCAGAAAACACAATTCATTGCCAGTCCACAACCATCCATGCCAGCTTCTCATTATACCACTGCAAATGAAGCTGCAAGATGCCTCGCAATTGTGCAGGTAGATACAGGTTTCTAGTTATGTCACTTCTAAATGTTGGATGCAGACACCCTTGGATCAGTTCATGCCTGTTGGACGATGACACAAGTCACTCCCATGGTCTCTCAATGCCTTGCCTGAGTGTACACTGTTGCACAGGACACTCAGAACTAGTCTTTTCGCAATCCATTGTTATGAACCGTCTTAGTCATTCGATCTGAAGAATGTGTTGCGGGGCATGCTACGAACTAGGGACCTGCACTCCACAACCAAACTATAAAGCAGTGTCATATAATGGTCGTTCACATGATCACAGCCATAGCGATACTAATGCCCCTTTAGGCACAAATACCTGTGATTGTTTTATTATTTCTGGATCATCTGTTCTGGGTGTACTAATTGTTTTGGCAATGAATGTATTACATAGATTAATCTGTTGCTCTGTGTGATATATGTATATTCCAAAGATAGAAGCATAACAATATTAACACTGATTCAATAATTTACGTTTATTTTTTTTTCCAGATAAGAAAACGTGGCTGAAAAGTTTTAATTATGACTGTGATATCAGAGAATGTCTTATTTTTTATATAAAGATGTTTTTATTCCATAAAGCTGCAAATATTTTTTTTAATGAAAATACATTTAAGTATCTTTTAAATAAAATTGTCATAAAAAAAAAATTCGGTCTGAATTCTGTATTTTCCAATTTCACGTAATAAAATATGCAACAATCAAAAATATGCCAAACCGTTCAGAAGATTGAAGGGGATATAAGAGGTAATCTGTTATCGGACCCATGTTATCAGTGTTCCATTTTCATCCCCTATACTTTCCAGAAGTCTGTTGCATATATATCTGATGGCCATACTTGAAGCCCAGCCTTCGAGTTTAGCAATGCAAAGATTTCAATTAATCATTTGCAATTTAGAAATTTAAAATGTAAAGAATGTAAGAATAAAATTAACTTATATTAATAAACAATTATAGCCGGACAGCAATCTGAAATTTGAAAATCCCAACACAAAATTCAGAATACTGTTTCTGTGAGGATAACATATATATACACACACACACATACTAGAGAATACACACACACATCTTATATTATAAAAGCATTATTCTGTCTGTCATAAGACTTTCCGTTTTTCCAATTTTGTGACCAAACTGTAACTGATAGATTGGTCATGCAAATGGATAAAATGTAGAGCAAAGACAAAATGCTCTTAGACAAACAAAATGCTATAAAAATCTTTCGAAAAAGTTTTTGGTTTCTAAGATGGCACCTTTTAAAGGGTCAAATTTTGTCTTTTTCTCAATTTAAATGAAAAGTATTAAAGTTGGAAGAGAACATTATATTGAGAAAATGTTGGTATTTGAAAGTTCTATCGAACGAGATATCAGTCATTCACAAACGTTTCTGCGTTTGCAAGATACATGCAAAAATTTGTGTGGCGCAACCCCAGGTGTGAGGCGGCATCCTGCAAAACACCAGAGTTAAGCGGAGAAGGTCACAACGGGCTGCGAAGTCGTGTATTCTCAGATCTCTATATTAATTTGCTAAATAGATTTTTTTTATAATACTATACATGCAAGGGTTCCGAGCGAAGCGACGGTACATGGCTGTTGTTATTTATTGTAAATACGTAAATTATAAAAACTTATTCTGTGTGTCATTCTGTAACCAAAATGTTAAATTAAAAATTATTAAAACGTCGGAGCAAGGTAATCTTTTGGAAAATGATTCAAGAATTTTCACAAAACTTGTTATTTATCATGAAGTTTTGTAATAAAACCTAATGTTTCGTTATCAAAAATGTGTTTGTGTTGTCAAACACATTTTAGCCCTATATAAACCAACAAAACACACAGCTAAATTTACTGAAGAATTAGAGAATCTGTTCATAAAAAATGAAAATATATTAAACAACTGTCCAACTATACTAATTAGCTAGGTAAATATAGATCTTTTCAAAATGATTAAAAACAGTGCAGTACAGAAATACCTAAAACTTATGTGCAATAATGGTTTCAAAAATTGTCTTGATGGAACAACAAGAAACAACTGTACAATTCATGGAAACGCGAAAACAAATACAGATAATATTTTCATAAATAAGCATGATATCGAAACACCAGGAATAATATGTAAAGAATGAATCTCAGATAGTAAGAGTTGAAATTGAGAAAATAACAGATTCAAATTATAATCTATAAATAACTAATCAATGAGGTTTAACAAAACAAAATTCATGAAAGTATATATAAAAAGAAAACTCCTGACTTATCAACGCCCACCCCAAACCCTTGGACCTAGAAAGCTTAAATTTTGCACAGAGGTTCCCTTTATGATGTAGACAAGGAATAAGGCCGGATTGTTCGAAATTCCTACAGGACACGGAATAATGTGGCAAACTGACCATGAAGTGTTTGGCGGCAACCCCAGGTGTGTGACGCCAATCCGCAATACACCTGTGTTAAGCGGAGAAGGCCACAACGGGCTGGAACGTCGCATATTCTCCGCATAATATTTCAGGGTGTCTACAGAATCAGGGAATTTTGTTATTCTGGAAAAAATCAGGGAATTATCAGGGAATTTTGCAATTATTACTTAAAATCAGGGAATTTTTTTGTTGAGCAGATTGTTTTTTTTTTTTTTTTTGGTTGAAAACGTTTTTTTTTTTTTTTTTTGGTTGAACAAATCAGGGAATTTTAAAAGAAATTGTTCATGAAATCAGGGAAAAATCAGGGAATTTTTTTATTCAGATTTTGTAGACACCCTGTATTTTCAATATTAATTTGCTAAATAAAAAAAGTTTTTTTTTTTTTTTTTTTTTAATGCTATATATGCAAGGGTTCCGGAGCGAAGCGACGGTACCCGGCTAGTACTAGAGTAAGAAGTAAGGTTTGCTAATGCACAATTCATGTTTGGAAACATGGCGATAAACTGAAATCTAGTAATTTTTAATTTTAAATCTGGCAAAGGAAATTTCTTAACACAAATTTACACAAGGTATGTGCCTTTTGACTAAACAGAATATAGGGGAAACTTGAAACTTTCAAAATAACTTTCCCATTAAAATTAACATTAACAGGATTTTCCTCATTTTAATGCTGACAAAAAGATGTTCAATTTAGGTTAAATCAATTGGGGAATATTTTTCAGTTTAGTCAGCATGCAATCTCAACCCTTCAAGTCAATAAGATGTACACGCATATGTTCCCTAGTGTCTTATCTCACAGCCGGTTTGATGTACAGGGGTAAAGGTAGATAATTGGAGGCCCCAAGTGTTAATTTTTAATGTAACTAGGCCTCCGTGTACAGATTGATCGATATACCGGGTGATAAAGAAATAACAGGAGGTGTTCGGAGCCCTGTAGCGTGTTATGTACTG
>JAFIDM010006943.1:28819529-28839020 GCA_023159025.1 Thereuonema tuberculata
AAATAAATAAATAAATAAATAAATAAATAAATAAATAAATAAATAAATAAATACGACCAGAAGGAGCGTTCTAGAACCAACTACTCTTATGTTTCGCAGCATACTTTCCTAAAGGATAGATACAGAAAATATGTATAAATACGTTTTGTGTGATCTGTGTGTGTGTGTCTGTATCTTTATTAACTTTTGAATCAGTGAATAGATTTAATTGAAATTTTGCATAGTTACGGACGAGAGATGAACTGCCTTATCGTAATTTCTCCGTTCGAATCTCTGTAAAGAGATTAGCGGGTGAAGATAAAAAAAAATCCAATTTTAAACTATTAAAAATGAAAGAATTAATTATCATTAATAGCAAACAATGAATTTCGTTGTATAACAATCCACAGTGATCTATCCTTTATTAACTACACTTTAAAACTGCCACATTGTGATTTTTTTGATTCACTTAATTAGACGATTTAAATTAGTATTTGCGAATTTAATCAATTTTTAGAAAATGAAAGAATTCAAGGTATTTAAGAAGTACTATCATTTACTTTTTCTTTGTTTGCTTTCACTACTTTAAAAAAAATATATAAATCAATGAAACTTCAATAAGGGAAGTAGGATTTAAGTTCTCTCAGAACACTCTCCTTTTTTTTTCTGTTAAATTGCAGTTAATGTGCACTTTGAGATAAAAAGAGTTACTAATAGAAATATGAAAGAAAATATTCATTTTAACACATAGGAACTCATTTCATTATTTGTATGGGCTTATTTTGTTGTTACTTGATGATAGACTAATGGAGAATAATAACACTACGGTATATTAACTACTAACACTGTTAATCTAAGCATATTTTGATCAATTGTTATTTATATTTTTAAAGGAATGTTAATTTCACTTTAATTATAGAAGATTTTTATTGTCTTTCAATTGCAGTTTCAGCTTGTCTTATTATTTCTTAATAATTAATATTAATTGTTTTAATTTTTGCTACAGCTTACCTTTATATTATTTTAATGTTATACTTTAACTTTATTGTTTTTCAAAATTGTGCTGTAGCGTATCTGTGTATTATTTTAGTATTATACTTTGATTTGATATTGCAGTAAAATAGCTGCGAAACATGTTGTTCTATAGATAATTAAATATTTTATAATAAACCCGTTTGGATATATCTTTTATATTTTAATATTAAACATAATAATAAGCAAACAAAAAAAAAACTTGAAGGGGAAAGATACTTGAAATATTGATAATTTGTATAAGATTTAAATATTTCAATTTACCTGAGCAAACATAAAATATCAAAACCAAGTAAAACTAACCTATTAGCAATCAGGTGTTTCTTAGGAAAAATACAATAAAAAGGAGAGTGCCCTAATTTTCTAAGGGTTCTTTTTCATACCGAATTGGCTAATAAATTTCCTAAGTTTGATGAAAATCAAGATTTTTGGTGCATTTACACAGATAAATAGGAGAATTCAAATCTAGTAGGTCTTTACCATTATAAAATACGCCTACAATACAAAATTTCTAGAAATACAGAAGCACATAAAAGCTTGGTCTTGTTCGAACCTGGAATTAAAAGAACCATCAGCTGTCAATTTTGTTCTCTCATCACTTCGGCCTATGTCATCATCTGTTAATAGATTAATTATTCTTCGTTGGTGTTTGCTCATGCGGAAAGCCTTCTTCACATAGACCGAGGCTTGACTCGTGGTATATCTCTTAGGAAGAATAGCAGTAATGGGCTGATGCATTCTTGTTCCATTTACTCGTGCATCCGGTAACCACAGTTTCGAAAGCGCGAAACGGTTTCTGGTCGATTAAGAGAGTCACGTAGAGTCCACCATCGGAAATGGATGGGCATTTCCCCTCTTGGAAGTAGCGCACCAGTAGAAGGAAATAGTTGATGAGATTTACCCCATGTCGAAACTAAGAGAGGAAATGGACAACATGAGTATTGGGAATTCGACATGGCATTGTCTCTCCCCCCACCCACCTTTTCTCTTGTCCCGCTACTTCGGAACACTGAAGAACTTAGTCACATTAGATAGTTATCTACCCTAGTTATACTGTTTATAGAGCTAGCTGCAATAATGCCCTACCAATCCTATCAAATTTTTAATTCAGAATTTTTCCAGCTTACTGTCCATAGAAAGGATGAACTAATAAACTCGCCTTCTCAGTACTTTTGAGTGTGTCCTGTTAATGTCTTTTTTTTTTTTTTGCGTGTCTTGAAATTTTAAATGCAAATTATGGACAAGAGATTATAATTTCTCTTGAAAAGAAAAAAAAAATCCTTTCAATCAATTCAATATGGCGGCTCGAGGAAATCGTGCTGTTAGGCTACAGAATTTATTTCATAGAGCCACAGTATTATTTGGTATTGTAATATCACCATGTTTGCTTTTACTTATCTAATCTCAGACTGATAGAAATCTGAAATTCTATTTAAATTCTATCATCGGTAGCTTTTGTGAAAACGTGAAACTGCTGTCTGAAACATTTTCCTTAAGAATTAAAATTATGGGGATGGCAGAGTTTCTAAGTTTGTTTAAAAAGATTTCAAAGTTATTAAAACAATGAAGACAGTTTAATTATATGAATTCAGCTGGCTTAAAAGTGCGAACCACTCCATATCTCAAGGTGTACTATTGCTAATATTTAAGAGCCATTCTAATCTCATGGTATTAATAATTTTTTTTTTAAATCATCACAAGATTTTTAAGAAAAGCGAATTGATTTTTTTCAACCTTAGTATTTTTGAAGAAAATTATGACAGGAATAAAATTCTACCCCTGAAACTTCAAGAAACTGGCTCTAAGTTCGTTTAGGAATTTAGAAAAAATAGCGTTAATCTATATATTTTAAGATTTCGAGGAGGAGGGGGCTCGCATTGGTCCTCCCCCTCCTACGTACGCCCATGCCTGTGTGCATTTAACATGCACATGAAGAAATTTTGAAAACATCAATTATTTTGCAACAAAGGAATGGAAGATAATGCGTTTTCAATGCTTTTGTTGATCTGCGTCACTTGGTAATTTACTTAATTTTCAAAAACATTTTATTAAAATTCTAAAAAGAAAAAGTTATTGTTGCCATTACTTTTTCAATAGTTAACCAGGCGCTAAGTAGTTTATCACCAAACTTAATGGAAGACAAAAGAAATCCACAAATTCATTAAAAGAATTGTTGTTTCCCCAAATCTTGTCGATTCAGAACAAGAAATACTTGAAGAATACGAAGTAGCAGAGTCACGACTCCAAAACAAAACCACAGCTTACAGTAGCCAACCTTTGCTTATGCATCATTAAAAAAAAATAAGCATTCTGAATGTACATTTATATGATGCTAATAAATGCTGCATCTTCCGTTAAATTCTTGCGTTTGAAATGACGAAATTTATTAATCGGCTTGATAAAATAGGTCTTGTTTTGAAAATACAATGACGCCAATTCTTTCTAATTTCTATTAATCGATCTAAAAAGTTATAATAAAAAATTATCTCGCAAATTATCTTAATTTATTTTTAGTCTTGCCTTGAGGTTTCTCTAAAGGTGAAGACATAAGCTTCCTATCAATTGCCTACGGAGAAACCTTAGTATCTGCAAGCATGTTGACGCTGGATATCAAATCCAAACTAATGACTTGGTTGTCAAAAATCGATTTATTTCTTTACATTTGTATTTATTTCTTTATGATATACGGATCTTGTAAACGTTGAGTACCAGTTTATCTATCTCTATCTGTTTCTCCTTTTTGTATTTCAATTAGGTGTAGTTCTATCCAAATTCCTTTCATTATTAACAGAACTTCTTTAAAATCAGAAGGTAAATGAAAAAAAAAAGTAAAGATATTTGATACTATTTAAGTAACTGCTATTATTTTACATAAAAATAATTTTAATTTTAATTATTTTCTAATCTATTTAGTATCCCAGGATAGATAATGTTTAACGTGTGCATTTAAATGACATGAAGGACGCCCGACACACATTTCAAAAAGATTAAAACACATTTACACATTACTGACAGTTGAAAATGCCCAACTGAATAGGCGAAACCAGGTTCTGATTTATTTTTAATGTGTTACATGTTTTTTAATCTTTTTTTTACATTTATCCCAGGATATTTCATGTATTGTGATTTCAATTTAAGTGTTAGTTAGTTAATTAATATTAATTTATCATCTAACTAAACTTCTTACTTCTTTACGATTTTGAAGATGTTTACTTTTTTAGGGTAAACTTTAGATAGGAAATAAGGCCTCTACAATTTATTGACCTAGTAAATTTTAAATCTGTCTTACAATAACAAAAAAAAAAAAAAATTATTAATTTGCGAATTTAACTTTTTATCTTATTCTAGGAGATTCCAGTTTAATGAACTGTAGTAGTCTCTCAAGGCCTTTGGTTAACAGTTTAGTGTGTTTAGTGATATTGAAGTGATCTTCAGTTCCAGTTTGTTTTTATTCTGCTATTATCGCAGCAGAATTAGTAAATCAACTGCAAATTTCAAGAATTCCGTAAGTCAGTAACATTAATTTCTTTATTTCTTTTTAATAACTAAGAAATTAAATCAGTCTACTTAATATTTCTATATATTTATACTTTTTGAGGTTTTCATTTTTTAAAAATCATTCTTTCAATTAAATTAATTGAAATTACTATAGTCCGTGTTAAATGAGTATTCGCTATTAGTAAGAATATCATGTTTTAATTTTATTATTTATTTAGTTGTAATTGAAATACCTCAAAATTAAGATTTTTTTCCTATTAACTTGCGTTTAATATAAACTTTAATAGTCGTCGTTAAATCATTAATTAATTTAGAATTACACTCAATTTTAGGTTTTGTAATCATTACCGTAATTACCCGAGATATCTACGCAGTTTATCGCGGTAAGAGAATGCTCTTTGATTGCGAAAAAAATTACAAATAAATTTCGAAATTTAAAGAACTGTCTCTGCCTCTGCCATCGTTTACTCATATATGTATAAAAAATGAGCAATGTATAGGCTATATTTTCTTGAATCGTATGTGAAAATCACGCTTTTATGCATTCATAATGAAAAATTTACAAATTTAACGTATAACATTTCAAATATTACCATTGATAATAAGAGTACATCCATACGAGATAGAGGTTACCCTGTATTTTCTCGTAATTTTAAGTTTATATAAGCATTTTAAAATTAGTAATTCCTGTATGAATCCATTACATTTTAAGAAATAAGTCTAGATTAATTACAAAAGAATAACGTATGAATTGAATTACAGTAGAGCCCCGATTATGCGCGGAATTGGGTGGCAAGGGCTTCGCGGATAACGAAAATCGCGGATAACCCGAAAACAGACTAAAAATGAGGTGTAAACACGAAAAAAAAATATTTCACCATTAAAAACTACATTTTATTGTACAAAAAACATAATACGTAAAACATTTAAAATAGGTACAGTAAAGCAGAAACCTTTGCTCTACGTTTGCATCCACAAATTCCGAGAAGACCTATAGGATCACGATGGGCAATAAACCTGTCAGTAATTTCCGACCTTCGCACTGTAGGGCCTATTGTATTTTCCCTGTTGTTGGCTTGGATTAAAATTGTTTTTTTTTTTGAGGTTCGTAATTAAAAAAAATTTTCGCGGCACTCGCGGATCATGCGCTCGCGGATAATCGGGACCCTACTGTATTTATTCAAAAGCACAAAAGGAAGAACAAGAACTGTATTAACAAGTACGTTCAACATTTTCAGTAGAATTTACTGAAAATAACTCGAAATTTATGAATCGTATCGAAGTCACTGAAGCTACTGAATAATTTTCCCAAATACAACTGCCGAAGTCAGAGCAATGAACAATCACTAGGCTTTTTTACTTAAAAAAATGCAACAACAGTAAGACTTATATGCGACGTTTCTGCTCTTGTACCAACCACATGCTTTTATGTGAGAAATGGAATGTTGTGCCTATGAAAATCGTTTTGTTGAAACAGTTTTGAGCAAAATAATATTTAGTCAATCGAGTGATGATGTAATTGCATGAGTGACAATTTGGAGTGGATTTCGAAGGTGTTGTCTAATCGATGAGAGCCGTAAATGGCCCTCGGGCCGCACACCTGGTAATCGTTGCCGACAGCGGCATTATGGCGTCCATCGGATATATAGATTCGAATGAATGAAATGCAGGAGAGTGAAGGGCGAGGTGAGATGTGGTTCCCTGCTGCGCGCGTGCGGCACAGCTCTCGGCAGGAAGTCTCGAGATCCAATCCAGAGCCGTAGATCTACGGCCCTCACTCTCTCCCCTCCACCTCCCTTCCATCACTTTATTTGACACCCCCCACTCCTGTTTGTAGCCTGTGGTAATCAACCAACCGATCCTTCAGTTGCTCGAACGTATATCTGTCTACAGATCTATCTGTCCGTCGACGGTATTTTATGATGTGCCTTTTTTTTTTTTTCTTACGCAGGACTTAAACTGCATCGTCATCGCGATGAAAAATTATATCCTAATCTATAGTAAGAATTACAATATTAAATTATTCTAAGACGTGCTTTTTTCCTGCCCAATTGACACGTCTTGCGATATGTCATGAATAAAAAGAATATAAACAATCGAATCAAAAACTTGTTATGGCTGAGCCTAGACAAGATCTGCATTAAATAAAGTAATGATTTAATAAACGAATTGGATTTTTTTTTTCTACCTTGAGAATAATGAGCGGTATTTCGGCATGGAAAGGGATCTAAAATTATTTCTTAAATTTGCCGTAAATTCCGTCTTCTAAAATTGATGTAATAAGCAAATGCCATCTTGAATATTAACACTGAATAAAATACACTATCTCCCTCATCGATTATATTGGAAGTAAATTTATATGTTACTTGCTTTAATTGGATTAGTAAAAAGCTATCCTTCCAACTGTCCTCGAGATTTATATTTATTTACAGTTTCCATGCCAAGCTGCTAATGTAGGTGATATTGAGATCATTATTTGACTCGCTTTCCTAGGGAATAATTCCAGCAAACAAGAGTATCTTTAGCAAAAAGCACGAGTATGTTCATCTTTGTATCCATTATCTTTGATTTCATATGGATACTTTTGAGAAATTTACCATATCTGTCTTACTTGCTAGCGGCCTAAAGGCAAGCTATTTCCTTTTCCGAGTCAGTGGGGGCATAAAGGCACTGACGTTTCAGTGGCAAACGGGAAATAAACTAGGTCCCCATTTCTATAGACGGTCAGGTGAACCCTAGGACAGATCAGGAAGAAAAGCCCGAAAGCAGAATGTTTTTTATCTTTCTGCGACGATTGATGCTAAGACGAAAAACTTTCTGCAGGTGCAGAAAAAAAAAAAAAAAAAACGAACCTTCAAATCGACAACCAAAAAAAAAAAACCCATGTTCTATACGATATCTTTCTGCAGCCCTCACTTTCGTTCTGCGACATTGTCGCCCCGTCGCTCGATATTCTGCTTTGGGGAAGAAAAGTAACCTGTGAAAAAAACCCGACGATACATATTCTAATAGTGGTATCCTAATGATTTCTGTTTTTTTTAATTTTCTGCATATCGAGAATAGTTTAAATAAATTAAAAAACTGAGATTAATTTTTCTATTTTTAATCGTTATGTATCAGATCTGCCTATAATGTATGTATATCCAAAAAAATTGTCTCTTTTTGAATTCGGATCTGATGGAACCTAAATTCGTATTTATGGGAAGACCTGCTCAATTAAAAATAGGCATTTAATTTTTATTTTTTATTTTACTATTTTTTAATGTTTAAATTTTATTAAACAAATTCCTGAAAATGCTTTGAAAATCTTAATATCTTAAATCGGTCATACAGCTCAAGAAAGCATTTTCTGCGCTGCTATACTAATCTAATTGCTTTGTATAATTGTAACTAATTTTAAATTTTTTAATTTTGATTATAGTTTTTTTTTTTTTTTTATCGATTTGACAATTCTCTTATTATGAGTCTTTTGAAGGGTTTGTCGGATACTCTTTTTAATTAAGTTAATAGTTACGAATTTCAATTTGGTAATTTATTTTTTAATGGCAACTTTTCGAAAATTTATTGGATTTAAGTGAAGTGCCTGAAATTCTTATTAAATGCCATGATGAATATGTAAGGGATTGAATAAGTTATTGGAGATGTAAGACTTTCTTCAGAAGTTGTCCAGAAAGATGGACAAGTAAATCTAAAATTCGGTCTTCTTCGGATTTTTCGTAATTTATTTACAACGATGTCGATGTAAATTCTCCAAATGACATATCGTAAACTGAAAACTTTCAAAAAGTGCTTCTCATTAATGACTGCTTTTAAAAGTAGGAATTAAGATAGGAAATCAACAAAACTTTTCGAGGACAAGTGGGAAGCAGTAAGATGATCACCAAATAAATACATAAATCAAACAGAATTTAAAAAAAAAAAACTAAATAAATAAATAAATAAAATAAAATTCACTTCCTCATTTATGTATTTTTATTGTATTTAAGGTTAGCGCTCTCAACTATTTCAGTATCTCGGGACTATTTTCCCTATCAGTGTAGTATTGTTAAGATTGAAGAACTGTGGAAACTAATCACTGATAGATTGAGACAAATACGGAAACACCTTTCAGATGTAATACTTAATATCGTATTTGACGATGCCTGTCAATAAAGAACTGAATAAATTTCCTTTTGAATAGAAATTCACGAGATTTTTCGAACTTACGTAGATGTTATTGATGTAATTGAAGTTTTGATTTATAAATTGCAAAAGCATTAAATATTAAATAATAAATATTGTGGAAGAAAAAATTATAACATTTTCATTCAGCGTTGATATCCATAATTTGTCCCCCCAAAAAATATGACGGATTCAAAGATGGAATTTCAACGTATACTGCTGACAAAAACTACAACAAAACGAAACCGATGCTTAAACAAAAATAAAGATGTCGTAAAGAAAATACAGTTTTGCTCAGAAGATTTAAGATGTTCTATATGCCTAAATATATATAATTCATTGTACGTTATCTTTGGATGTTATTAGTTCTTTTTTTTTTTTGTTAAAGCAATTTTAAAAATCGTTAGCTGAATTTTTCTGAGTATCTAGAATGTGTAAATGAGGTTTTTGGATTCTCTGCAAGAAATGTTTCTCCTAGATTGATAAGATCCGATTCTTTGTCGCTTTGATTTTCTCCGAGTGACAATTCTTTCATTATTTCTCACTTTTTCCTTAACCAAAATCAATTCTGTAGTCTGGTTTGAATTGGTGAATAGATTGTCTCCATTCATTTCTTTTTATTTATTTATTTATTTATCTTTTTTTTGGAATAATGCTTATTGTTGATATTACCTGTCTAAGGTTTCGCATAATAATTCTATTCTATTTTTTGTACATTCAATATCTATATTTTCATTTCATTGTAATGTTAATATTAACTGAATAGTTGACGACATGTGATATCCGAAACTAACTCTTCAGGGATGCTTAGTAGATTTGAAACTTGACGCCTGTAGAGCGAGAAGCAAATTCATTATTTGCTGAAATGTACCTCATGAAAAGAACGAAAGTGTCTATGCAAAGTAGATTTGAATGTAGGTTATATGATTTCACCATAGAAATGAATGTCTGCGTAGCTCTGTTTCACATTCAGTAAAGACCCAATAAGTAAAAATTTAACATCATTACTATGCTAGTTTTATTTTTTATTTTTTTATGTCGATAAGGTGATCTTGAAACCATCAAAAATTTTGAAGGACTTTCAGCATATGTAAAGGATTAGAATTAGTGCAAGGTTTCCCATTGATCCAGTTTTGGGATTTTTGGGTAAAACTCTGTAGCGGTGTTACTTTTATTTAGTATGGTGTATCTACACCAGTTGAGTAGATGATTGGAAAAAGGGTTACGTTACAAATATAACGTTGTAAGAGGTTCGGGATTCAGAAATGCTTGGGAGTCACTGATGTACTACATAAAGGGAAGAGGTTATTGAGGTTATTATAATTCTGTGTTGAAATAATATTGTTTTGCTGCTATAAGCGATTGTAGAACAGCTGGATTAGAAGAAAAAGTCATTATTTTGCAGACCAGTTGACATCATTTCCGCTGAGTGAAGATGCTTCATTTCATTCCATTACAAGACTAACCCATGATTAATGCACGCGGTAATCCCGCCAATCGCCGAGCTGCATCAATCAGTGGCAGATCCGCCCTCCTCAATCTGAGTGAAAACTTTGTATCTCGGTGACCTTTGAATATCGACATCATTAGCAATCCAGATAGGGACAGTGGATCCACCTGCTCGAGCGACAACTTAATTAATCGGATCAATGAATAGGAAATGAGGACAGAAGGGAAAAAAAATCGTTCATTCATTGCTAAGACAGTAGGAACAAAGACCAGGTTGTTGATCGAGTAACACTAAACAACTATAGTCTTACTACGCTATCAGTTCCAACCCAGATCAAAGTTCAAGTTGAAATGTAAAACTGCTGTCTGTAATGCTAAAAAGAATTTGTAATGCTTAATTATGCTTTCAAAAGTGCAATCTGAAAAGGATTTGCCTATTCATTTTGATACAACAATATTAGATAAAAATAAATGAATCTGTAAATAATAGGATACTTAAAATCCTTACAGGATACTGGTGGAATGAAGTGATCTGTTGTTGTAATCTGTTATTTTTAGTATTTTATTTTTATTGATTATTTTCTCTCCAATTCATGTGAGGCGTGCCAATTGTAAGTTCGCGTCCTATAAACAGCAGACGATTCTGTAAGTGATTACCTGAAGGAATTTGTAATATCCTGTCTTTTTTATTTTATTATTTTTAATTTCGGATGAAGACATTACAATTCTTCCAAGATAATACAAATAATAAAATAAAAAAATATTAAAAATGTTATTGACTCACTATAGAAGAATTCTCACAAGACGAGGTAACATGTATTAATGTAGCTTGCTTGTATTTTCTATAATAACGAAGAAAATATATCTTTGAAACTGATGTTAATTAATAAATATCTTTGGTTTTCGTTTTCTTTTTATTCTTCCTCTAAGAAATTTTGTATTCACAAGTTAGCAGGAGAAGACAGGTAAATTACTTTAAAGGGAATATACTTTTTTTTCCTATTTACTTCTTTAGGCATAAATTAGAAAAATATTACGTCTCTATTGAATTATGGAAAGGATGATGTGCAAATGATTTCCTTTTCGCTTAATTAAAAAATAAATTCCAATTTTATTAAGTGATGTACTTGTGTTTAGTCAAATAATAAAACAAATCGTAATATTTAAAGTGTAATATTGAGATAATGTATTTATGAAAGGTAACTATATAAGCAGGGTGTATCAAAATTCTCTTACAAATTTTAGTTAGGGAGCACCAAGTTAGGGAGCACCAAGAGAGTTAGGAGTTATGGAGTACCAAGAGAAACATTTTTCGTCTGTGAACGTGTGTCGCTGACGACGACCTTCGGTGCTAGAGGGCTGTATTGCTTGGCCACCAAGATCGCCCGATTTAACATGTATCGATTTCTTCTCTGGGGACACACAAAGAATATATATATATATATATATACAGGGTGTATGAAAACTATCTGTACAAATTTAAAAATTAAATATTTTTTTTTTAACCTGATACGAAATGTAATTCTTCCGATGTTCAATGTTGAACACAGGATTGTATATATAGAAGTTACAATGTAAATGTATAAAGTAAATTTGTACGATATTAGTTAGATTTCCCTTTGCTTTTTAGTGATTCAGATTTTATCACTTCTAATATGATCTCTTTGTTTGTTAACGTGTCAAATATTTAAAAGAAGTTATTTTGACAAGTAATTTGTCTTAATGAGTGACGGGTTTAAAAGCTTTAGACAATTTTGTAACTTTTTTTTTCTTTTCGCTGCAGAAACTTATAAATACAATTTACGATTCGTATAAGCTTGTTAGTAGGAATTTTCCGGATTTCCTAACCAGGAAAAGAATTAAAAAGCCAGTTTAACGCTGCCATTACTATTGAAAAATGCAAGCTATTCTGACAGTTATCTCAACACAAGAAATACGACGGGTCTTCGTCAAGATCATACATTTACAAAAGCACCCACTGAAAAACACTTGAAGACGTTAATCAAAAACGATGTCAGAGTATTATTATTGGTATTATTTCGAGGAAGAGAAGATCACACTGGTGGTGACAAGTGTTCTTGTTCCTTTGTTTGTTCAGCTGTCGAAAAAAAGGGCGCTCAGTTCCGTGGAGTTTATATTTCCACCGCACCCCTTCCTGACACGATTTATTGGAGATAATTCGGAGAAACATGAGCGTTTCGTAAACGACTTGTCCCATGAATCCCTTGCGTACTGCAGATGTCCTCATTAGCATTCTAGTCTCGGACAAGGGATTTAAAAGTTTCAAATGCTTTCACTGAATATGGTACGGTGTAAAGGAATTTACTAAGAAGTTCCTAAAGAACCTGAAGTCTACTTTCGCATAAAACCTCCACCACCACCCCTATTTTTCCCCCCTTTTTTTAAAAAAACTCTTAAAAATAATACAACAACAAAAATCATCGTTTGTTGTTATTTTGTTATTTTTAAATTATATTATCTGCATATAAGTAGCAGGCATTTCTTTCTTTTTATAAAAAAAATAATAATAATTAAAACCGCAAATGCTGAAGTTGCGTGGATCCAATTAATTTTAATTAGATTTAAGCTGGCGCAGACATTAATAGGATTAATAAGCGGGTCAGTGCCCTTTACTTAAGACATCAACAGAAATCCTCCACTGTTTCGGTACTAATGCAAAAGCATTATGGGAATTTTTCTGGCGTTCTCGCTAAGAAAAAATAATAATAATAAAAAAAAAAACAGGATGAAATTTAGATCTTCTCTGATCCTTAAAGAAGCCTGTGAAGTTTCGAGAAGATTCGCTGCGGTTCAAAAGTACGTACTCAAACTGACTGATTTGAAGAGCCTCCTATTCGTAGCCTAAAAATATATGTTTGCATACAGTTATTTTGACACAGATTTGTATTTTTTTTTGTATCAAATTTTGTGTATAATTAATTAGATACAATCTGTAAGTATATTTGTGGATTGTGCTTTTAGTATTGTTCGGAACAGAATAAGCGTTTTGCGAACTTTACTTTCTTCCTGACTAAAATTTTAAAGATTTTTAATTTTAAAAAAATAAAATAAAATAGGAGGATGTTTTAATTTTCTCCAATATAAAGTCACTGCTTTATCTACAAAAGGGAAATTAATAATTTTAATTAATTCATATTAAAGCGAAAGTCGTGATGGCTACCTGTACAGTAGAAATAGATGACTATTGTTACTACTATTTTTCTAAATAATGTTTATTTGGGGGGGGGGGATAGGAAAGTGAGCGGGATCACTTTATCCTGAAGGAATTTATTATTTATTAAACAGCACGATATTGGCCGCAGACACCAAAAGGACCAAAAATACAAATTTCCGCTGTCTATCTAAGAGGCAGTAAGTCAGACGGATAGACAAGGAAAGTTTTTAAATCGACGGTCTTATATTCACGGTTAGACTTCGTGCGATGAAGTTTCTTGGCAATAACAGTCCGATCAAAGGGAGGGATGTCAAAGGATTCTCGCTCCTGTTCTTACCTTCCGAATTTTGAATTGACGTTGGATTTTTGTTTTGTTTTGTTTTGTTTTTATGGTTGAATATTAAGAAAAAATATAAAAAAATGGAAATTCTTGGATCTCGGTCCCTCTGGAAATTTTGAGGTACAGAAAAGTAGGAAGTCTTGTACAGTACACTGTCCGGCCACTTTATTAGGTACACCTCTACTGTGCGCACGAACGGTACGGGCAGTGGGGGCAGTGTCATGGTGTGGAGGATATTTTCCTGGCACCCGTTGGGTCCATTGATACCTCTGGAGGAACGTCAGGATGCTAGAGCATACCTAAACATCATAGCTGACCAAGTGCAACAGTACATATTAACAGTTTATCCTCATGGAGATGGCTACTTCACAGGATAATGCGCCAGTGCACAAAGCCCGCATCACTATAAGATGGTTTGAGGAACATGACGATGACTATTCCTTGCTGCAGTGGCCCGCTCAGTCCCCGGATCTCAGCCCGATTGAAAATTTGTGGGAATGAGCTGGAACGGGCTGTTGCTCCAGGCCTACACCCTCCATCAAATCTTCAGGAACTGCGTGAAACACTCATGTCTTCATGGTACACAGTACCTCAACAACGTTTTCGGCATCTTGTGGAATCCATGCCTCGACGAATTCAGGCTGTTTTGAGGGCTAAAGGACGCCCAATACGCTATTTAGATAGCTGTACCTAATAAAGTAGCTGGACAGTGTGTGTGTGTGTATGTGTGGAGGTTTGATATTTTTTTTTTATTGCTCGTCAAATAAGATCTCGTCTCACTGTTCCACTTGAACATTTTCGTCCTCTGTTTTTCACTTGTCTGTTTTGTATAGGCATCACATTAACATAGCTGAATGGATTTCTATCTTTGGTACGTACCTTGTTTATGGTCTTGAAATACTGAAGTACATGTTTTGGTCTCCACTCCTAAAGTTCCTCAAAACTGACCTTCGGAATCCCTCACTTAAAGGCTAAACAGAGTTCTTTAAAATTTGATAGGGGATGTTTATATGTGAACACGATTATTTTTGGACCAATATAAAATGTAAGCACGATTATTTTGGTCTTCATCCCTTTCTCCGTCCTCGAAATGGTCCCTTGCTCACTCCCCATTATGCGATTTTAAAGCTCAGCGTATACCTAGTTCAGTAATATACAGTATATGCAAGTAAAGATGGAATACACTTCTGTCTGATTACCGTACTGAAAACCGGATTTAATATCTCACTCCACTGTTTTTTCAGGAACTTTCGTTATGATAGGCTACATATGCTTCTTATAGCAAATAACATATTAATATTTCTGGTTTTATGCAGAGCAACATTCTTTTTCAACCATTACGTATGGAAATTGACTGTGTCCCAATGATAAACGAACTTCGGATAAGGAGAGTTTGTAAAACCTAATTTCTTTTGCGTAAATATAAATTATGTCTCAATCGTTAAATGTTGAATAAATATAGGCAGTTAAAGTTCATGAGATAGAACATAATTAGGCTTGCATAAATTGTCCTCCATTGAATTTTAATTAAACAAAAACAAAGAGAGAAAATCATAATTTTAATTGTACTTTGAATTTTGGTTGAATAAATATGATATAAATCAATATTTATACCAAAAGAATATGGGTTTTTAAGCTAAACTGCAAATTAATTGGAACTTAATGGTTTGAGTCTAGGAGGTTGTTCAGGTATTACGCAAGCATTCAAGAGGGGGGGGTCAAGCTTTGCTTATTTTTGCTTACAAAGGGGGGGGGGGATCAACATTGACTAAAAATGTGCTTATGTAATGTTGAACGGCCCTTAAAAAATGCAGAATAAATGAGTTAAAGTTAATGAATCCTTGCATCTGTGATGAATGTAAAGCATTTCATGCGAACAATTTACTGTTCAGACTTTAGTAGTTTATTTATAGTTCTTGTTAGCAGAAAAAATGAACTTCATCTACAGGTCTATCAACCAAACACATTAAATATGTACTTATGCCTCTTCTGAGCAATTGTATAAACAAAGTAAAGGTTTCGATTTAAGGTTTTATAATTTTTAATGCTTTTTTTTTTTTTTTTTAACTAAGATGATATTGAAAAGCTGGAGCAGCCTAGAAAGGCATACATCCTCTATCCCCCAAAAAACTTGAAAATTGATATGAATATTAGTCGTAAGAGTTTCTCATCTCTTTATGTAGTTATAATCCACCTAAAATATCCTTGGCCATTAATAAAATATCCCTGAGTGGCCACTTTATTAGAGACACCATGCTAATAACGAGTTGGTCCCCAATAGCATTGATCACAGCCGTAATTCTTCTAGGCATAGATTCTGTAAGGTGTTGGAACCGTTCCACAGGAATATTGGTCCATGCTGATAGAAGAGCAGCCCGTAGTTGATCCACATTAGATAATGGCGTTTCTAGGCTTCGAATGGATCTTTCCATCTCGTCCCACAAATGCTCGATGGGGTTGAGATCAGGTGATTTCCACTTGGCCAGAGAAGCAAGTGGAAATCAGTCATGTTCACTGAAACAATCAGAGAGCACTGTGACAGGGTCATTTCCCTGTTAACAGTGGCCATCTGCGTCGGGGAACCTACAACCATACACACGTTAAGTGTATTTGTATATTGTAGATGTAGTATTATGTTGATAAGTAAATAGCTCTAAGTAGATAGAGTATAGGCTATCTAAATCAGACTATTTGTAAATTAATCTTAAGAACTTATTGACAGGGAGAGCTTCTCTAGCAGAACTATAATGTCTGAAGATGTAAAGAAAAAAAAAATAGCAGCTGAACAATTCCCGACACACATTCATCAATACCATTGTTTCAGAACTGTGATAGTGTGAGGATCGTACATTGAAGCACCAAGTTTCATCATCCATAACAATTTCGATTAGTCGGATTTGCCCGTTGTCTATCTGGATAATCAGCTATCCACAAAATCTCCATCCTGTATGTTTTCTGGTTGAGACGATGAGGCACAAATTTTAGACAGACATGTCAAAACTGCAGATTTTGTTTGATGATCCGAAGTAGGCTAAGCGAGATTCCGTGTCCTCCTGTCAGCTGTGTGCAGGTCTGCTGCGGATTTTTCTGGCCTCAATCGCAGCTGGAATTCTTACAGTAGGCCTATCTGATCTCACATCATCCTGCAGTGATTCCCGCTTATACCATTAAGTAATATCTTACTTCTGCTCAAAGCATCTTGTTTGTGGCCCTCTGAATCTTAAAGGTTTCGGTTGAGAAAATACTTAAGCTTTGATAAAATTTGATTGAAGACCGAACCTCAAAACTGATATGATACTTTTAACGACACGAAAACAAACACAACAATGTTTTAATGAATTTTCACGAATATTTAATCCATATGTCGCTCAGTTAAGCTTCAGATAGCTCATGCGAGTAATGTCTGTTACTGTCAAGGGGTGAGATTATGTTACACTTTGTTAGAAGACAATCGAAGGGATGTCACAGAATTAAAAAAATTAACCTCGTATTATTGAATCATAGTATATTTGTCATCAACTGTTAACAAATTGAAAACGAAAGGATTTAAGGATTAAAGAATTAAATAAGTTTTTAATTTTAAATTAAGCTTTTTTTTTTACATTAAATAAGCAAGTTTAAGTTTCATGAAAATACCATTCATAGTTTAGATGTTTCTGTTGATTAAGCACGCTTAAACTCCGTTTAAAGAGAGGAAAGAGGTAAAGAGAAATGCTCAGAAACCACTTGTAAAATCATTTATCATTCTGTCTTGACTTGACGGGTATCGTGACTTATTCTGAAGATTACATCTCGGAACAGAAATTTCAGTAGATTCCAAAGAAAGATTTCTTTTGTCTTTTGCTTTCCTTAATTTTTTCTCTTCAGACATTTGCAGAAAAAACATTTTCTTTCTTTTTTATTTTCAATTATATTCACCCAGAATGAAATTTAATTTCATTTCTATGCAACGTAATGATAACAAATAAAATGTTGTGATTTTTCTTTAATGAATTTCTTTTTTAATAACTTGGAATTAATTAATTTAAAGTTTCATTCATTTAAACTCTAATAGCTGCCATTCGGTGCTATTTATTATAAAAGCTATAGCTGTATATAGTTTTTTTTTTTTTTTTTTTTTACAGATTTCAATTGTAATTTTAAGTTTACTATATAAATATTATAAATATATATTAAAAGAGTGTACTTTATGATTATAAAGAATCAGACAATTTTCAAATAATAAAGGACGCGTGAAATTATCAGCTTTGATACTAAATTTGAAATACAAAAAGATTATAGGCCTATTCGAAAAAATCAACAAAAATTTTTTTACCATTGTCTGTCCTTTAATTAATCAACTAATTGCCGTAAAAACATCTGCCATTGTATGTAAATGGAAATTTCTTAGATAAAAGATTTGGTATTAATAAACGAATATTTCTAAAAACCATAGTAAAGATTATTAGTAATGGATAATTGGTTGAAATTAATAAAAATTTGATGAAAAAAAAAAGAAGAAGAAAAAGAAACACGCTCAACATGATTTCATTCAGTAACATTTATTTATGCTACTCTATTTTTATTCACAAAATGCAGAACCATTAGAAATTCCAAAACGTTATAAAGAAATATAAAATTGTGCTCTTGGTAAAGAATTACTGATAAATGAGCCAGATAATATTTTTGTTTTCTGTGTCTCGATAAAGATGTAGCAGATTTAGTCGTAGGATATGAAGTGAACATTCCAGAACTCATAAAGCAAACACAAATACATTCAAATGCAGTAATTTCATATATCAGCTACTAAATACTACCGTATATCAGTTCTCCCCGCACTCTGTAAGCCAATGAGCTGTAGTAGGATGTTCTTTGAGGATCGTGTGATCTCATGTAATTTTTTTCAGTAAATTTGTTTTTGATATTTTTCGGTCTCTAAAATTCCATTTCGTTTATTTATCTTAAAATTATCATTTATCTAAAATGGCCAAAAATTTCTATAAGATTCTTAAACTTACATTTACAATAATAATAATAATAATTTAATAAGAAATTAAGTAAAACTTACAACTATTTTTAGAGGAAAACTATCAATTAAATAATACAATTATTTTAATTTTTTTAATTACGGCAATGTAGTAAGTAACAATACCCAATAAAAATTGATTGGATATTAATCAATGTTAATTAGCTCATTTAAATTACTATTTGATTTGTTATCAAAGCTCTTATTACTATATTACATTCCCAAATTGTATTTTGAAAGATATAACCACATTTCAGTTCTGAACTGGCAATGAATCTTATTAAAAAGGCATTTCGGAAATTTAAAGAACAATTAAAATTGGTCTATATTTTTTTAAGTTTTTGGAACTTAATTTGATCCATAGTTCTGGTGAAAGTTCTTGATATTAGGCAATTCCCTCCATTTTTAACTATTATTCCAAATTATCCAATAGGTTGTAGAAAAAATATAAGTAAGTATATTAGTAAACCAACGGAAATTTTAAATCATTCTGAACTGATGAAGACTAATCACCGCAACGCTTTCATATTTGTAATCTGACGCATTAAAATGATACTGTTTTAATAAGAGTTTTTTTCAACTGTGTTTTCTATTCGTTATTTACTTATTATTTCAAATTATCTTTAAAAAAAGTAATTGTGGCATAAAAAACACTCCTTAATCACTGTGGTGTGCCAAAGCACACCATTTTTTTTAACTTGGAAATGTTCTTTAGAAATCTTTTTATATTTTCTTTAAGTTAAAATTTTATTAAAGCTGGAAATATTTTCCCATAAAACACTTAAAAAGATAGAAATAAATGAATATTAATGTTTCCTTATGTTCATTTATTTCTATATAAATAAAAGGTAA
>JAFIDM010006943.1:28895294-28924520 GCA_023159025.1 Thereuonema tuberculata
AAAGCAAGACTAGGGGGCCCCCTCCATACAAGATTTCCTTTTTTTTTGGTTGTAAAAACAAGTCTAGGGGGCCCCATCTACAACTCCCGCCCGGACCCCCAAAGGCATTGGTACGCCACTGCATCTATGTATATAAAAATTTTAAATTGGAATGGGGTATTAACACAAAATTGATATTTAAAGGCCAATAAAAATATATTAGCAGTAAGTGTGATTTACCCCCCCCCCCAAAAGTTAACATTAACAATAATGAAATGAAACATTAATAAATATAAATAATATAAGTAGTTTTTAATTTTGCAACTTTACTTTTTTATTTATTTATTTATTTTTTAATCACTAATAATGTGAAAAGTACAACAAAAAGTTCAAAAGAATATAAAGCATAGTTTCCTTAAAACGTTGCTTCTTAAAAATTTCTTTGTTTTGTTTTGTTTTAGTTTTTTTATTTTATATGAAAACAACAAAAAACGAAAAGTCTCAATTATATTCAAAGTAGCTGTACCCGGCATGCGTTGCAATGCCACTCAAAGAAAGAAAGTGTTTGTATTTTAATTCTGTTTATTGAAGTGCTTTCGGATACGCAATGTTTTTTGTTTTCCTTCTGGTGAATACACGAATAAATCAGAAGGTTTTCCGATGCGTGAGCACGCCACATACAGCTATCCATGTGTGAAGCATGGATTTTCCAAATTTAGTCCACACACTTGTAGCGATTGTCCCTGTGCTTTATTGATGGCCATTGCAAATGCGAGTCGCACTGGAAACTGCAAACATTGAAACCGGAAATAAACTCATTTGTTGCAACGACTCGCGCATCGTATATTGTAAAATGGTTCTACTAATTCAGAAACCTTCGCGGGCGTGCGCACAACTCACCAAAATTTCATCGCAATCTGATGAATGTATAGGAACGCATACGGGACAAACAAACAAAGAAACATTCATTTTTATATATTAAGATTATAATTACCTATTGAAAAAAAAAAATCAAATTTTCAGTAGATATTACATAAATTTTTCATTTTCTGGAAAAAGAATTAAAATTCCCATCATTTACTTAAATTGTCTTCATCGAATTCATTATAACCGTATCAAATCATGTGGAATGAAGATTTCTTCGCTTCTTTATCGGAGTTCTGCTATGTTTATAGGAGTTATTGTTTACTCTTGTGCAGCCTTGGTTTTCATTTTTCTTTTCTTCTCATGATAATTTCTCGACGAGGACCCTTTGGAAAAGATTAAAATACAAAAGTTAGATTGTCTCTAGTATTTGAATATTCATATCAAGTTTCAACAGTATCCATTCAGCTGTTCACAGTTATTAAAGGTACACATAGCACTCACTGGTTTGAGGAGCTTCATTTTTCCCATTGGAAAGTAAGGTAAAAATACAATACTGAAAAAACACAACTGTTTATTCTCTTATGAAAGAAATTTGGGGAATACCAAATTTTTGTAACTAGCAAAAGCATTACTTTTTTTTCTTCTTAACATAATTTTGAACAATGCTTCTAAAGTCGAATCAGAAAATAAATTACTTGAGCTTATTTACATTATTTTTACCTTTTTAGTTATGTTTTGCTTTTTTTTTTTTTGTTAAATTTGATAGCAATTTACCAAATTTATTATTATAACTTATTACTTCATTACACAACTAGAATCTGTAGTTGTTTCCAATTGTCACATAAAACATAGGTTTTTGCTGATTGCCCGGTGTCTGTGCTTGGTTGAAAAGTATCATAAATTTAGCGAGAGGGGAAACAAATAGTTGTACAGTAGAGCCCCGATTATCCGCGAGTGCCGCAAAAACATTTTTTAATTACGAACCTCAAAAAAACCAATTTTAATCCAAGTCAACAACAGGGAAAGTACAATAGGCCCTACAGTGCGAAGGTCGAAAATTACTGACAGGTTTATTGTGCATCGTAATCCTATAGGCCTTCTCGGAATTTGTGGATGAAAGGCAGGCTCTTGCTCTAAAGAAAGGTTTCTGCTGTACTATACATATTTTAAAAGTTTTGCATAACTTATGTTTTTGTACAATAAAACGTAGTTTTTATGCAAAACACGAAATATTTTTTTCGTGTTTACACCTCACTTTTAGTTTTTTTTTTTCGGGTTATCCGCGATTTTCGTTTCCGCGAAGCCCTTGCCACCCAATTCCGCGGATAATCGGGGCTCTACTGTATCTCTATTTCTACTTACTTATCTATTTATTCATTTATTTTTCTTTTCTTTTTTTTTCCCTTAGATTTTTTGAGTTTTGCTTAAACATTTTTGTAACGGAGAATCAAGCTTACATTGTATAGATTGTTACGCATTAAAAAAAGTTTAATATTTTGAATTACTTATTTTTTATTCAGTAGCCGTCGAGTGATCTTGATTGTTGATTCACCAATACCACTATTAAGCTTCGTCCTGGGTTCTATTCTCGGCGCTAAATAATGTGGTAATTCACGTTTCTTCTACGCTTTTCTTTTACTAGATATAAAGTATCTCCCCCCCCCCCCCTTCCAATGACAGGACAACGATTTATTCGGCAAAATAGTCTACACTTATTGCCTGTTAATGAGGTTGAACGCTTACACATCCAATCTCCTAGGCACTGGATAAATAAAGAAAAGAAAGTCACTTTGCGAAAATAAGTTATTTAGCTTCTGTTTTCTGTAGGCCTACAAATTATTTTCAGTTTCCCCATTTTATTCCTAAATTCTTGAGAATGTAAATTAAAGTCTTTATTTGAATTTTATTGCATTAATAAATATTTTGATTCAGATCTTGATTCTCTAAAGGCAAATTTTGGAGCTTTATTTTTGAAATGTGTAACGAGGGAGCTGCTTTTTTTATTGATGCCTGTACTATAAGTATCAGAAACAAACTAAATGAATCGATTTTGCTAAAACTTATTTTACTAAGCCAGAAACTGAGTTTTTAAGCAAAATTTATAATTGCTACTTTTCTAATTAATCTACATTACATGAAAAAAAGTTCATTAAATCTTTTCAGTAAATTTTAATTCCTGTTACAACGTAGGCATCTATTTTGAAAATGAGTTGTGTTTTTTTTCTTAAAACATTTGTATTTGGAGATCATTAGATGCTATTTTAAAATTACTAATATTAATTATCAGTAGATTCTTTTTTCCTGACTTTATTTCTTACCTTGTCTATCTTTACAGTCTTATTTCTAAGCTACGTAAACGACATCTCATTGTTATTCCTTCTTTCTTTTTTCTATTCGTACTTTCTCCATCCATCACTTATAGTGGTGTTTTCTTAATTGCAAACATCCTGAATCCGAGAAAGGTCTCTTTAGCATTTGGCTTTGCGTCGGCTACCTCTGAATTATGGGAGTAAGGGGAAGAGCTGTTATTTATGACGTCATCTTCCTTTGGACAGAGCGACATTTGTCTTGACAGAAACGGTTCTCTCTCCGTGTTCATGCATCTTTCATATTATTTTTCGGAGACTGAATATTACAATATTTCCAGCGATTGTCTTTTTTTTCCGTTACTGGAAATTTGACACAAATGGCAAATGAATAAACATTAAACTTTTAAGAAGACAAAACATTATTGTGGTTCCTTTTTTGCCTGAATTTTACCAAACTCTTCTTTATTACATTATTACTTAACAAAGATACTTCACATTCTAGACTTTAGCTCTCCGAAAGTGCCTACAATAATACGTATTATTTTGTTAATCTAAATATTATAATTTCTCAGATTCGTCATCCGTAATGTAGACTTAAGAATATCTCGTTTAAATGTAGATGTCTCAAGTGTCATTGTGTAATATCATCTTATGTAGATGATATTACACAACTTCTAACTTAGTTAAAATAAACGTATTCCAAACATCCCATAAAATAGAACACGTAGTTGTTCAATATTTTGACAGTCTTCTAATATTTACATCTTTTTATAAGTACGCAAATTAAGAAAGTTTGAGATATGTGTGGTAATTTAGTGGATAATAAATCATACGCAAATATTCTGATCCAACTTTGGATCTCCAGATATGATATCTTTGAAATAAGCTCTCCACGCGCCTGCCTTTGCTTCCTATCGCGATTTCTATTGCCTACGATTTTTTCTTTCAAATGTGTTAAAAGTTAAAGTGTCCCTCTGCAGGCCTGGACAGGCCTTTGGGGCGCGGGAGGTCAGGCTCCCAGCGTTTCGTGACCAACGGAAAGTCCCGCTCGCCCGCCTTTAACTCCCAGGAAAGAAACCCGGTACCAATTCCACTGAGGGCTGGGTAAACCCTAGGACCCGTTTGGAGTTGAAAGGAGCGCGGAGAAATCCCCGCTCTCCGCCGAGTCCGGGAATCGAACCCTCCACCTCCAACCCTCAGCCAAGCGCTCTGACCACTCGGCTACCGGGCCCATTTCAAATGTATTACGACTCCATTTAAATAAAAAAAAATCTTGCAGAACCATTGGAAAAAAAGAAGCGTGCTAAGGATAAACATGGACTGCCAGATTTATAAATGTGTCTGAAAGTGGCATAATATAGACATGGCGACGATTCAAAGATACAGATATATGCACTACGGGGAGATCCAATGGCGATCATAAAGGACGGCATTCTCTAGCTCAATAGACGCAAGATAGATTATAGAAATTACTACAACAGGAATCTTAGGACAAGAAGGACCGGAAGGCTTCTCTAAAGAAAACTGTATGCCAGTTAACCAAGGATCTGCATCCCATTAGCTTTTGCCACAGAAGAACTCGATTGACTTCGGGGAATACGTACTCTTCAAGACAAAATCAAGATTTTCGTTACAGTAAATATGAAGAAGAATCGACAATTGAAATTATAAATATAGATATTGAAGGATAATGGTACTCGTAGATCACAGTAATATTGATGATCATATCTCTCTACAGATCTTCGATAGTGGAATCTTAAAAGCCTATAATGTGCTTCTATTTCAGAAAATTTTTAATTTCCACAAAAAATAAGATAAATTCATATAAATCTAAAGTAGAAAACACGACCGATTAAAGCGATAAAAAAAAAAAATCACACCACATCTTTTGTCTATTAAGAAATTTAAATTAAGACGGAGGCACTTATGAGATAAAGCGGGATTCGCGTATTTATATTCTCTCCAAAATTTAAAGAAATTACGAAGATCAGACATTACGAATTAACAAAAAAAATAAAACAATTTTTATCCCCAAAAATTTTACATATATATGCAAAATAAAATAGAACTGTCCAAATCAAACAAAAAGAAGCATCTTTATGTGAGTGAGCAACTTTACTGGCACAATAAAATCAAAAATGTAGCTCTCAAAAGAAAAAAAAAAAGATAGCTTATCCATCTTGATTTTTTACGAACGGGGTTTCACTCTAAAACTCATCTCCTATTTCTTTGACTGGAGTGTCCACGGTTGAGGGAGGGGGTCACACATATCCGCTGCAACGACACTGAAAATACATCTCTGTCAGCCAAACAGCATAAATTCGGAAGCCTTCCCTTAGATTTTTTTTTGGTGTGGGAAAAAGTCGAAATTTGTCCGTTCACCTAAACTCTTTCTTGGGAGCACTACACTTAATTCCGCACTAGCTTCCATCCTTAACAACCTTCTTCACAACGACCAACATCCTAAAACCAGGGGCCAACAAGTAGAGAAGATTCTCCAAACTGCAAAATACCACGAACTCGCCAAAGTCCCTCTATTAAACAGTTCTTCAACCCCAGCTGATAAGAAACTTCACAGTCCATTTCTAAAATTTCTAGAAAGTGCCGCCTGATCCCAAAGACGCTTAAAGTTCACCAGTTTTAAGTTTAAAACCGAACCTCCACATTAGCTATCCAGAGCAGGTCAACGGTAGTAACCTAATAATAGGAACCCAATTTTTAGAAATAAAACAACCTATAAGACTTAGAAATTGTTTATTTTTAAAAAATAAAAATTACGAGCATAAAACTTATTTTTGGCCTTTTCGCCAGTGCTCACTCATAACATACAGAAAAATTAAAACTACAATCAATGATCCCATTAATTACTAAATAATAAATAATATTCCTCATGTAACTAATAACAAGATCAGTACGAGAGTAGGCTTGCAATGCTTTAGGACGGCAAGTTGCTTCAAAGCCTCCCAAAATAAGCTGAGAGCTTCTTCTGAATGTTGGGATTCGGTTCACATGTGAGTTTCGTGGTAGATGATCTGCGCTGGCCAGATTTTCTCGGGGTTTGTCCCGGTTCCCTGCACTACATCCACCATTCTTTTTTCATCATTCCCTCCGTGTCCTTCTTTCCGTGGAGATAGCACAATAAACCTCAGACGCGGTGCTCGGCTTTCCTGCCATTCACAGCTGTGTGGGAGGCAGGAAAGCCTTAGCTTAATTATAAACACTAAGCTATTAAGTTTAAAAAATTCTGTAAAGAAGGAAATCTGGAATCCTTACTACTTCGAATCATTTGTTAGAATAATAAGTATTTGTTATGTAGTTGTTAGAAATACACCTGATTGATCATAAACAGACTCTGAGCTCAACGTCTAATCTTTAAAATTAAATGCAAGCATGATGAAGATATATGCTTTATCTTGTTTTATGGAATTTTTACGAGTTATACTAAATTACATCTGTCTGCAAAGGTTTTTATGTAACTCTCATTGGACATACCTACATTTTAAATGTAGACTTCTCACAAACAGGCAAATAGTCAAAAGAAGTAGAATTCTTTTTTGAAAAAAAATAAGAAGTATAGTAATGTGTCTCGCGGGCGGCAGCATACACAGCGTACTCACAACGTACGTAGCTAGGAAGCAAATATCGTAACTTTGATTATTTTTCCAAAGTAAAGTGTATTTAAGTCGAGGGTACGCAAGTCTGAGATATGACTGTAGTTGCTTTTATATCTTTCTTCCTTAATTAAGCAGCTTTGGGTAACCCCAGGAAAAACATAATTTAGACTTTTAGGAAAGTCACAAAAGTCTTTTTCAAGAATTAAAAAGATGTTTTCTGGGATTTGTAATGCATTTAATCAGGAGCAAATGAATCTAAAAGTTTCACTGAGCTAGGTGTACTAGGCGGATCGGACCGATGAGAGGTCAACAGACCTCAAAACAATACTGTCTCCGATTCCCAGTACAAATATCAAAAATAACTCACTGAATATTTGTGTTTTGTTTAATCATGTGCGCTTTTTGATTTCTTTTAATGTAAAAATTGTTCTAACACACGTTAAATTTCATTTTGGATTTCATTTTGAAAGATACTTTTAACGTTATAACTTTTATATTATAAGTTTTAAATAATATTAAGGTGACCATTTTTTCTAAAATGAAAAGGAGGACGCAAATAAAATGTTAAAAAAAAAAATGTTAAATCTTTATTTCAGGGTATAAAGCTATCTGTTCAAAAAAAAAAAAAAAAAAAAGGTTTTAAACTTCAAAGGAGGACATATTACTCCTCAAACATCAAAAAGGAGGACAGAATTTACAAAAGGAGGACATTTAGGAGGACATTTCTCAAGGGAGGACAGAGCTTCAAAAAGGAGGACGGTTGGTCACCTTAATAATATGAATTTCCATCAAACTTCAAATCGTTACCAAAATCCCAGCGAAAATCTACTTCAAAAGTAATGTTCATGAAGAGGAAAAGAAAAAAAAAGGTTCTTAACTTTCTATACAAAATCAAAATTATTGTTACTTCAAAGATAAAATAGTAAAACAACTGAAAACAAGACGAACACAAATATTCAAGAGTATCGAACAACCAAGGATCATTTCCACTTCCTTAACAAGTTCTTTTGATGCTAAAGCTTTAATGAGATTAAATGCAATGTTTCTAAGTTAAATAATGACGCTGATCTAGCAATTGGATATAAAGCGGAATTCACATTGGAAGCCAGACTATACAAAAAAATTTTAGGTTAAAATCATTTTGTCCCGTGTAAAATTTTAGACCAGGATTAATCTTCAATTCTGAATAGCGCATCGTACTTATTCCAAAATTATTTTTTTTTAATTCCTGAAAAGTTAGTCTCAGTTGGAAATAACTAGTAATAAAGGATTGAACAGCCACTCCTTCATAATAGCGTGAAATTCGGGTGACTGGCTGAGTTAATGTGCTTTCGGAAGTGGTTTAACTAAGAAAAAAAAAAGCCATTTTTTAATCCATTGAAATCCTTTATTTTTGTCGTTTGTCGTAAGAGCGCTTGCTATCTCACTCTTTTTCAGAATTTTTCTTACTTAGACTTCGGAATGTGCAATGATTTACAGTTCAAAACTGTTTAAAATGAAATCACAATATTTCTTTAAAGGCGTTTCTCTACTTCAGGTTTTATTTATCTTTATTTTCCTTTTCAAAAAATGTTTTATAAACGGTTAATATGGTGTATCTATAATTAAACAAGAAGCTAGAAAGAACGTAAAATCTACTTTTCTTTAAATGTAGTTCTTAAATTTATTTATTTACTTTCGTTTTTTTTTTTTTTTAAGTCGTGAAATCAACATGAAACGAAAGCATTCATTTGTATTCAAATCATATCAACAGAATACAGCATTTTCCGTTTTCTGAAAAAATGAATTAAGTCCGCATTACTTTCTTAAGATGTTGAATTTTGAATTTTAATCGTATCAAACACGCGCACTTAATTAACCGAAAGGATTAATTTCATTTAATATTATTAATATTTTACATTAATAGAAACAGGATCCTTTGTTAAGATTCCAAAGCTTTTATCGGGAATTTTTGTCAACTTTCCGCGTTAATTTCTCGATTTTCAAATATAAAATATAACAGTTCAAAAAAAAGTTAAATCGGCCCTCAAATGAGCTTACCAAGTTTCAAGAAGATCCATACGGCGGTTCAGAAGTTATTAGGGTCACATACACACACATGAACAGAGAGTGAATGATATGATATCTACTTTCCTATGAAAGTAAGCTAAAAAAAGTGTTCGATCTTTATTTGTAAAAGAAAAGAATATTGTACGTCATACTATCTAATGTTACATTGCCCATGCCTAATAGCGACCAAATAGCAACTTGTCAAGCAATGATTATCAGTGCTCTCAAATATTGCTTTGACATTTTCCCTTATAACTATTACCTGGACCAATTTTGTAGCTATCATTAGTTCATACTTGACTTATTTAGTGTTTTCTCTTTCAATTCCAGAAACGGATCAGAAAATTTCAACGGAACAAATAAAAGAGAACAGAGAGATGACAGTAGGCTGTACTGTCAAGTGCTGAAAAATAAAGGTAAACAAAATACATATATAAATTAATTATAAAGAAAAGAAATGTGATCAGTGGCTTATGAAGGAAGGAGAATGACGAATAGGCAAAACTAGATGATCATGAAAAATGTTTCAATCCTTTCTATATTGTGAAAAAAAAGTTAATTTCATCCAATCTGTCTATCGAAGAAAGTTACTATTGTAATAGCATCACATTCACGTAATGTTAGGCCTTCTGAAGCTAAAAACACTTTAAAAATTTACATTAATTTTTATTTATTTACGAATTTGCAATTTTATCTGAAACATCTTCTCATTAGATGACTTTAACTTAAAGAAGAAAAAAAAGAGTAAAATTGTTTATCAAAAAAAAAAAAAAAAAAAAAATTAACCAAATATTTTGACTGAAGTAAAGTACAATATTTGAATGTAGTTAAGTATTACTTAGCAATCATCTTAAATTGCTTTTAAGATCTTAAAGACTTTTAAAATTAAATCATCTTAAATCTTGAGTGACGAAAGCAACAGAACAGTAAAATGTTTTATCTTAATTGTTTAAAGTGTGTGCAAAGAACTATAAAAATTCCTTAAAAGGTTAAAAATGTTTTTTAAAAAAAAAACCGCCATAAGTTTAAAACAAAATAACTTTACTAGTTTTGTCTGGGGGAAACGAATAAAATCGCTGACTGAAAAAGGACGTTAGGACCAATCAAATTGAAGATAAAATGTTTTAATTAAATATTTTAAGACACTAACAAAAGAGCAATAATTTAAAAAAATCATCATTAAAAGGTATCAATAATTTGATGGAACCACAGAAATGTTAACAGCAGTTAACTTTTCAATAGTTGTAATAGGAAGTGTTGAAAAGATATGGCACAATCAAATAAAAAAAGCATTGATTCTAAGAAATATAAATGACCTACCAGCAAATTTTAATGAATCATGATTCCGTGGTTTTATTGTGTAATATATTTAACCTTTATTTCTTAGACCTGTGGGACCGTTCAGTAGGACTCCTCACAGTAATTGTTAATAGAGTTTTAAGAAGCTCTTGTAAATAAATATTGTTGAAGAATTAGTATTCTCTCTGTTCCAGAATTGTTATGTTATGTTATGTTATGTTACGTTATGTTATGTAGTGAATATGGGTGGCAGAGAAGCCAAGCACTGCGACCGGAGGTCTATTGTACTATCCCACGGAAATCAGGACAGATGGAGAGAAAGACTGAGAAAGTATGGTGGGAGAAGTGCAGGGGAAACGGGAGAACCCCGAGAAAACCCGCCCAGCGCGGATCGTCCACCATCACGAAACCCACATAAGAACCGAACCCCGGTACTCTGTTCCAGAATTAGTATCATTTTTTTTTAACGGAATCATTTTTAAAATTTACTATTCTTGACAGTTTACTTATGTATACAGTAGATTCTTGCTAATCCGGCCTCTCAGTAATCCGGCGTCCGCCTCCGACCGTGAAGTAAAAGAGGCGGGGTTATTTTTAGACCATTTTTGCTAAAAAGCGGCGCTATGATGGCACGCTGGCCACGTATGAAAAGTTTTAGTTTTACTGTAACAGATGAAGAATTGTGCAGGAAGGAAAAATGAAAGTGATGAGGAAGAAGACACCTAGGCAGAGAGCACGACGATTTCTCACATTGCAGCTGCCCACATCTTCCTGCAGTACATGTGCAACAATCAGACACGTGAAGTGCCTACGTAATGTTAGTAAAGCGATTGCGTGACAAAGCGTTCCATCCACTATCATCTTCATTTAAACAGACAAAAAAATCAGTGACCTTTCGAAGGAACCGTAATTAGTAGAAAAAAATTGCAAGATTTCATCTGTGCTATATTACAATTGTACGCTTCTTTTACATTCTTGTACATATTGTACTATACTGATATGAAAAGATCATTTCATTAACAACAAAGTGTGAGACCAAGCATTTGCTAGACGACATCCCAGAACAGTTGTTTTCTTTTAATATGGGAAGGTTTTTAATTTTTCATCTTTTCGCATTTCTTCGGTTTTAGTTTAGATATTTATCATTAAAGCTCAACCAACGACGATATGCTTTCAAGATCTCAATCGCTTGTCGCTTCAAATTTTCAGACCTACATTCTGTTAAGATTTTGGTTAATAAAGTAGCTTTTTCTGGAAGAATCCACGAAAACATAAGGAAAAGATGATCTCCGTTCGTGAAAATCATTTTTGTAGTCAGTAATTTCGAATAAACAGATACATATCGATTGGACTTCAAGTTCTTCAATTCGCCACCAGGAGCGCTGGCGTCAGATGCAGGGCCGTTTCTACCTTTAGGCAAGACTAGGCGGCCGCCTAGGGAGGCAAAAGATTTTAGGGCGGCGAAGGACGGATTCCGTTTTTTTTTTTTTTGATTGTTAAAATAGGATTGTCGTTTTTTTTTTTTGGTTGTTGAATTGAAGATTCTATTTTTTTTTTGTTTTTTTTTTTGGTGGGGGCGGCATTTGAAAGGGATGGGGCGGCATTTTTCAGTTCTCGCCTAGGGTGGCAGAACACCTAGAAACGGTCTGGTCAGATGGCTCCTTCGAGACGATATGCCATCTCTTTGAAATTAGAACACGTTCGGGTAGGAGCTGCAATGTGCTTTCCATCCCTCCATGGCGCGCCGACAGCGCACAGATTACCGTTGAAATGGTATGTTTAACGCAGCCTTGAGTCTAGTGTAGGTGTGCGGCTTAACTGTAGTAGAAAGTTTACTGCTTTGGTGATTAAACATCGCGTGAACAAAACAGTAACAACATTTGACAATACTTGTTACTTTGAAAGAGAACAATTGTTACCAATTTTAGGCAACCTAAAAAACAGCAAATCAAGTCTTAAGAAATATAAATATCGAAATATGTTTCTGCAGATACTATATAAAGTTTAATTTCTTATTGTTAGTATAGTCCAACAGACGGATCTTGACGATCTCGTTTTTTCGTGATTTCTCGTAATTTACGCGAGGATAGCCTCTATCCAAGTATTCTCACAAAATGTCGAGAAACAGTACTATACGAAGCAGCGTACGGAAAATAATATTGCAAGTTGAAGAATATTTTGGGAGGGAATTAATTAATGGAGGACCTCTCATTCCTTTAGAAAGAGTTCAATTCATATTTCGTACATCTCCCAATTCACGCAGTTATTTACTGGAAACAACAGCTGAAAGAAAAAAACAAAAAACACCAGAATTTACCTTTAAAGGCCCTTTTCAGGGCCTCAAAATTAGACGGAAGAGCTGTCAAATATACTGATCGCCCACAAAAAACATTCCTAAAATATTAGAAAAAAGTTAATTTTAAAAACTTCCTACGTAAACAAGACAAAACAAAATACAAAAAAATAAAATAACAGGATTATGTAAATACATTTATTTAAAACAATCGATTTTAAATTTAAAATGCAACATTACATTAACGAATTAATAATCAAAAAGTCATGCGATTTCTCATTTATTTTATTTGCTAATCACATAAATCAAAAACAAATAAAAAATGCATTAATGTTTCATATATATATATATATTTATGTTTACATTTCATTGAAATATTTCAATGAATTATAATACGGGGAAATGCATGAGACTTTTGCTATATTTTAATGTACTTTTCATAAATTTAAAACAGTCAATAAACAACAATAAATTCCTTAGGTAGCATTTTCCTAGTGACAGACATTCAAAGTACTAAATTCCTTGACACCTCCTGAAGAGGCTAATGGCCAGATCTCGTGTTTTCCGTAATTCTCATGCAAATGAGATCGTCAAGATCCGTCTGTTGGACTATAGTTATAGAAGAAAAATTGATAACTTGAAGCAGTTATGTGTAGATGTTCAAGGGTATTAAATTCAACTCCACTGGCCGTGAGATAAGCCTATTTTTAGCTTTGATCACATATCTTTCGATGGCAATGTAAAAAAAAAAAAAAAAAAAAAAAAAAACTTATATAACATTTATCACTTATTGTTTATCACAACTTAAATAACAGAACATAATAAATACAGAATGATCGCAAATCCTTTCCATTTTGGCAGAATGTAATTTTATGTAGAAACATTAATGTTTAATAACGGGAGAATTTGTAATTGCTCAAGGTAATTATCTCGTAATTAAGACAAAATTTCAGAATGAGAACCTTAAAATATAAAACCTTTTCTCACAAATAACTGATAGACATTTCTATTTAATTGCTGCAAATGTTTTAATAAAAACAAATAACTTAAAGTTAATGAAATTTCATTAGGTTTTTTTCGAAAATTCTTAAAAGGCAATAAGAGGTTAAGTGAAATATTAAAATTTAATTAATGATCTGTTTTTCCCAATAATGGTCTATTGTTGTATTGTTAATTATTTGTTTAATGTTATTTATTATTTTGAAACAAAGACACGATGTAGTGTGAGAACTGTTTGTTATATTTCATAATGGTTAGAGAGAGAAAAAGTTCTTTTCTTTCTCCTCTCTTAGTTATTTATTTTAATATATTTTAGTTTCATTATATCGAGACCTCGAAAAAGTATCTAAATATTGATCATTTCTGGTGTATATATATATTTGTTTTGGAGTGAAGTAAAGTATATAACCTTTTATTATTTTCATGTGATCTTGCATCTATTGTCTCCAATTGCTTAAAAGAAAGCAATGTAAGTTCTAGATTTAAATTTAAGCCAATAGGAGAAACTTTTTTTCCGTGATTTTTTCATCTAAATAAAAAAAAAAAAGAAAAACATGAAAGCAGTGTCTCTGAAAATTGCTCATCAAGATAGGCCTTATCTGGTGTCCTCCATTATTTTACAGTACTACATAATTTTTTTTTATTTTTTTTATAAAAAAAAATGAAAACGTGTCATTATCATACATGGGAAGCAGCACCTCGTATTTCGTTTTCAAGTTAAAAACACTAATCACTTGACAATGAATTATAAATTAACTCTTCTATAGAATGAATTGAATAGTGTATTAGTCACGCATTTCCACGCTGAAATGCAGTTATGACGTTGCTGTTGCGTCCTCTGCTCCGCGGGCCCCCGCTGCTAGTTTACGGGTTGACATGTCAGGCTTAACGATATTCTAATTTATGGAGGCATCAGCTTAATAAGCGTGTGTCGGGCGAGTGCTTCGCAATAGCGTTTCTTTATTTCTCTGACATATCTTTTTTTTCTGTTTCTGTCTCCACTTTGAAAGTTATCTTTTACTGATACGGTTCTCAACTTCCGTCTCAACAGAAGAGGAGGACGAAGAGGCGGCCTCCTTCGTAATCGTGATTTGTATCTTAATTGTTGCTTAATTCAATGAGGATGGAAAGTTAGTCTATATATAATTCTCTTCCTGCCTCCTAATGACACAGATTGGCTGGGAAGTGAGTCGTGGGGAATTGGGTTTTGATTTATTAAGGATGCGAGTGATTTTTATATAATTGTAGATTAGAAAAAGAAAAGTCTGCATTGGCAAGAGTTCTGTTGTCGTCTGAACTGTCCATGATATTCCATCTGTGAAGTCCCAGGGAAAGTAGGAATTTAAATGGACCATCACTTTGATGCTTTCTCTATCTCTGAAATTGTTGAAAATGTATGTTTTCAATGAAAATAAATATCAAGTCATAAGACTATTGCTACTGTTGAGAAATAATATAAGTTATTTCTTGAATTGGAGTAGCGAAACCTTCATATTTGAAACGTTACTTACTCTGGTAACTGAAGTTACAATGTAAAGAACTATGAACACATTTATTAGAGCTATTTTTTTAAATTTAAAAACCTGCTTAAACTGGAAATTTTTTGCATTTTTGTTTCTGATTTCTAGTTTTGGAAAATGTATCGAGGGTAAAAGTTTTTTGGCGATAAAGATTAATGAAACTGCAATGTTGTGTATTCGTTGGTGCTGCCTTTAACAAATATTATGAAATGCAGTGGTTAGATAGAAAAGTGCAAAATAAAATGAACATTTAAAATAAAATGCAATCCGAGGATGGTCCTCACAAATATTTCTTCGAAAATTTTACTCTCTGCATTTTTACTGCTATGCAACTAAAAATTCAAAAAACTATTAAGAGTGTATTCTTTTTTTTTTTTTTTTTTTTTATTTATTTATATAATTTGAGTTTTTTACAGTCCTACTAGGGAAATTTCCCTGTCAGTAGGTTCTGGAGTTTAATAGTTACAATCTGATTAATTTATGGTTGGTAATATGATGCAATGTACATGTAATCTACATATCTACACAGTACCATCAATGAAATGTAAACATTTAGGAACATTCACTCTAATATGAAGATGCAGACATGTGTATATGTCTCTGTGTTATGTGTAATATACACACACAGGAGCGTAAATACACATATGTGCATGTTCAGACTTATATATATTACAGATATACATTAAAATTATAAAATTTCAAGAATAAGAGGATATATATTTAAATGTAATTTAAATATCTACATATAGTACAGATATACATTAATATTATAAAAGTTCAAGAATAAGAGGATATGTATTTAAATGTGAATTAAAATAGTTACGTATGGAATGGATATACATTAATAATATAAAAGTTCAAGAATACGAGGATAAGTATTTAAGTATTTCTCCTCGCTACAACTTCCTGTTTGTTTTTTGTTTGTTTGTTTTTGTTTTTGTTTTTTTATAATCAATGCTATAGTTGGTTAGGTAGGTACTTTTAAGGAAGTTTTAGAGAAGTTCTGTACAAAAGCGAGATATTTTCTGGAGTTTGGATTTTAAAGATATGTACTTATTTGAGCCATTTTATCTTGTTTTCTGTGATGTAATTAAAGAGTTTTCTTTTTAAGTCTTTAAAATTTGTTAGGTTGGTTAGATTTTTGTCAAATTGATTAAATATGTTTACTATTGTTTTACTTTTTAATCTTAATCCGTAGTTATTTCGGGGTTGTTCAAATTTTGGTTTATTATAGAAGTTGTTTCTGGTTGGATAGTGCGTTGTGCATTCCGTGTTCTTTAGAAGAGTAAAATAATTCTTTAGTGTAATTGTGTATATTATTTTTTGTCGTGGATATAATATTTTGTGCTTTTTTAGGATATCAAGTTTTTCAGAGCGTGACATTTGCTTGAATTTAGGAAAGATTAGATTTAGTATGTTATCTATTGATTTGTCTATTAAGTCTAATTCGTTCTTGTTAGCATGTATCCAGTTAGTTATGCCGTAGTTTATTGTTGAGTCAACAAAAGCTTTATAAATTAAGATTTTTGCTTTTAAAGGAAAAGAATTTTTAATTTTGTTGAAAATGTAAGTGTAAGTGTTGAGTTTTTTGAGTATTGAGATTATGTGAATATGCCATGTAAATTTATTGTCAATATGAATACCAAGATATTTGCAATTGTTTATATTTTCCAATACTTCACATCTGCAATTAACGGTTTGTTCATTGTCTTTGTGTAGACACTCAAATGTGTGTATTTTTAAGTTTGGTATGTTGCTTACGTTTTTGTTTTTAGTTTTGATTACCATGAATTTTGTTTTTGCTTGGTTTATTTCCATTTTGTAGTCATGGGTCCACTTGACAATTTGATCTAAGTCGTATTGAGTTCTTTGATGAATAGTCTCCATTTCATCGGAGGCATTTATTATTACTAAGTCGTCTGCGTAGGCAAACGCTTTGGAGTATTTGAGTGTCGTGAATATTGTATTCGTATAAATTAAGAATAATAACGGACCAAGATTAGATCCTTGAGGGATTCCTGTTTTTAATTCGTTTTATGTTTTTATTAATTCGATAAATGATAAACAAAAATATTACTTCTGACATTAAATTCTATTCTAATAACATTTTCTTTTCTTATACAATATTTCAATCCATTACAATTTTGGATCTTCCTCACTTGTCAGGTTAATCGAGAATGGATTTTATTCAAATCCAAACCTTCATATTAAACATTGGTGTTAATACAGAATATGAACAATATATAACAGGAAAAACAACAAGTTGACGTGTGATGTATCATAAGCAGAATATGATAGGAATAACATTTACTTGTGAGTAAATTTAATGTCATGAAATATTCTTTATTTGAATGGATTAAGAGATGTTTTTCTTAGTAAGTAAGTTGCATACTTCGATTCGTATCTATTTCTGTATTCAGCAGGTTTTTCAGATAGCAAGAATGGTAATACTGCATCTTTAATGAACTTCAATCCTTTGGTAAAAAGCTTATTTCTTTACACATTCACCTATCAGCCATGTTTCACCTTTACTTTTGATCGTCCAAACAAATTGAATGAGATCACTAATTTCCGGAGCCTTCACGTCGTATGATGCGTTCTTTCATCTGAGATTAAGACATGATAGTAACATAAAATAAGTTTTAGACTGGTAAACTGACACATGCGCAAACTATTTGCGTTGTTTTGTTAGAGAAATCTATTATTTCAATTGCTATCCGTATCAGACAAGTTTTTATTTTAATTTTTTTTTTTTAGAAACAAATAAAAACTTGCTCACTAACACAAAAACGCAATGCTACTGGTGTGTAATGAACTATTTCTACAGCACAATAGTTCCCAAACAAGAGGACGTAACCCTCTATCCTAGTATTAAAGTGTGAATGAATTTCAACGGATCACAAGGATGTTCCATTGCCAGAAGGCAGAAAAATTTTCAGCCAAAAATTAAATTTTGCGTTTTTATAACAAGAGTTTCGAAGGTCTGTTTTCATTTGTATCTTGTTTCAAAATTAATTTTCATGTGTAATTCCCCTGTAATTCACCTGTTTAAAACAATTTATTGAAAATTTGGTAATTCAAAATTAGAAAAGAAGTCTTTGTATCGAAAAGCAATTTTCAATGTGTTCAGTTTTAAGAAAATAGGTAGAGTAAGTTAGGATCTTTTGGACAGTGGGGCTTGTTGGACAGTTTGTACTTTAATGTTTGACATCGCCACTTGAGGGCACCACATCCCGCTAGAAGCCAGTCGAGGAAGTAGCTACGAGTGTAAGGTTCACAGAGAATATAGGATATACAAAGAAACCTTGAAATATACAGCGGAACGTAGTGAAAATGTAATATATGTTTTCGAATGTTTCCCTAAAACACCAGTTGTTGCAATTGAAATGCTTTTGTAATTAATGATTTACGGATGAGAAAGATATCAGATGATGAATTGTAAGTTTCCACGTGGAAGCGTGATTGCTTATGCTAATGGCGTGTAGAGCTGTGGTCTCTGTTGTCGTTCGGAGAGCTGTGACGTCACTTCCGGTATTCAGCTGCCGGTTGGGGTATGTTGGACAGTGCAAATTTCTGCTGTCTAACACACCCTATTTAAGCATTCTTTAAAATTTTAGACTAAATAAAGTCTAAAAAAGTTTAGTCATATGCTATAATTTGCATAGTGTAATGAATTCACATAGTCATAAATATCCAATAACGTTTCAGACAGACAAACACCAGAGCAAAGTAATAGCAACGCAACAGCTAACAATGCAGCCACCAACAGTGTAACCACGCCCATGAAGAGGAACGATATTTCGATACACAGCACAACAAATTCACGAGCTGTAACATCTTTCGAAGAAGTTTCACCCAGGCCCCGAATTGAAAGAAGCACTTCAAGGAGAAAATCTAACTACAGAGCTGTTTTGAACCCTAGGCCTACAGCATTGTCAGAAGAGACATCCCAGAGGGCTACCACTAGCAAACGTCAACATACAGAAGAGGAAAGTGACAATGGCCAGCAGTGAAAGTGACAATGGCCCTGAAAGTGATAGTGAGGATTATTGCAGAGTGTGTGGAAGACATTAGTATGACAAGAATCACAAAAAATTCTCAGATGATGGATGATATGTGCAAAATGTAAAGGATGGTACCACGAATCATGTGCTGGCGGAAGAGAGAAGAATCGTCAGGCGCCCCCCCCCCCCCCAAAAAAAAAAAACTCAATCCCACTTGCACCCACCTGACATTATACCTATCTGTAAGGATTAAAAATTATTTATTCAACAACCAAAAAAAAAAAAAAAGAATTTCCAAATTTTTTTAATTTTTGCCGTTGCCGCGATCGCCCAGGTCGCCCCGCCCACGCGACATCCCTGCTTACACCCCATAGTTATTATATTCATTCCGTTTTCCCTTCTTGAAGATGGATACAAATTGAGCAGTTGATAAGTCTTCTGGGACTTCGTGATATTTTCCAGCACATATTATAAAAATGCAATAATTTAAGTTAAAGAAAGAGGAATCTCCATATTTAACAGCTTGGCATTTATTCTTTCTTGACCTGTAGTCTTTCGATTTTTTTATTCGGTAGCTCTGTGATTATTAAAGGGTCTGATCGTATATTTCGGAATCCTCGTCAAAGCACGAGGATTTTGTTTGAACCAAAGAGTTTTATAGTGTTCTAGCCATTGTTGTTCGGATGTGATATTTAAATTTGCAGTATCTTTTTCAGTTTTATTCATATATTTCATCCCTTTAAGCTATAGACTATCTGCCGTCAATGTCGTGTTTTATGTTATTTATAAATACGTCACAAGATTCGTTTGTTGTACAATACTTCTTGATCTATTTCTCTTTTTTTTTTTGTACATTTTTCAATTACAGACGTGGTTCCTCTGGCACTCCAGATGTGTTTTTGTTATCTTCTTTCTGAAAAATGAATTGCTAATTTTCAGATCCTTAGAAGTATCAAAATGTATAAGATTGTGTTCATTATCATTCATATTACTATTAGATAACTAGTATCCGGTTAGTGTTAAGTAATCGCGGCAGATTTTTAATCTGACAGTTCTTATTCTTCATTTCTGTAAGTTAGCTTTCAATCTTTTAAATTTCCATTTTCGATCTATCCGTATTTCTTCTCCACTGCAAGCTTTTCTATTACTTTCCACACAGCTATACGTCATTAGATCTTTTATTACCCCTCCAATTTATTATAACAAAGTTTATATTTCTTTCGTTCAGTTCTCGACACAGTTCTGTGTCTTTTGTACCAAGACCTCTCAGGTCCCACGTTAAGTTAAAGTATCCTATTTAAAGTTAAAGTACAGACTTAAGTTTCCTGACCAATGGACTATGTTAAAGGGCCCGCCTTTAACTCGCGGAAAAGAAACGCGATACCTATTTAATAGAGGGCTGGGTGGATCCCAGGACCCGTCTTGAGTAGAATTCAGTGTAGAAAAAAATCCCCATACTTCCGCCGGGATCGGGGATTGAATCCGGCTCCTCCAGGCCGCAGTCAAGCGCTTTACCACTTCGCTACCGGACCTAAACCTCACGTTCAAGAGTAGATTGAAATTTAGGTTGTTTTTTTTTTTTTCCACTTTTACAAATCTCTTATCCTTTTCGCACTTTGATCGTTTTGCATTAAGTTCGTCTGACTGGTTTCTTTGAAGGTTATGAAACTCATTAAATTTAATTAATCTTTGACTTGAATGTTGTTTATGTTAATGCCGTTATCATAACAGTGATGGTAGATCATTATACATTGTTTATAAATGCTAACTATTAGTAAATTATTATTAGATTCATAATTAAAATTCGACAGTAATATCAGTTGAATAGATACACCACTTGTTTGGTTAAGATCAACATCTTCAATGTTCAAGAGTATTGTCTGTTAACTTCGCGACAATTGCACGATGGCTTTATCCTGATAAATAACTGTGGTTATTACTTAACAGCTGTGTTACAGGTCTATGCATTTGCTTCTATGTATTAAATCAAATTTTGATGATGTATTTCTTGTCGCATTGAAAATCTCGCACGGCTGTAGAAATTGTTAACAATCTCTTTTGCTTACATTTGGCTGTCGCGTATTTTCTATCAATGCAATATAATACAATCACTGCTTTAGGCATGTTACTTTGGTTCTTATTTTAAAAATTGTTCATAATCCTTTGTTTACTAAAATATTTGACGTTTTCATTTTCATTTTCAAAAGCAAGTAAATTTACTAATAAATTTAAAATTCCATAAGAAACCTTTTAACTTTGTCAAACCTTCTGCAGTGATTTAAAGAAGGAATACGTTTCTCTATATTTGGAATCTGTCAGTTTATTGTAATAGATGACGGCAATTTCTTTTCGGACTGTTTTGACGAATCCGTAAGCCAGGAGGAACAGAAGATGATGGATGCTATTCTTAAACCGTGCCAGAAATCAACGTGTCATCGAATCTTTTGGATGAGTGTAATGGCGTGTTTGTTGTCATTATTCGCTCCAATAAATACTATTGTTCTCATATCACCAGCGACAATGTATATGACGTCAGAAGAAGAAATGAGTTAAAAAAAAAAAACCAGTCCCCCTAAATACATGTCTCGTTCTAGTATCTTCCCCTATCAATAAATAACGGGAATGTCATAAAACCTGCTTCAGGCGACAGATCGTTCCACTCATCAACATCCTATACCAATCACAAGTTGTTGTGGTCCCTGTTGCCTGGGCAACTGCAACGTCATCAATGCTTTCCGGCCGTCAGCTATAATCATACCGGAAGAGGAGGAAGCGGAAGTAATCGCCCTCTTGCCGGAAAGTGCTCTTCGCCTGGCGAACACACTTCCGGAACAGTCCCAGCCTGCAAAACGACCCGTTCCATGGGACCCCCTCCGTTGAATGGCCCCTTAGCAGTCGCTTCCTTGCATGATATAACCCTTTCGCTGTTCTCACCTATCTGAATACGAAGTTTGCGCATCACATATTCTATCTCGTCACCAGGAAAAATCAAAAATACTGGTTTAGTTTCAAAAATATCCTTAAAGAATCTTAAACTGCAGGAAAAAAAAAAGATAAAGAAGCGCCAGCCTTTTTTTGAAATTAAAGTCATAATTCACAAAGATTATGAAAAAAAAAATAAAATAAACGTAATTCTAGAAATTCCGTTTATGTACAGCCACACAAAAATTTCTTCTGTTTGAGAAACACAATAACATAAGTAACAGTTATAACCATTTACAACGAGACATCATATAAATATAAGTGGATTCGGGAAGATATTGAATAGTGAAGAATAGATTCTATTGTGTTCTGTCGCCTTTTCTGTATTCATTCCACTCATCACAGAAATGTTGAAAAGAGTTTCTCCTCTCTCATTAGAACAGGGTTTCTCAACCTTTTTTTACCCATGGACCCCTTTTCCCTTCTTTTTTTTTTTTTTGGTGGACCCCCTCGTAGCTAATCGATAAAAGAAAAACTAAAGGGATTATATTAATAATCAACGAAATAGTAAATGTGAATGAAAACTAATTTAATAAAATTCTATGGAGTATTTATGTACACTGGTAAATAATTCATAATAAACCATTTTAGAAATAAGTTTGATTCAATGAGATCCCTGTGGACCCCGAAGAATATTATATGTGCCCCCAGGGTCCATGTGGATCCCGGTTGAGAACCACTGCATTAGAACAATGGAAAAGCTTACGTTCACTTTAACATAGCGTAATTCAGTAACGTATTAATTAATTTCATTTGCTGCCACAAATCATCACTTGCTTTAACAAACAACAATGGACAAAGCGAGGTTTAAAAAGATCTTAATCCCCAGAAATTAATAAATTCAAAATTTTACATTACTTTCATACGTAATTCTCTTAATTTCCATTTTCCTTTTCCAGTAAGATGCTAGAGCATCAAACTGCAATAACTTTTATTATGATTGCTGGTATGTATCTATAGATCTTCAGAGACTTTCGTTTTAAATTCCTAATGATTGATTTTCATATAAATTTAAGGCCAAGACCGTACAGATTAGCTCTAACGCGAATGCTTTCAATTGTTCCGTTTTATTGTCATTTTTAAATTCAAACACATTGTTAGTTTGATCGTAGTGTGTTAAATATCGCAATCTACAAAAAACACTTACAAATTTATAAAGTTTCCTACAGTGCAGAATTCACAATCAAGCAGCTGCTCATCTATTCTCCGTATACGAGACCATAAATGCTCGTTTACAGTTTTGGTATTCGTCTTCCACCCACACTCGAATTCACTTCCGCATTTGGAAACAAGAAAATTTCGATATAAAAATAAAATTCGAGTTTATAGTTTCAATTTGATAATACTAATGAAAACAAAACATTGATTTTGAGCAATTTACTACAATAAAATTAGTTTTTTATGTACAAGAAATTTGTATTGGAATTTATATTTAATATTTTTAATAAGATTTTTACGAGAAATTAGAAAAGTTTTTGGATGATGAAAACAAAAAAACAAGAAGGAAAAACAAAAAATTCAAATGTGCCACTGTGAAAAAAATAGCTATCAGCGAATGAATGCAATTATTTATTATTATAAAAAGCCTTTTAATGTTACATTATTAATATTATTAATAAACATTATTATTAATAATGCAGAAAAGTTCCTGGCACTTTTCATTCCCTAAGTCAGTATCTTGTTTTTGTTTTTTAAGCAAAATGGGACAGTCAGTTTAAGATATTCAAGGGTTTTGGAGATGGGACAGCGGAAAAGCGACTGTCCCATCCATTAAACGATTATTCAACAACAAAAGGCTCAGAGAAAAAATTAAAAGTGTCAGTAGCATGTCCACGCAGACCAACAGAACGGTCAGTAAGGCGCCTTAAGTCAACTTTATACGAGATTATTTATTTATTTATTTATTTGGAGAGGCACTACTAGGACCTGATTCACCCTCAGTATTCACCTCTTTAACACAATGTGAGGAAAGAGAACGACGATTTTTAGCTTGATGCAGGTCACTAAAAAAACTGTACACTTAAAGCTAGGTTCGAAATCTCCTGTAGATTAACTACGGCCGTCATTGGAATCGGTATCTCCTTGGCAAAACACATTCTATTTATCCTACTCTTAGGCGGACGATTTGTATGTTAGATGCTATGTTAGTCGTCCTGAATGGCCAAGCTTGCCATACGGCACGCTGGGATTTGGATATTTGCTTTCTCTATTCGGAGTATGTTTCTCATTCTTTCAAAATTAATAGAGTTTATACAATAGAGCTTACACACTATCAGTGATAGTGGGACAAACCCACGACCATTCAAAAATCTACATATCTAAGATGAATCATACTGTATCAGTTATAATATGATTTATAACGATTACGCATGACAGATGTACTGCCGTGAATAAGTTTCTTAGTAAGTTTTTTTTTTTTTTTTTTAAATAATAAGAATTTTAAGAATACAAAATTCCCATCAACAGGTTCTGAGCTTCTATGTTTTACTGATACTATTAAAGTCTCGTACATTTAGTACATTTAGTAAAATAAATATTCAACACACTTCTATACTCAATACCTTTGGTTACTGACACTAAATTTGTTATGTGTATAAAGTATTACTGTTTATTGTAGTTTATGGTAAATTATAAAGAGTAAATATAAAAAAAAAATCTTTTTCTAATATTTAGGCTGTTCTATTTTCTTTTTTCCAGTTGCTTTTATGAACTTCATATTCCTAAAAATACAAGGATTTAAGAATTTTATTAAAAATATGATTATTTTTAATTGACATAAAAAAAAGGAAAAGAAACAAAGAAAAAAAAAACCAACATTGTCGCAATTATTCTCTAAAGAACTTAAATTTGAATTTAAAACCTTGCATTAGTGTACTCCAGTACTCTTAATAAACATCTGAAAACTCCCCGAGCAAAGATAGCGTAGCCTTATGTCTTTTTGTTTTGTCAAATTTTAAAGAAGCAGAATAATTAAAAATATTTTTAACTTAAAATTGTTATCGATTTTATTGTCGACTTCGCTATTGTTATTTTAATAAGCAGCTCTGTGATCATGAACAATGATAATGAACAGTGGAATAGAAGAAGAGGAAAGCAATACATTTATCAAAAGAACATCATTATCTTTCTTTTAAGGGAAAGCCATTTGTATTTTTCTTTGATGGAAACAAATACTTAGTCGTGTTTCCTTGACTGCAGCTGAAATGTCCCCATCAGCCGCCAGATGTCGCTGAAGAGATTATTTTCTTTCCCTCCCACAACCCTCTATCGGTCGGTAATTGGCGTTAATCTCGTTCGTAATGAAATCTGGCTCTTTGCATCTGTCCAGCTGCCGCTTGACAAATCCAACTTGACAAACTGAATTCCATGTTTGTGGAATCAGTTACCAAAGATCGAGTAGTAACCGTATTTTAGTGAAATTATACTTTTTGAAGATCAATGATAAAGGGAGATACAATATACAAATGAGAAGAAGAACGTCGCCTGTAATAGCTTTGCTATTATCTGATACATCCTTAAGTGAATATCAGTGTTAAAATCAGTTGGTTTAATGAACTAAAGATTGGAATCAATGACTTCCAAAATTTTATAACGAAAACACTTGAGATTAACTTTACAGTTTGTCTGTTAATAATTAAAAAGTAATTTATATTTTCCTGAAAAAGACGAAATAAAATTATCATTCCTGAAAACAACGATCATTCATTTTTACTTAGTGATCAATTCTGAGTGATTATCAAAAAGTGTTGTCTGAAGTAACCTTACTGCAATCTGCAGTTATATTCACTTATAACAATATTACTGATGTTTTCAACCACTTGAAGATTTTGGAATAAATAATACTAGGAAAGTTCTAGAGATAATCAGAGAATGTGGAAAATCCACTCACTTATAAACGGAGAAATCTGACTTCATCAAAAGAGGTTTCTCATTGTTTCTCATCTACAATATTGTCAGCGTAGTAAAAGAGATTAAGTAGATGAGGAGATATTTTTTTCCCTTGTTTCTCCTCGAGAATGCTTCTGGGATTCACCAGTTCTTTTTCAAAAGAGACCGACTTTCATGGAAATAAGAACAGAATGTTGGATTGGTCTTGGCCCCAGCTTCATCCCTTTGTTTGAGAATCTTTGGGAACTTATATCTCCCTCATGTCAATGGACTTGTAATGAACTACATAAAAAGATCTTTACTTTTTCAACATTCCTCTAATCAAAATTCTCCGACTCTCTCTTAACTGATAATACAAAAATATAACTTGCGGATATGAAAATAGTAAAATGAATATTACAAGATTAAAAAAGAAATTAAGTTGAGCAAGTTTGAAATCAATGACTAATAACACGATAAAAAAGTCAGCAACACGATAAAAGTCAGTATAAGAGCAATCTGTTGTCAGCTGTACAACCGAATCACCACGAACCAACATTTACATCCATGTAATGATGTAAAGATTATATATCTTACCAAGGAATAATGATTAGATAACGTAATATTGTAATATTATATAATCCTCAGTCGTACAATCCTTCAGTCCTTACTAAAGTAAGGCTCCAAGATTTCTTGATTGACGGAACTAAGTTGAAGTCAGGTGATCAGTGCACCAACCCTCGCTTATCACCTGGGGAGAAACCATCTTCCATTTTATAGAGAGCTGATTGGACCTTAGGACTCGACTGAAGAGGAAGTAACATAGGAGAAATCCCCGACAGCAGCTGGGTATCGAATCCAGCTTCTCCAGCACTCAGTCAAGTGCATTACCATTGGAGCTACAGGGACCAAGATAATAATAACTAAGTCAAATGAAAATTAAACGAAAAACAAAGAGAAACTTAATGGAAAGAAAGGTTAATGAGAATAAAAATCAGTTTAAGAAAAACTCCCAAGCAAAAGAGAGAGAGAAGGAAAATCAAGTATTCCGATTTTACAGCATTTAAATATGTAAACTTCAAAGTTACAACTTATCAACAATGACTTTGAACAGTAGAACAGGCACAACTATTATTTCCAGACTAGAATTTTCAAAATAGATAAAAGAAGCAGTCTTTACAAGATAAATGAAAGGCAATTACAGCCTTTTGTTCTCTCTTTGAACAAAAGGAGCTAGGATTTTAAAAGGCAGCTGAAAGAATAAGAAAAGACAGATGAAATTAATAGAGAAATCGGAATGAAAAATGAAGATCATTAGATGGAATGAAATTTTTGTAATGAGACAACTGAAGTCTTAAATAAAGCTGAAAATTTAAGAATTTGATTTAAAAAAATTTAACAGGTATCATGTCTAGCAGTTGGCATCTATAATCTTACCGCTCTTTAATAGATTAATTTAATATTACAAAATTCTGACAATTTAAGTGAACTGAACAATGCAAACGATTTTTTTCTTCTTTTCTTTAAGTGAAAGTCAATGAAGGAAAATTCAAGTTCAGCTGTTTCAGGTTACTTGGTGCTCATCACTAGGGTTTGTGATTGCATAATTGTTTATTTAATTATATATTTAGACGTAAAAGATTAGGTCTCTACGTAAACAGCTCTTAAAAATCGTGCTACTTAAATCAAAATAGAATGAGATTCATACAGTGATGAATAAACTCTTGAACAAGAATTTTGTAAGCACGATAACTGAAACAAGAATGAGCTGATTGTTCTACATAAAATGTTACTTTGAGGTTAGTCAGATTTTGTAGAACTTCAAAAGAATTAGTTCAGGTAAGTAAAGTTTCCAATGATTGGACAACACGAAGCTCAAATAGTAAACATCTACATCATATTCATATTCTACAATTTCAATAATTAATCAAATTTAATCAGATTTTCATTTTATGTTTTTCATTTTTTTTATTCAATATGTCAGCTGGAAACTAAGCCTTAACCCCGATCTGTTTGCAATTTCACTAACTTCAGTGAGTTTAAGGAAAGAAAAGATTGAGACTGTGGGTTGACAGACACCAAAATAAAACCCCTCTGTGGGAGTTCGAGTACCGGAAACGAGAGGTGGGGAAGGGTTGGTCTTTAAGGCGGGGGAGGAGGAGGGGGATCGAACCGCGAGAATCAGATTTCCAACTTTCGTCACTCAATGGGAAGTTCGCTTTTCAGGATCAGACAAATCATCTCGATTGATTATTTAGCTACCAAAGCCAGGAACACTAATGACAAAACCAGTCGAAATATCCAATAACTGAAGAAATACTTTCAGAAAAATTTAGTTTCAGTTACCAAAATACAGAATCAAAAGATTCCCAATATAAATGCAATTTTTAAATGTTGAGAGAAGATGATATTTTTAATTAGATTTAGTATAGTTTTAGTATAGTTATTGAAATTTTTGAAATTTTCCAATAGAAATCTTACATTACATTTACTATTTTTTTGGTAATAATTTCAAACTAACATTTTAAAGATTAACATTTTAATTCTTCTTATTCCAATTTTTCTCTGGATTAATTAACTTTAAAGTTACATATTCTGCTTCTTTATAAGCTTAATTCGAGTCTATTTAACGTAATAACATGTAGAGTTACAAGAACTTCGAGTATCCATTGAGCGTCAGAAAATTAGTTCTTAATTAAAAGCTTTATATATTTAATTTAGAAATAATGTCTAAGAAACTAATAATATCCTTGCAGTGTGGTCTCAATTTTAATACGATAGATCTTACATTTCGACATGATAACGGTTAAGAAAATATCAAATGTTTAAAGAGCATCATTTCTTGAATTTATGTAAGCTGTTACTTCAAAAGTTAAGTAATATTATAGATATTACTAGAGTATTTGCCCGTCGTTTTGGCGGATAGTAAATTAAAATGAATGCATTTCTAGGAACATAAATGAATTTGTTTATTGGAAGGCTTGATGCAGGCATTACTGGGAACTGACGGCACTTCAGCTTGAATGGCAAATTGACATCACTCGGTTGAAAATGGATCCTGGGAATAGTAACGATATCACCTCTGCTGCTATCCGAAAGCCGTGATTAAATTGCGATGAAATCCTTTCTTTGGATTGAGATTGCGAAGGAGCATCACAATTGATCCTTTCTTCAGGTTCAGCTGATGAGGTGGCATGCCAGAAAATGTGAATGTGAAGAAACTCAGCAGGATAGTTTCGTTGGACACTTGGATCATCCGACACTACTACATCGGCGCTGCTGTAAATGTTGAGACTTGCCGGACAGCTTTTTGATCTCTTGCGCTACATACAAAGGGATATAACACAGAATTGGAAAACTATATATATATATAATGGGACTTTTATATTCAATTCATAATTTCAATTTATTATTAATACGATAGTATTTATTTAAAATCAGTGT
>JAFIDM010006943.1:28932226-28952757 GCA_023159025.1 Thereuonema tuberculata
GTATAAATATCACAATTGATGGTTATCAATTTTTCTAGAAAAAATTAAACATAAAGAAGTTACATTAAATAAACAATTAGCTCATTTCTAATGAACTATCCATTGAAAAAGAAATTGTACTTTTATTTCAGACTAAGTTCACAATTTGAATGATTAGTATTAGTCTCTGGACAACTTGCAAATTGTTTCTCCTTTTCATATTAACATGCAAATTCGAACTTTAAAATTTTATCTTGTTCGAACGAGGATGCAATATTAACAACAACATTTACGTAAATCGTTAAATCTGTTGAATCCAAAATTTTGTATTTAAAATTTCTGCGACTTTTCCCCATAAAAACTTTCAATACCGGTACACCTTATGTTATGCTTTTGACAACCTAAGTAAAAGTAATGAAAGAAAACAAATTTTGTAGCATTTAGGTTAACTTACAGATTTTTATTGAAATAAGACGTATGTTTACCAACACAAGGAAGGTTTAACTTTTGTTGAAATTAAAAAAAAATAAATAAATAACAAATAAATAAAAAAAAAAAGATGAAGATTAGTAAAGAAAAAGCTTTTAATAAATATCACAGTTTTTGCAATAAGATAATCTAGGAGCGAAAAAAAAAATTAAATAAACCATTTAAATAAGAGTATTGTAATTCCCAGTATCGTAGTTAAAAATTTCCCACATATTCGTAATATTCAAATCCTTTCTTTGAGTTTCCATACTTGGTAATGAGGCAAAAGCTCTTTATTTCTTTTGTACAGCAAATGACGTTTTCATTTTATATGTCAGGTTTTCAGAAAGAACTCGAAATTATTTACTAAATTCGATTTAATTGAAATCTCTTAAAGTCCACTTCACAATAAATTTCAAGAAGTCTGACTTCGAAAGTAGTAAATTACCCATAATTTCCTTATATAAACTAACACGTTATTAATCTCATAATCTTTGCATCATTTGCATTCCAACAGTTCACTGCTTTTCAATAACATCAATTGAAAACTAATTAGGCGGGAATAGTGACTACAATTTTTAGAAGTTGAAGATAAAAATTTAACGTATGTCAATACTGTTACGGACGATTGAAAAAAAGATAACACGCTTGCTTAAAAACGTTTTTTAAAATATTTTTAAAAAACTAAAAAATGTTTCAAAAAACATGTAATAGAGAAACCAGATCTAGGTTTCAACCTGTTAACAGGTTTTCATCAAGTTTTAGAAGTTCTTCATCCTAATTCTTTTTTTTCTTCTCCAATTCATGTTAAGTACATTAGCTTACAGGTGAAATTTGATATACCAAGTTGTGAAAAGGGTTAAGTACCGCAGTTAAATCAAATTTCTATAAAAAAGAAAATAAATAAATATTTTATTGGGAATAGATAACATTTCGAAATTTATACAATCCTAAGCAACTCCTCTGCCCTAAGCTAATTTATATCTTTAATTAACAAGTCCCTAAAGCGCTTTACTTTAATTCCACCTTTCCCTAAAAAAAACAATAACATTTTTCAAAAGCAATACAACTAACAAGTCCAAAATAGAGCTGCGGGAGCATCAAAGAAGGTAGCTTTGGCCCAAGAAACCCAAGCTACTTTCCCTAGTATTTTTATAATTACCGTGTTTCCAATTGGGATTTTCACAAAACAAAAATCATATCCTAAAATTCAATCCTAAAAATTACTGTGCACCTATCATTGCCGATAGTCTTTGTAATGTTTAACTAGAAAACGTAGCCCTAAGTTACTAGGAAAATGTATAAGAATTAGCGTCCTAATTTCACATTCTCACTGTCAAATACAGGGATTTTAAATAGTTCCTATTCAAAACATACCGTAATATGTCTTTGTTGATAATCTTGTCGATACTTTTAAAAGTATTCGATTTCTCTCTCAATAAGCTTTTTAATCTTTCGATTTTTGGGGTTCTAGTGTTCTCTTCAAAGATGTACAAAGAAAAAATTTAAAAACAGTTTTCTGGAGTTGGTAGCAAATAAAAAAATTGTTATATAAAATAAATATCCAATCACTATCTAGTGAGGATTTTTCGAAACATACTCTCTTCCAAAGCAGACTGAGGAAGCTTTTCCTATTCTTGCCAGCAATCTATCTATACTGAGCAATTTACTCCAATTTAATATTGTCTTTGTCTCCAACTTGGTTTGAAAGTCTAAAGACATCTGTTAAGTTGAGAAAAATCTTTTTTTTTTTCATCACTATTGTCCTTCAGCAGGTTTTCAAAATCTGTGTTGATGTGGCTGTGAAATGAAGCTTTTACACTTTCTGAACAATTGCTTTAATGTACACTACCCTACACTAATGGACCGGACAGTGCGCGTTACTCGAAACATGTGAAAGTGTACCTGATTTAAGAGTGGGATGGGTTCCCACGTGCTGAAATTACATTAGCCACCCTGCGGGGAATGCTTTCCACAAGGTTTTGATACAGAGCTGTGGGTATTTTTGTTCATTCCTGCTTCAAGAGCATGGCCAGTGTAACTATAGATATCGGACGTGGTTCCCTGGCCCTCAATCGATGCTCTAACTCGTCCCATAAATGTTCGATGGGGTTTGGGTCGGGACTCTGAGCAGGCCATGGAAGCCGCTTTACAGCCATCTCTGTATACCACTGCTGGACAGAGGCTGAAACACGGCATGGAGCATTGTCGTTCTGAAAATAACAATCGTCATTTCCAAACATTTGCCAGAGAGTAGGAACAACCTGATTGTCCAAAATGTCCTTGTAGCCTTCGGAGTTCAAGATTCCCGCAACAACATGCAATGGTCCCAGGCCATATCATAAGAAACACCCCCACAGCATGATTCCGCCACCGCCGAACTTCACAGTTGGAATGATGCACTTGGTTAAAAGACGTTCGCCTGGCATTCGCCACACCCAAACACATCCATCCGACTGGAAGAGAGTGTAATGGGATGAGGCACGTTATACTCCATAAAATTGTTTTCCACTGCTCTACAGTTCAGTTGAGACTTTGCAAACACCACTTGAGTCTGGCGGCTCTGTTGAATGACGAGATGTGTGGTTTGTGTGCGGCAACACATCCGTGGATTTTAAGGGCACTCAATTCCTTCCGCAACGTATTGAGATGAACTATAACCCCTGATGCCTGTTGAAACTCACTGTTTATGATTGGAAGGTTTTTTTTGCGGTTTTTACGAACCTCGCGCTTCAGGACGCGTCGATCGCGTTCTATCATCCGGGGATGACCAATGTGTGCAGTTCGTGCCCCAACGCCCGTATTCTTCCACTTCTTGATGACATCACCAACAGTTGAACGCGGCTGTGATATTTTCGCCGAAATTGCACGAATAGATATGGCAGCAATGTGACAGCCAACTACAACACCTCTTTCAAAGTCACTAAGTTCCCTGCGTTTCGGCATATTCTTCGTTATTCGACACTCTTACAGACTTTTCCGTAGCAACTATCTGAATGGACTTTGCCTGATCACGTGCGCACATGCACTTTGACGATCTCGTCTGATTTTACGTAAATATGCTGGTGTCCGGTCTATTACTGTAGGGTAGTGTACATACACTTTGACAACACGCATCCCGAAAAAATAGTCCGGTAGTGATGAAACTTCACATGCAAAAACCTTTCTACCGAATATGCACGTGATCAACCATTCGCAACCAACGAACGAATAGCCGGAGCTACAGCGCATTGGAACTGAGCATTGTGTTGTGTATATAAAGAGCTTTCAGGAACAAAACTTGCAATCGATTGTGATTGCGTTTTCCTACTATGCTGTACAAATCCCTCGCCGGCAAATTCGCGACCACTGCGACCACAGGACGGACTTACAAATAAAAAGTCTTACAACTCCATTTCATCTTAAAAAACTTCTTTATCACTTCAATATTTAAATCCTCTCAGCGAAGATTTTCTTCAGAAAAATATATACAAAAGAGAATACAAAAAAAGAAATAGCTTCTTTCTTCTAAATTTCAAACACAGGGGATTTAGAAATTTAGAAGAAAGAAGCTATTTTCTTTCTCTTTTGTATATATTTTCCTGAAAAAAATCCTCACTGAGAGGATTCTATTGAAGTGATAAAGAATTTTTTTTAAGATGAAATGGAGTTGTAAGTCTTTTTATTTATATAATACTTAAGAAGAATGTATGGTAATATTATCACATGACGGTGTTTGAAAGAGGATGTGTCATCGGGCTACATGAGGCTGGATGGACAAACCGACGAATCGCAATTTGGGTGCAATTAGACAATGCTGGTAGGAATGAGTCCTGAACGGCAGCTTTCAGCGATAAGAGGGCACAGAGCGATTGCCAGAGCAGCTGGTACAACACCAAATTCGTTGCTGTCAACCATCCAACTGTGACCAGTACTGAAGTGACCACCCGGACGATTAATAGAAGATTACGGAATCTACGCTTGCGGCGCCCATTACGCTGCCTGTCACCACTTCAATATACGTCGCCAAACGCGATTGAAGTGGTGCCGGGCACGAACAACGTGGAATTGTGCTGATAGAGGACGAATTGTTAGTAATGAGTCCCGTTTTGGACCGAGCCCCGACGACTAGCGTAGACCTGTCTGGAGACGGGCCAGACATCGTCAGGATTTCGCTCTTGCTGTCTCACGCCACAAGGCCCGACAACGGGGAGTTATGATCTGGGGCGCCATTTCGTTTTTTAGCCGACTCCCGTGGTAGTCCTCCATGACACCCTCACAGCACAGCGGTACGTTGATGAAATTCTACGACCTGTTGTGTTGCCGCTCCTTTTGCTGCACCCGGAGCTTACATTTCAGCAAGGAGCGCCAGACCACACACGGCACGCATCTCCATTGCTTGTCTCCGTGGTTGCGACATACTTTCTTGGCCAGCCAGATCGCCAGAGCTCTCTCCTATTGAGCACATTTGGGATGTGATGGAGCGTTGCCTGCGATCATCCTAGAATGACGAAGTAGCCTTGAAGGCCGTTTGATAAGAAATCCCGCAGAACACCATCCGTCAACGTTATCAATCAATGCCGCGACAGCTCTTTTTGTCCAATAAATCTCTAATTCTTCTGAAATTCTTCTGAAATTTTTCTGTACATGTACAATAAACGCACTAAATTTTATCTCAATTGGATAATTTCTTCTTGGTGCGTAGATTTTTTTTGTCAAGGAGTTTATTTTGAATGATGCTAAAAATTACCGGTAGTTAATCGGTGTCCAACAAGGGTTTGCGGCAGATCTTCCTAATTTTCAAATTTCTTTCATGTATCATTATACGTATCATTATGTATCATTGATACATGTATCATGTATCAATATCATATACCATCTAACGACATTCCCGTAAAATATTACATTCCCGTCTCTGATGATATGAGGTTAGGAATAACTTCTGCTTGTAAAGCAGAGGAAATGCGAGCGATATGGCATTTGTCACAATCAAGGAAAGCCGAGGATGAGCCAGTTATTTGCAAGTGAACGGCAAATATCAACATCCTTCTTTAACAATTACACTATTATAATTCATAAAAATAAAAAATAAAAATGTTGATAATTAATCTTTGCAGTAAAATAAATTTGAATATTCTTTCTTAGACGAGGAAACTTAAAATTGAGTATTTATTTACAGTTTAACGAATTTTGAATTTTGCATCATACCAATTGTTCTAGGCTATTAATTTTATGTCACGGTATGATTGGGTCCTTGATTGAAATTTCAAAAGAGCTGTGATTTCCAAATTCCAACGCAAAGACGTAAAACGGATGCTGCAAATCTAAAAACTAATGCAGTACAGGAGAATCAGTGAGTTTTGTAGAGTATTAATCACGAATTCCCCAAATTCATTCCGAAACATGAATCGTAGAATGATGAGATATTCTTTATTTCAAGAAGGTAATAGAAAAAAAAAAAGTAATCAATAATATTTTGGGGGAAAATCTATTTAGTTTTCGATTGTCTTCCAATAGCGACGATGCTTCTACACTGAGTGACAGACAACGGCACGAAGGAAGCCGCTCAAGGGCCAATAATGGTCTCGTGTTCCTTCACAAACACCAATTTTGCGATCGATGCAGATGTGAAATGTTACCGGTGCTGTGCGACCCTCTCACCGTGGCACTAATGACGGCAATTTCCGGACGGACCGGGCCTCGACCGCCCTCGCACAAAAGGCGCCCGGATTAGGCCCAAATGAGTTGGCGGCATTAAGCGACTCTGGGTTATGAAGCCTCACTGTGATGGATGGGGTGGCGAGAGCTGAGTATTAATTGACCCCCAAATACCCACACCAGGCGCTTAATGAAACGATTGGGTCATTTTGTATATGTCGAAGGATTGCTGCTTTGGACTTGATTTATTAACACATTCGGATATATTTATATAAATGAAAGAACAACAAAAGCGGACGAGATTTTTTGCTTCGAGCTAAAGTTAACATAGAGGCCCTCAGTAGAAATTCTAATGGAATCCTCTATAAAGCCTACCTATCCTGGAAGAGTAATGAAATAAAAACACTAATAACAAAAAGAAAAATAATTTTAAGAAAAAACAAAGACACGGAGTTTAAAGAGATTTTTTAATAGACTGTTAAGTGATCTTTAAATTTAATTTTGTGGGTTCAATTAAATATTTTCTCAAATTTTCGTAAATTATTAAAAATGTCATTATTACTTTATATGCAGTGAAAGAATTTACGAAATTTTATTAAACTGACTTAAGTGAGATAAACCATTTGTGTATTTGATGCTATATTCTAATAGACACATTAGCATTCGTAACAAAGTCATTTCCTCAGAAATGCCAGTGTGAAAAGCCTTCTTAAATTCTAAATCTAAATCCGCTTTTAAGACTTAAACATTAACTAAATCTAATTAGTCATTTAGCATATTTCCGTACCTAATTACAAATCTAATCTTTTTTTTTTTTTTTAAAAAAAAAAAAAAAAAAAAAAGCTTATCACTACAACTTCCGTATTGTATTCTTCGTAAATATACATCATTAACTTGTTCAATTTATTTAAGTCATTAATTTCTAATATTGTATATTAACAATCAACTTTATGAAAGCCAATCACTTCCTATTGGAATGAATTATTTATTGGTGATAGTGTTTTATTCAAGCAAAATTTATTTATTTTCCAATGCATTTTATTGCTACATTTTTCTTCAATTATATAGGGTGATTCACGAAGATATACAGAAACTTCGGGAGCTCATTCTACAAGTAAAAGTAAAGAAAAAAAGTTATATAAACATAGGTCCGGAAATGCTTCGGTATCGAGTTACAGCTAGCGAAAGATTTCGCCATAATGTATTACAACAATATGCACATGGACTACACCTTAGTTGTTAGCTCTCACAATAAATCAAAACAATGCAATTCACATTATTGTTGAACAGTTGTTATTGTGTTGCCAACTTTTTTTGGTTCCAAGTGGATAAGCTTCAAACCACTGGGAGATACAGTTCTGCATGTTTCATTCGATTTTTCAGGTCAACAAGCATAAGAAACCACTGATTTCGCCCCTTAATTTACCTTATCAGATTTCCAGCAAGTCTTCATTTCACCCAGGGTACTACATTATGGGCGAAATCTTTCGCTAGCCGTAACTCGATACCGAAGCATTTCCGGATCTATGTTTATATAACTTTTTTTCTTTACTTTTACATGTAGAATGAGCTCCCGAAGTTTCTGCATATCTTCGTGAATCACCCTGTATTTGACGTCACTTCCGTTGTTTAATATGTAATAGGCTTAATATTCTTGTACTCAGTAGAAAGTTTATAGTCATTAGCTATCTTTTTTTGCTCTTAATCTTTGTTCTTATTATAACACTGTACATATTTTAGTCTTTCAATTTGAAATCTGGGACAGCTCTTTCGTCCTTATTAGGACTTACCATTCAGTAAGACTTATCCAGTTGCTGAACAAACTAGGAGTATGAAAACAAATTTTATTTTCATATGAACTTTTATCTTGTAGGACACAATAAAAACAAGCCCGTCTGTCCAGTGGTAAGGCACTGGCTGCGGGCTGGAGGAGTCGGACTCAGTTCTCGGCAAAGATCAGGGAATTTTTTTCCATGGCTTTTCTCCTCCTCTCGGGTCTAGGGTTCACCTAGCTCTCGTAAAATGGCACCTGGTTTCTTAAAACGGGCGTGCGTCAAGGCTTCACCACCTGACTTCAACTTACATGGAACGCCGAAAGCCTTATCTCCCCAACCCCAAGGCTAAGGAGATCTGTGATGGGTAACTTTAACTACAAGGCACAATAAATATCATTACGAAAGAAAGATTTATTTAGGATACTACGCGCAGTTAGTATTCAGCTATATAGGAAAAGAGTTTCCAAATTTATTCGACTTGTTTGAGCGATATTCTGTAAGTGGCTAAATTATCCCCACTTACCACATCTCTTTCAAGAATGTTGACAAGGACCTTCAACCTTAATGCCCATGAACTCTTAAGAATAGAAAAGAAAAAAAAAATCTCTTTTTTTTTATTTATTTCAATCAACATAAAGGTTTAAATAGAAAATACTACTTAAGGAAAGCCAGCCTCCGCTATTTATATTTACAGTAGGCCTATAACTTATACAAGTTTTTAACGTTTTAGTGTCCAGAAAACCGTTTGTAATTTAATTAGGATTTCCCTAAAATGATAACTGTCTAGTTTGGATGTTGAGAAAAGCTATCGGACTCCAAGGATCACCCCTCTCGACCTTTAAATAAATACGCTACTGAAATTATCGCCGAGTTCAAGAAAAGAAAACTGTTTTTTTATTGATACAGTGCTACACAATTCGGATATTATTTGAAACGTTGAAGAAGCGCAGTGTACGTTCTACTTCGCTCTTTCTTTACACGAGAGAAGAAAATAATTCAGGTTCTTAAATGAGACAAGACGTGGAGGCCAATTACGGCTGCGTCTCTGCTTAATCACAGCGCATTATCTGGAGTGTAAAAATGCAGGAGTCCTCGTTAAGCGTAATGCCCTTAATTATTCGAGAGTATTTTAATCATTAGACTTAGAAAACCCTCCCGCGGGTTTCTTAATCACAAGGAGGAGAAATTGGGTGGAGTCGGGGGAAGGTGGGGGAGGGACCCAAGAAGGGACACTCACAGATGGACAGATAATACGAAATCCGATGATGCGAAAACAGTAGAGCAAAGGACAAAAGACCCTGAGCAGTGGGCTGAGACCAAAAGGCCCTTTTCCCCTTCCTTTAAAGACCGTAAATTTTTTTCTTTCTGACTGAACTCTGGTTAAGGAAAAGCAATGGTTCATTTGACTTCGTTAATTGTTACCAACAACTTCTTAACAAAAAAAATAAAAACTGACCTTTTAATTTGTCTTGGAAGAAAAATTTTAGTTTTTGAACAAATGATCCTTTTGCTTTTGTTTTGTTTATTTAAAAGTTGTCCTTTACCTTACTATTTTTGTTTTTAATTTATTTGTTTTTTTCCTGAAGCCTTTTGAGACTTTTCGTTAAATTTCATTTATTATCTTAATATATAAAAGTGAATGTTTCTTTAAAATCTTAAATTCTTCCATTTGTATATATATCAATCCTTATTAAAAACTCCAACTACCGCAACATAGATCAATATTTCGTCTATATTTTCCATGAAAAATTTTACGAGAATTTTGCGCCCGCCCGCGAATGTTTCTGAATTAGAACAATTTTACATATCTGGTACACGAGTCGTTGCAACAATTGAGTGTATTTCCGGTTTCAACGTTTGCTGTTTCCGGTGCGACTCGCATTTGCAATGAACATCAACAAAGCACAGGGACAACACATGGGCAGCTGTATATGGCCTGCTCACGCATCGGAAACCTTCGGATTTATTCGTGTAAGGACCAGACGGAAAAACAAAAGATATTGTGTATCCAAAAGCACTTCAGTAACAGAATTAAAACACAAACACTTTCTTTCTTTGAGAGGCATTGCAACGCATGCCGGTTACAGCTAGCTTGAAATAAAACTGGAAGATTAATTCACAAGAAAAAGAAGTTCGATAGAACTTATATTTTATTTTTATTTTTATGAAAAATTTTTCTTTTTGCTTTTTGTTTTTTTTTCCTTTTTAAATAATGAAACTCTAAAATTCAAATTATAATGTTTGCTGTGTATAAACAGTAGAAATTTTCAATTTTTGAAAAAAAACCCAGCAAAATCCTACCTTACTTATCAAAATCAGAATAATTTTAATCGTATCGATCCATGTGTAGTTGATACTTACTGTTCGAAGCAAAATAAATAAAATTTGGATAAAAATCAATTTTTTTTTTTTTTTTCAGTGTTTCTCTGTGGGAATTTTCGTTGCTGATTTCTCAAACATAAGGTTTAACACGCCAAAAAAGAATACAGAAATGACCACATAACATCTTTTATAGTATTTTGGGCAAATTAAATCTTATGTTTATTAACCAGGTTGGGTTCAGCCTTGGTTTTTTTTTTATCTTCAAATTCCTTTGCGCCGGATGGATTCGCAGGCCAAGGTTTGAAGCATTGCTTTTTTTATTTTGATTTTTCAATTGTTTTTTGTTTTTTTTCTTTTGGAGGAAAGCGGCTTTCGGGTGCGAGAGACTGGTTTCCCTTACCACTCTTGCACTATCGTAGGGAAGTGGCTCTGGCTGACGAGTCCACAAAAAAGGACGAAACGGCCGTCCAAGATTTTCACCGATGAAAGCTCAGATATTTCTATGTTATGTCTCATTTCTATATTATATTAGTATGTAATATTTGGGACTTAAGATAGAAAGATAGATCTCATTTAAATCATTTTTATATAAACAGACTGAAAATTAAAAACAAGAAAAAAATCCGCACTTTAAAAAGATTTTTTGGGAGTAAAGCAACATAAAAAAAAAGTACTATTAAAACGATTTAATTAATTGATTTTAAAATATCAATAAAGTAAATAAATAGCTTTAATTTTAGAAATGTAGATATTGCAAATAAAATATCGATATCATTTTGCGATAAAAAAAAAACGGATTTGTCTCCATTAATTATTTTGTTCTCGAAATTTGTTGCAATATTTTATCCTTCGTATTAAATTAGAATGGTATTTCCGTACATAATCAAACGAAATCACTTCAGTTTTTTCTGAATATTTAACCACAATATTTTACATAATTTACTGTAAGATCTTCTGAATTCTCTTGGGTTTCGTCTTGGATTGACTGACGTTCTCGGAAAATTTCAACACATGATTGACTGAAGTCAAGATTAAAATCATTAGACTTTTCTAAGAATGTAATTATCACTCTCCTGGGATTTTAGAAAAAGAAGGATTTTAGAAAAAGAAAGATTAAATTGCTAATCGGCTTACAAAAATAAAACCCTAACTATTTTCTATAGAATAATTATTTTGCATAAGGAAAGCAGATACTTCGAAAGTATCTTACAAAAGTTCAAAACAACTTTACTAATCTATTTTTTCTTCATTTTGGATAGCTTGGCAGTAAAAAAGGAAAAAAAAAAGTGTATTTTGCTTTTTATTAAGCTTAATATATTTAATGCTTAAGTATGAAAATAAAGACAAGAAGTTGATTTCTTTCCTGAAATGTTATTTCTTAAAATCTTAGCCATCGTGGACGCCTGCCAGTATTAAGCGGCATAATTTTTTGTTTTTGTTTGGGTTATTATTCTTCAAGACATACACTGATTTGTAGTTAAAAAACATGAGCTTCAAAAGGCAATGAATATAAAACATACTAAATAATTATCATGATGTCGTTTAGATAATTGCTGAAATTAAACATCTTGAATTTCGGGCTTCCGATTTTAGCAATTTTTTTCTCAAGACACACACACTCTTCAAGACAAGCACACTCTTCAAGACATGCACAATCAAAACATGCACATAATATTGACACTGACTCTAATTACATGCAACATATAATGACTTACACAAAAATAAGTATACTTTATTGCTATCAATTGATTTAAGTAAGGTTTTGATTTGATAAATATACAAATACTAATTAACAAACTCGAAATCACTGGAATTAGAGGAATAATGATAAGTATTATTAAACACTATTTTCAAAATAGGAAAATATGTATATCTGTTAACAATATTTTAGTAGTAAGAAAAAAAAATAATATTGGAGTTCCTCATGGATCAAGCTTGGGTCCTTTAAGTTAATGACCTATTTAAATAAATCGTACGTTATTTATGTATTCAGCTGACATAATTTTAAATGCCACAAAAGAGCTGCCACAAAAATACAAGATGATTTCAACGAAATACAGCATTGGATCCATGATAACAAAATTTTTATTAATTCATCTAAAAAAAACAAAATCTACAATTTCTTTCTAATATTATTTTTCATAATCATTTTTGTTTACATAACAAATTTAAAAAATATCAAAGTGTAATATCATTCAAAGAGTAACTAATATTAAATATTTAAGTATCATATTAAACTTGTATTACAACACAAATTAAATATAATTTCTTATACTTTCATCACATAAAAAACATTATACCAATAAATTATAAAATAATAATTTACTTTTCTTTTTTTTTTTATTCTTACTCAAATTATGCAAATTCTCTGGTATAAATAATGGGAAACTTAAAAGTATAAATAATATTTAATACTCAAATTCAAGATCATTTTACGTGTGCTGAAACGAAGTAAGTGTTCAAGAATGAAGCCTACACACCTGCCTACTGAATGGCAAATTTAATTAAAAAATTAAAAAAAAATACAAAAAGCTAAAATTACACGACCATGGTTTCAGTTCAATAAGAAGAACTATTATCAAGGGAATAGTATAACAGATGGGAAACCTTTATATAAACTTAAGGGATGGTTTGATTCCGTGCAGACCCCGTAGCGTCAGAGAGAATTTGCAAGTGACGTTACGTTTTTTTCCAATGAAGGCTCACGTAACGTCATATGCAAATTCTCTCTGACGCTACGAGGTATGCACGGAGTCAAACCACCCCTTAAGTTTATATAAAGGTTTCCCATCTGTTATACTATTCACTTGATAATAGTTCTTCTTATTGAACTGAAACCATGGTCGTGTAATTTTAGCTTCTTGTATTTTTTTTTATTTTTTAATTAAATTTGTCATTCAGTAGGCAGGTGTGTAGCTTCATTCTTGAACCCTTAATCTTTAATACATTTTTCTAAAACCAAATATATGTTATCCTTGATTCTTTTTCTTATTGTATTATTAACATTGACATATGTAAAATAACTATCACTTATAAATATTTTACAAAAGTGAATCTTAAAATTAGTAATATATTCTAAAAATACTTCAAAAATAGAATAATAACAAGGGAATTCTTAATTCGTAATAAAATACTTACTTCGGAACAAAAACTTGTATTCAATTTAATAAAGAAAGAATTATTTCAAGTAATTTACATGATAAATACAAATTCGAATAATAACTAACTTGGTCCTAAACAATCGATCCAATAACTTATTGGTTCTTTTGATTATTTCAACGTCAGGTGATATGATCAGTTTATCGTATACGTAGATAACAATGATACAAGGCGTCTTATCATCTTTCAGCTTGTAGATGCACGCAAAGGATTGAAGACACTCGAAGTTGTTTTCTTATGAAATCATAAGGAAGAAGTTATGAGAAAACAACGTTACGTTCTGCCGGCTTGTTCTAACCTGTATAAAGCTTTATTTATATGAAGCCATTATATTCTGGATTCAAGTTGTCGATGCCATCAGGAACTTGAGCATAAATCTCTTCAATCAAATCGCCGTTCAAGCAAGCCATTTTTACATGCATTGATGTATCTTTCAACCCTTCTGACTGGATAACGCTAAGAGTAACTTTGTGGTGGACAAGCTAGAAGGTGTCCAAGTCTTGTGTTCTTCTATGCTCTTTAATTCTAAACTAATTGTCTTTTTCCAATTTTCACCATGTTCTCCATTAACAGCTTCTTTGAAAGCTGCCCTTTAACTGCATGGCTACGATAATTAGCTTCGGTCATCTCACATCTGATTTCATAAGACCATCCTTTAATCTTCCAGTAATCACAACGACCTTGTTTATTCTTGATGTCATAATATTTGTCTCTAATCATCTGAATTAAACCAGACTTTGCACTGCCTCCCCTTAAATGAATAAGTGAATTTTCTTTCAATCGAACTTGGCAATTAATACGACTGCTAAACTTAATAAAAACTCTTCTAACTTTTCGGAACTGGGTTTTCAGACTGCCTTTCTACTTTGAACTCAATCACATAGGTTTCGAATGGATTGCACTGACCAGCAACAATTGCACTCACGAGATATCAAACGCATGCTGTGATATCGCTGATGGTTTTGTTACCAACAAACAGTCTTGCTTGACATACATAATCACACTATCACTTTTTAGGATTATTTGTGTCTTCAATAAAATAATTCACTAAAAATCAACCACGTATTGTATAACCCCCACTCGACCAAATGGCTTCAAAAAAATTTCCTCCATTTAACAGTATCATTAGTTAAAATGTCCATGATTTCCTCATCGTTTCATTTATATATATATGGGAACGGGAAAAGTGAACTTTTCCAAACGCAAATCTTGTAAAAAGAGGACAAACACCAAATTTAAATATAATTGTCGATAGATTTATAAAAATGTTTTTATTTGCTTACTAACTGCTACAGAAATAATTATACAACAATCTGAGAAAGAAGTATTATTTGTGTTATTTATAATTAATATCTTTAAAAACATTTTTAAGATGAGATGGAAAAATGAAATGAATATTAAACAAAAAAAAATCACAGAATGTTAATTTTTAATCATCAGTTTCATATCTGTCATCCTTTTTTTTTTATCTATAAACATCTAACAGCAATTTGTATTATTCTTAATTTCATCATAAAATTGATTGTATCTTACAGTTAATATGAAATTAACGATATTGAAGCGATTCCTTTCTTTTTTCATAATTTTTCATAAATGATTTTGAATGGAAAAAATAGAACGTTGTGATTAAAAAAGGAGGATAGAGAAGGATTTAAACAAAAAAGAAAAAAGAGATGATCTCTTTAAAAGAAATATATTGGCAACCCTAAATACAAATCAACAATCCACAATAATAGAATCATTGTATTAATAGGCAAAAGTTGTACGATCTTTGTAAATTTGTAATTTGAAATAACCAATCACAGTGCAGCGTTGGAACACGTCAGGCATGACGTCACGCCCATGTTTAAACATGGCGCCTCGAATATTCTTCCCACTTCACCTCGACGGATCGCAATTACACAATTATTATCAGGGTATTGGAATTTTCTTTCCTATATAAATGAAGTTTACACTGAAATGCATGAAGCTCATGCGTCAAAATTTATCAGAGAGTTTGTAAAACCTCGGCTTTTATATAATTTCGGCTGCGTAGCCACTCGCTAACTATTCAACAAGTAGGGGACAATGATGAAGCATGTGCCGTCATTGTTGTCCAGACAGGATTATTGGTATTTGCTGTTGGACATTCGTTATTGTTATTGATATTATTGAAACTGATAAATCAATTTTTTATTTTCTTTTATTTTAACGAAATTTGGCTTAGTCATTCAAATTATAAATTATGTCGGCTGTTGCGAAAGTCATGGCTTTTAAAAAATGAGCTTAGAACATCTTTTCAATCTTGTGTTTTTCAAACATTTCAGGGTATTTCAAAAATGTGGCATTTGTTTTACTTCCGACGAACCTATTCTTTCAGGGCAGCAGGTTGCCATTATGTTTCGTAATGAGAAACCGCAGCGCTGGCTACTATGAAAGTCGTAAATCAATTTTTTTTTTATTTTATTTTAACAGTATTGTAATATTATTTTAACAAATAAGCCGATATTCAAATTACATATGGGCTGTTGTGGAAGTCATGGCTTCTAAAAAATTAGCTTATAACATCTTTTTCAATCTTGTGTTTTCAAAAATGTGGAATTTGTTTTACTTCCGTGAATATTTCATGGGTCGCAACTAGTAAATAAACAAATTAACAAAGGAGTTTATTTGACCAATGGTTTGACTGCAGACTGGAGGAATCAGGCTCAAATTTATGGCGGAGGTAGGGATTTTTCCAAGCTGAATTCTTCTTCAGATGGATACTAAGTTCCATCCAGGCCTCTGCAGAATGATATAAGAGTTAAAGGAGGGTGAGCGTTGGGTCTTCTACCCGATCTCATCTCAGTCTCGGGTCAATGAAACGTTGAGAGCCTAATCTCCAGCATCCCCTTGGGCCAGTGGGCACCGTTGGATGTACAGTGGTGGACAAAATAATATGAACCATCTGTGAAACGACACAAAATCTTTATTAGTAAGGTGTTGGTCCACCCTTCGCCTGAATTACAGCTTGTGGGATGGATCTGACGTGGAATGGACAAATACAGGTCATCCCGAAAGCAGAATGGTTTTTATCTTTCTGCAACGATTGATGCTAAGACGAAAAACTTTCTGCAGGTGCAGAAAAAAAAAAAAACGAATCTTCAAATCGACAACCAAAAAAAAAAACCGAATCTCCGAATCGACAACCAAAAAAAAAACGACCCCTGTTCTATACGATATCTTTCTGCAGCCCTCACTTTCGTTCTGCGACATTGTTGCGACGTCGCTTGATATTCTGCTTTAGGGCAGGTCATGAATGGAAGCGTTGTCGTCTTGGAACAGAGATCCTTTGCCAGGGAACACAGTCTGCAGCGGACGGTGGATCTGATCTCCCAGAATGCTGACATAATGCTGTGCTTTAACCTTCCCATGCTCACTTCCCATACAAGTGGCCCCCAGACCACGCCAAGATATCGAACCCCACACATCACAGCTCCCCTCCATGTTTAACAGTAGAAAAGTGGTAGTCAACATGAAAAGTTTCTGAGGGTGTTCTCCACATGTCCAGTATTCTCCACACATCCAGTGGTCTGAAATAATCTAAATGCAGATTCGTCAGACCCAATGACGTGTCCCTGCTGTTGTTGTGTCCGCGGTGCCACCAATGGTTTTGAGATAACCACTCTGCCATGAATGTTCGCAGCATGCAGTTCCCACTGGATAGTTTTGGTTGATACAGGGTCCTTAAGATGGGTGTTCATCTCGAAGGTTATCTGGGACACCGTTGTCTTCTGCTGTCGGGTCACGATCCTCTCCCTGTCGGTGAGCTTTGACTTTCGCCCACTGTTCTGTTTCGCAGATGACGTCTTACCATGCTTTGTGTAGGCTGTCATACCAGTTGATACAGTGCATCTTGCAGCACCTTCAAGGTTGGCTGTTTTCGTCACTGAAATTCCACGAGGCGCGCTCCAATGATCATGCCTCTTTCGAAGTCTGAGAGGTCTGAAATAACAGCGTTTCACTGCTAGCACAATTGTTACATGCAATGCATATGACTACTGCTGATCGACTGTTACCTCTGCCTTCACGACCAATAGGTGCCAGACGTCTATTCTAGATGGCGTGGCTCTGCTGCCATGAATTGTGGCCCGTTTTCACAGTGTTCATATGATTGTGTTTATCCCCTGTACCTAGAATAATAATTATCCCTGTACCTATACTTCAGATGGTTTTTAAGATCAACTTCAGTGATGTTGAAGATTTTATTACATTAAGCCTTTCCAATTTAAATAATGATAGGTAGATACGGAATATCAACTAGTGTCATATTGATATACAGTACCGGTATTATAAAAGGATGATCTGCACAGGAACTCAAGAATTCTCTATAAGTATAATATTAGATAAAAATAAAAAACGCAAATATATATATAATGGATGAATAAAAAAAAAAATAGAACATAAATCGTTCTGAAATAGTTTATAAATAACCAATTTTTGTAATTTTTAAAAAAAAAAATTTTTTTTTAGTTTTTTTTTTTTCTTTGACGTTTTTTGTTTTATTTAATCATTTAACTTGGGAAAGATCAGTAATCGTATAAAAGGTTGAAAGGTGTCACAAAAAAAAAAAAAAATGGAAGCCAAGTAATATTTCTGTGTTTTAAAGAGGTTTTTGTAAACAACTACTCACATGCTCATTAAAACTTGTGTTCGCGAAACCAGCTCCAATTTCGTCTCTTGAGTGCTACTCGATGACTACATATACAAATCTTCACTTGTCAGATATCTTAACCTAGCTGTCTTTTTTTTTTTTTTTTTTACGAAATTCTTCAAATCACACGATTAATCAATGAAGTCGTTAATGCTGATTTGGTATTCCACAGTTCATTCGCTTCATAGATATATTACGACTAATTAACAACTAATTCTATAACTAATTAATATAACTAATTTAATAGACAAAAACTGTCCATCCGGATGTATGTTTGTAATCAATGTGTGCTTTAATTTCCTTCTAATTAAAAATGTGATTGTTGAGAATTGACTGCGATTGTTGTGATTGTTGTAGAGCTGTATTATACATGTGATTGTTGCGCATGCAACAGACTCAATTGTTGGGCGTGGTGGGATTGTTGCGATGGTTGTGATTGTTGTTAATGGAGCTGTATAATATAGGCAAACAACGGATGTTTGATCAATCAAAGTGGAGAGAGTCGGAGAGAGAATATTGTATTAAATGGAGTAGTACAGTGGCTAGCGTTCCTAACTGATTACGGAGGTCCTCGGTTCGAATCCAATGCAAGGCGAAAAAAAAAAAAGAAAGAAAAAATAATTACAAATACACTAACTAATGTCTTTTTGAAAAGGAAAATTAGTTGATTTAATGTTGGTGCGTTGTTCAATACTTACTTAAACTTATATACAAAACAAAATAATCTTGAATTATTTTAAATCAATCCAAAAATTGTAATTCAAAAACAAGTAAAAACAGGATACTTAAGTACAAACAAATCTCCTTATAAAAAAATGAGCTCAGAACATCTTTTTCTATCTTGTGTTTTTGAAAAATTTTACGGTATTTCAAAAAGGTGGAATTTGTTTTACTTCCGTGAATATTTCACGGGTTGCGACTAGTATAATTAATTTAAAAATTAATTATTATAACTAATAGGTATAACTAATTATCTGTCTCGAAGACAACACTACCGAATATAAAATGTATATTCCTCTAGTAATAGGCCTACACTTTTATTTACAGTGGTACCTCGGGTTACGAACTTAATTCGTTCCAGAACTCGGTTCGTAACCTGAAACGTTCGTAACCCGAAACATTGAAATCAATGAAATAGAGACGATCCGTTTCAAGATGAAAGAATCGTTCCTTTTTATTAACATCTGGTCGTTTATCTGACAAAACGTAAAGAATACGTGTACTTCACATATTAAATAAAGAGAAAGAAAACAACCAAATAAATTAAATTAAAAATAAAAAAAAGATTTAGTCTATCATTTTTACCAAGAAAACGATCATGGGATATTTGTCACTTTCTTTGCTATTCTGAATCTTTAGTTTCAGGAGTTTCTTGTCGCTGTTTCTTGGCAGCCGACTGGAAATCTTTCTGCACCAAGAAACTATCAAGGGAAATTTGTCGCTTCCTTTGCTGGAGAATCTTTCTGAAGTTGCTAAATGTACAATAGAAATATATCACGATAGCGGTAATGAGAATTCGTCTTGTTTACATCGGAAAAAAGAATCATGTGGGCGCGGAGAGATACTTTCAGATGCTAGATGATACGCCTTTGGTGTGATTTGGCTCCATAACTGTTCCTGTATTATCAAGTAAGATTTGCCCGGACCGTAGGCAAGAGCTAAGCAATGTCGGTACTGCGTGGCCTTCGTTTGTACTGTACGCGATCATTTGTCTCCAACGTTAAAACTTGCTCTCTCTCTCACCTTCGCTCGTGACCCGAGGCACTGTTCGTTACCCGAGACAAAAAATTTTTCTAAGTTGTTGTTCGTAACCCGCAATGTTCGTGACCTGAGTCGTTCGTAAATCCGAGGTATCACTGTATTACAAAATGTAAATTTAATAAGAGGTTTCCAGAAATCGAATCTAAATAAAAACCAAAAAAGTTGGATTAAAGCTTTTTTAGTAAATAATGTTAAAAGTAAAAAGAAATATAACGTGCCTAAATAATTCAACAAATGATAAGTCAGGGTGCGAAATCCTTTTACGTAGCTTTGTGCCTTACTTTGTCATCATTTGTTAAAATTAAATTTGTAAAGAACATAGTATAAATTGTAATGATCAAAATATGAACTTTCTTTACCATTGCTTTTGAAGCCGGGAGAAATAATTTACAAATTTTATTATTGTAGTACTAGTACACAGCTTACAGACAGTGACGCGTTTACTTCACGTTTCACCAACTATATTCAACAGATGTAAAAATCAGTAGGCTGATTCAGTATTTGTTAAGAAGCAAGAAATGGGAAAAATCTTGAATTTCATTAGGCGCTTGTAAACTAATTGCAAACATCTTGAAGGAAATGAAATAGTTCGGTATCCAAATTTTAAAAGGTTAAACTTTCGGTCAGAAAATATATATATATATATTTTAAAATTTAGGAAAAAAACCACAATAAAAACAAATAATTCAAAACAGAAAATATGAATCAACTATTAAATATCGTTGCGTAAGATAAAATATATATATATATATATATAT
>JAFIDM010006943.1:28965062-29017539 GCA_023159025.1 Thereuonema tuberculata
TTTAAATGAGAATATTTGTCACCTTCTTGTGGTAGTTTATTGAACACACTTGGGGAAAAAAAATCAAAAATATAAATATTTCTGAAATATGCATTCAAGTTTCAAGAAGATCCATCCAGTGGATCAAACGTTATTAGATGTACTTATAAACAGACTGATTGATTAGATGAGCATCTCTTTTCTTAGTAGGCTAACAACAACTTTAATTAAATGTTAGTTAACATTTGAAAGCCAACTTTAACGAAGCATTCAACTGAGATCATATTCAAACGCATTCTGTATTGAAACTTCAGTGTTAAGGAAGTATTGTGAGTCAATGATTTAGCAAAACACATCTTTGTTACAACACTGAAGTTTCAATACAGAAACTTAGAATATGATCTCAGTTGAATGCATTGTTATCAATAAATATGAATGGTGTAATATTGTTAATTTTAGGATTAGTATTAGATGTTGCCGATGTTCCTATTTATTTGTATTTGTTTCATGTTGGGCCGTTTATAAGACTTGTTATCTATTTTGTAATCTGATGATGAGGAATATACCTCGAAACATGTCATGAATAGTTTTATAAATTATTTTATGTTTGAATTGTGATGTGTATGGTCCTTGAATTATTTAGTAATACACACAATGAACATTAGAGAACCTATAAGTTAAATTTAAACTTTTACACTATACTTGCATTATAAATTGTAATTAGCTAACAATAATTCTTCTCTTGATCATTCCCAGCAATAAGGAATAGAGCAATATGTTACCAAAATACTATCCTGAACAGCGAAAGTTTCGGCTACGTTGTAATTTTAATTTATTTATTTATTTGTGAAATGTTTATGCATTAAAAAATAAAAATTTGGATTAACCTGGTAAGATAAATATTTTTATTTTAAACCTCGTAAGATTGTAAAACGTAGGACTGTAACAAAATAAAAATACCAAATAATATTAAAATTCAAAATTACATAAAAATGAAATTTATGTTATTACTTTATTTTAGAAAAGAATATAATTACACTATTGCATTCATTGTTGAGTGTTTCACATCAAACTAAGGTCTTTTTATTTTATTTTTATTTATTTTTATTCATGATTAGGCTTTTGAATATTCCATTAAGCAAATTCTTGTTCATCTCTGGTTTACAGCACACTTATTTAAGTGCCTGCTGTACTTACCTAATGACCTGACTTTATTCGAACTAGTAGTATGCTTTAAAACACTAAGTCTTATTAGCAAGGCAGGTTTTATTCTACTTTTATGTCTGTTCTTAGTTAATATTTCGTTGTTGTGCAGCTGCCTGACGTAGTGATCTTTTTTCACTTTCATTATTATGATTATCCATCTCTTTTTGAAATGGCGTCCATCAAATTTTAATGAGGAGCCAAGTAAAGACTTTAATTAAGTCTAACCCATAAAAGTGAGAATGAACGCCGCATTGCAAAAGTTTTCTTCGGTTTTCTTGCTTTCTTTTCGTGACTCCCTATAATTAATAAATAGCTTTTCTCGGTCATTAAAGATTTAAGAACGAATGTTGGCAAAGGTGATAAGTTGACGATTCTCCAAAAGGAACCCTCCCGTTTTCGTTATTCCCCGCCCATATAATTAGGATCACAGGCGGATGACAGGGTTCAGGCTTCTTAACAGGGTGTGGTAAAAAAGAACTCCAAAGAACCGATCTTAAAACAGGAATTGATATAGAAAAAAATTAAGGAATAAAGGAAAATATAAAACAGGGCACTTGAACTCTTTTATTATTAGTATTGCTCATAGTGTTTGAAAAAATATTTAAATGTAACTTTATTCAACATGAAAAAAATTACAAATTTTAAACTTAAAATGCATTAATTATTAGTTACTTTACTATTAATTATTAATTACTGTTAGGAAATTCCCACAATAGATTATTTTAAAGATTTAATTACAAATTTAGTTGTGGTAAGAAGGTCATTTGTTATTTTAAGAGACATTTTGATTCATTTTAAGAACGTGTACGTAAATCGAAGAACGGATGTTAAAACACCGATGTTTAGATTTTTTTTTTCTATTTAAAATTGTGAATTTTCCTCAGGTCTTTTATAGATGTAATAATTATTATTATTATTATTAAGTGTTTTTTAGTACTGTATTCAGAATTAATTAAACAATTATTAAATAGTTTATAACAATTATAAACTATATTCAGAACCTGTTGATAGGAATTTGTCATTCTTAATGGGACTATAAACTTTTGTATTTCGAAATCGTAATAAAAAAAAATGTATGTATTGTTATATTATTACTATTTTTTTTTTGAATAGTCTGTAATTAAAATTTTCTACGTTACTTTTTCTTTTTAAAAAGAAACAATTATCGCTTTTTTTTAAAATAATAGAATAACGGTAATAAAACAGAATTGTGAACTAAGCACTGTTTTGTGGGGGAGGATTTCAGTGACTGATATTAATTGAACAGTTCTTATTTCTTGCCCTATTTCCTGTCTTTATTTTCTTTCTTTCTGCTTTGTTGTTACTTTCTTTTAATTTGATCAAAATATTTGTTCCTGTTTTATATTAAAAAAAAAAAAAATCAATATTTTTAAGGATATGTTTTGTGTGATGGTTTGATGTACTTTCAATGACGAAATTTATAATAGACTATGATTTTGTTCTTTGGTTTCTAGGATTTCATAAATATAAATAAATAAATAAATGAAATTTAATTTATATTTTCTAATTATTTCTTTAAATTTAAGTGCTTTAAAACATTAAATAAGACGTTTATAACCATTAGTCATAACTTGATTCATAGATTTTTTTTAGTCATACCGAGAGTCCTGGTATTTTTGACTAAAATTAATAAATAAATAAATAAATAAATTAATAAATAAATAAAAAAATAAATTAATAAATAAATAAATAGCGTTCGGATAACTTCTGGATTTCTCAAAAATCAATTAAAAAAAGTACTAGAATGTTAAAGGGCTTAAAATGTATTCGTAATACCTCGTCGTGTCAAAAAAAAAAAAGTACAAATGTAAATGTATATTTTGCATTAAAAAGAAAATATATACATATTATTTGTTTTTTTTTTATGTGTGTTTGTTCAGAAAATTCATCATAAAAAAAAAAAAAAAAAGCTTATAACAAGGCATTGGAACGAAAATATTAGGTAACAGTCTATCATTGTTTTGTGAATGTACTTCCGAGGATAGCGAAAACCAAGGTTAAGTAGCTAATGATAATGATAAAATGAAGAAACTGAAAAGCGAAAGACGCAAAATGGCGTAGGTTTACATTGATTTTTAAGAATCTGAGAGGGTGTGTTGTCGGAGGTTTCGATGTAAGTGTTGTGATAAGCGTTTCAATTTGTCCGTGTGTGATACCAAGTGAGCAGGTCAACATGGATTCGGTGCTCTGTTTAAGAGGATAATGAAGGTTATTGTTGGTTTTGTTGATGGGGACATGGCTGCCACCGGGATAGCCATTGACTTCGAGATAAGGATTGCCTGGGTGGGGGTGGCTTGAAAAGGAAGGAGGAGGGACACACGGGAGGGAGAATAAATTCCAGGTGAAGTTGAAGAAATGGGAAATTCTTGGCGTTCGTGAGTCGGACAGGTCGCAGGAATAGATTGGTTTGGCGTTTTGCACGTGGAGGGGAGGGGGGGCTGAACGGTTGGACTTTTGACCACAAATAACGGGGCTGGACATGCGGAAGGGTCGACGAGCCGAGGGGGGTAAATCAACGCGCGCCCCTCTAACGAAGGGGGCTGTCAAGATGACGTATACTCCAGAAACAAGGGAGGGTCGGCCACCGCTCGTTAAACCATCCATCAAGGAATGGACTGCGTGACCAGCGCTCGGTGAGCGGACCGTGCTCCACCACATCCCCCCACCCCTTCCGCTTGCAGTAATTGAAGTTTACAGGTATTTCTGCTGACTGATTGGACGCAAGAGGTCATTCTTTGGGAGGGAGGGTAAGCACGGACTAGGGCCCGTGGGGTAAAAAAAAGCCCGGGGGTGGACACCGGACAATGGTTGTCGTGGATCACCTACCAGATTCCTGCACCCCTCTTTTGTCCACGGTCATTGCCGATGACTGAGAAACGCAAGACATTGATGGCAGTGATTCATGACGAAATTTATGGATAGTCCCCGTCCCGTATGATAATGGTATCCACTTCATCTTGGGGATCTCCTAACTTTTGGTTCTTTTTGTTGTGGCGAGTCATCGTCATCATTCACGCAAAGAAAGACACCTTCTTCCTTCCCTAAATAGTCGTTGGACTCTCCTGTGATTCTTCAAGACAATATGGCGTCCTAGATAGATTTACGGGCTACAGCTACTTATTTCCAAAACACTTGTTCAAATGTCTTCAAATGAATCGTAGTTACGACTGGAAAAGGTTGGACAAAAAAATTTCAGAAAATGCATTCTCTTCAGATAACTAAGAAGGGCTGCTACAATTAAGCTTAAGCTAATCATTTTCTTTATACTTTTAATGTATTTTTTTTAACTACTAAATATCTGTGCTTAATCGAAAAAAAATATCCTAAAATAGGATTTGAAAAAAAACAACAACAAAAAAACAAAAAAAAACTTTTTGAATTTAAGCTCTGTATTTTATGCTTTCTATAATGTCGATTGAAATGACCTTCTTGTATTTCACCTGTATTTCTATTAAATGCTTAAAATTAGTTTACCTCTCCGTTGGAAAAAAATACGATTTAAGACTAAAATAGCCTTCGCTGCTGTATTGTTTTTAAATGACATGTTATTTGTTTAGCTATTGCACATTAATGGAAATCTTGTAAATTTATAGAAAATCTTTGAAATCTGTTGGCTATCGGATATCAGCTGCGGCAAGCCTTCAGTAAAAAATGTTGACTGTATGCAAATGACAATTTGGAAGAAGTTTCCATCTCCAAATTATGGACCTAAACTAAAACTAACCGATATCGAAATCCATCGTAACTTCACCATTCTACCGCATATGGTTTTGTCGTAACTCTGATGATCCGGCTAGTTATAGTTCTCATTGTAATCAACAACTTGCCATTGTGAAAATAAAATAACCCAGTCCAGATTGAAATATCTTTAGCCTCCGTTGATCCCAACTACGTCAGTCGGTAATCATAGCAATAAATAACTCACCGAAATCCAAACCAACCCGAATTTCCCTGTCGTTGATCCCTGGATCTTCAATCAGTTATTTTCCAGTACAGCTGGTTACTGTAGGCTATCCTAGACCTAGGATGATTCTAAGTAAGCTTAATGAAAGTCACTCATTGAGCCCAAATCTTCGGACTTTTGTCCGCGTTTTCGATCTTTCTATTCTTATTTTTATTTATATCCATTTCTTTGCGATTGTTTCGTATTTCATTCCATCTATCTCTTTGCATCATTATCGCATCTATTCGAAGTTAATGTTTATTACTTAATTCGGGAATTTATTTGTTCTATATTTTATCTAATCTAATTTTACTTAATATTTTCATTTTCTTGCTGTTTTAGGTACCGTACATATATTTGTTAAGTTGTTATCTATTTTTGCTTTCCATCATTGGAATAAGAATGATACAGTTATTGCATATTTTCCAATCTTTGAAAATAAAAAATTATCATAAACAGTGACCACTTATATATATATATATTTAAATGAATATATTATCTTATACAGCTATCAAAACTTGCTAAAAAGGTTCCTTTGCAATATATTCTCAAATTATTTACAAAATTTGGAAATCGGAAAACTTAATATTCATATCACTAAATAATTTTTTTTCTTCTGAACTCTGAAATTGTTTGCAAACTTGTCCATTTAATAATCTAAAAAGTTTTGAGGAAATAGAAAGGTTTGGGGCTGTTTACATAAAAAAAAAGAAGAAAAAATATGTTTTTAAATTTATGATTTAAAAATAACTTTTATTCTTAAAAAAAAAGTGACAATACACATACATGTAGGACTTTGCATATGAATTAATATTTACAAGGTATTCCCTCGGATGATGAGTGTCTTCGATTCGAAGCACCTACGGTTGTTCCGAGTAACTTTTAGATGATTCTTTCGATATCAAAGAGTTCGTAAATGAGAGTAGTACGTCGACGGCTTCTGAGATCGAAGCCCAGCTGTAGGTACCCTTGCGGGGGTGGTGATGACTACCAGAAATGCGTCCGCACTGCTGGGGGCGACAGGTATTTCCTCGGACTAGAATCGTCTTGCCTGTGTAGTCCGAAACCAGACGATCCAAACCTACTGTAACAAAGAAAAACACAAGCTTTTAGTATTCGGTAAATCTTAATAAAACAATTACAATAAACAAAATTAAATTTCACTTAAAAATTAAAGAACTGAATGTAATAAAAATAAGTAGCCTATTAAAATATAGGTCTAGAAATAAACGGAATTGCGTTTACGAAATGTTATTTTCATAAGTTAGTTTTAATCTATCTCTTATTAAAATTAATACAAAGTTCCACATTCATTTTTTGTTATCAGTCTTGAATTTATTCATTTGCATAGATCTTAAGATGAAAAGCTTCATCTAAACTGAATAAATTCAAAACTGTCTTATCGATTTAATCTTAGTCAGGGGTCTTAAATAGCAATGAAATTAATTATAAGAAATTCTTTCAGCGTAAGATGAAAGTAGCTGCTTTAGATCTAAAAAATATTTTATTGACTTTTGTAAGAGAAATATCAATTAAATGAACTCATTTGAAGAGTTATATAGTTACAATATTGACATTTTCTATTGCTATATTTTAAAACTGATTTTGATAGACTATACAAAAAAAAATCCAGAAAATTGTTTCATTTTAAGAAGAAATTAATTAAGTTTCTAATAAATTTTACTGTAAAAACAAAGGGACTCATAAAATTAAAAAGGATTTTTGTGACTGACGTCATAAATTGCTTGTTTTTTTTTTATATATATATAATATTGTCACGAATTAAGATAGTATCAGGTCTACATTTCTATTATAAATATTTATCTAGATTAGTTTTAGATTTCAAGAAATTCATATTTATAACATTTAAGGCCAAAAAAAGAAAATCAATTATTATACGTAAAATATATTAATTTTAAAAAACTACCGAGGTAAGGCAGTTTTTATTTAGGAGGAATGAGAAAAATCAAAGCAAGTTATCAATTTAAAATAACATATTTGAATTAAACGAAACTAGCATATTCTGAAGATATTTCAACACTCATATCAGATTGTAAATAAATAAATCATTTAGAAGTATCTGGTTTTATTTTGTTCTTTACTTACAATTCTTAGTAATGTTTATCACGATAAAAAATAGTATTAGCAAAAAATAAAAAAAAAAAATGTAAATAATCCTCCACACAATTAATAATTACTTTATAAAATATTATTGAATGTAATATTTGAAAAGCAAATGAAACACTTTTTCATAAAATTTTGCAATATTGTATTTACTTATTAGATAAAATAAGAATTTTTTTTTTAGTAATTTTAAGAAGCAGTATTAAAAAGAAACTTCCAAAGTAAAACATATTAATAATATATTAATACACTTTAAATATATTGTAATAATATAATAACATAAAAGTAATATAATGTTAATAAGATTCATAAAAAATTTCTGAATTAAGAATCGTATTTACAGAATAAATAATAAGCTCATTAATATTTGCAGAAATATTTATAGTTTTTTTAATAAATTAGTTTTGACAAAGATTAAATGTGGTATTTTTGTTTCCCTGAAGATGATAATGGCTTTGGAAACAGGAATGTGTTGAATGATTTTCACTTGACGATGCTCTGAGGTTTCAATTGGATATTTCTGACGACAAATATTCAAGTAAGTCCACCGAAATTCATCTCTGAAACCCCCTTCCCTCTGGTTCAATCGGGTGGGGTAATTCCAGGGAAGCCATTCAATAAAACCCCTGTGTTTATGGTACGAATAGCAAACGAGGTGGCGGCCCCCGTCATTACTGCGCAATCCGCAGGAGGGCGCCACCCTCGGATTAGGTCAATCATTATGCGCAGAATCCATAAAAGTTGGTCGCGAATTCAAATGATGGGACGATAAAACCTCCCTACAACGAAGAACCCACCCATTCCTCGAGCAAAATACACAGGAAGCAACTAACAACAAAGATAACATAACACTGTATGCTTATTTTAAGTAATTGTACGAAAAAAGAGTAAACGATTAATAAGACCCTGTCCTAACTTAACTGAATGATTTTTTTTTATCAATATTGGACTGAATTTTAAGACTACTGGTATTTATTTTATACATTGATCCACAATATGATGTAAACAGGGCTATATATAACATATATAATAATGTTTAAAATATTGAAATAACCATAAGTTATCCTCTAAGGTAACCTGTAAATCTTGTATAATGGATTCTATAATATGGATAATTGTATAATGGATTGCATCCCATATATAGAATGAAAAATAACTTCTCTTTTTTTTCCATTTATTTTATCTTTAAGAAGTTGCAATATAGGGCATTAGTGCGTTAATTTTTATATTAGAATGTCTGACTGCTTTTGATTTTAATGGCAAAAGATACTTCTCCAAAACATTTTTTCCGTCAATCGTTCTGAATTCCTTACTGTTGTCGCAAGTTTAAATACATCCACAACTGAAAGAATATGTATTGGGCTAATATTCTGAATTTGGAGTTTTAGATATGAAAAAGAATTCCACTTTAATTTGTAGAATATTATTTTTCTTGATGAATAAACAAGCATTGCACTGTCAATAATTTTTTCGTAAATGCTTCGTAAATTCTCAAATTCCAATTTGTTTATTGTCCTTCATTTCTCTTTTATTAAAGAAAAGCATAGAAAATCTCTTCGGGTGTTTCCTGGGAAGCATCGTAATAGAAACGTTTTTTTTTTTGTTTTTTTTAATTCTTCAGCGAAAAATCAAATTTGGATCAAATTCAAGTCAAACAACAGTTCGAGCTAAACACGCATTGCTTTCAAATCGCTGACCACCGTAACACTAGGTAAAAATATTATGTAGTTTGGTAGTTGAAATATATCGCGGAACGACTTACATTCAATAAGTTTTGATACTACGTTGTTACTTGGTTGAAATATCTTTGAGAGAGGAATTTTTTAGAGGTTTTCTTTTTTTTCAGCTAATGTTTGCGAAGATTAGCAATAAATATTTTTGATTAGATCTTCAAATTTTAATAAGAAATTTGAGTACTTTCTAGGAACTACAGTTTCATTTTAGTTTTTTTAGACATTTTTTCATGTTTAAGTTTTTCAGCAATCGATTTCGGACGCATTTTTTTTTTTTTCGTCAATTTCGACGAAAAGTAAAAATAATTGTAAATCTGTACAATTAGTTTAATTTTTTAATGTTTACTATATTAAATACTACACAACCGACTGACTTATTGATCAGCTTCTACGATGGGAGAAGGAGAGGTATTCTAGCGAGGGTGTGGTGGAATCCCCTATTTTGGAATGGGCTTTCTACTGCAGTCAATACCCTTCCCTCTTCCCCCATTTCAGCTGACGATTTATGAGATTTTTTGGAGGCGAGAAGGGCTCTTACCACCTACACGTCGTACATCTCCCCTTTCCTCCCCTTCACCATCCTTCCTTCCCATTGGGAGAAGCCGTGGCAACTACACTTCACTATCCAATAGCAGAGGAGGTTATAAGACAATCGAATTACGATGGAACGCGAAGGAATATGACGTCACTTTCCAAATCGGAGTACAATATTCCATATAAATGCAAAAGGATTTATAACGATCTACAGACATCACATACGGTAATTGGAATATTTCTGGTTTTAAGTTTCTAGAAGCTCCATTATGGACAACTATTATTCTGGCTTCAATTTTTGAATATGATTTAATATGAAATCACGATACTAGTAATTACGTGATTTTTACAGTAGAAAAGTATAATTTTTAAAATTTTAACAGTTAATGTCCGTGACCTTACTTAAAGAAAATGCATGAAAGGTGTTACAGTAAGAAAATCTGATAGTAATCCTGATTTTCTTATTATAACAGCTTTTATGCATCTTCTTTATGAATACCCATTATCCGAAGAGATGTGACTGATAAGCCTGTATTAAATAGAAGAGACAAAAATAACTTTTATACATTAATTTTTTTTACTACTCTTTCGTTAAATCTGATGTGAAGTTTGTGGTAGGCTTAGAAAAACACGAAAGCTTAATTATGATTTTAGCATTTGTTAAGAATTCCAAATTGATCCTTTTGTGATGCTTATTGTGATGCTTATTGTGATCCTTATTGTGATGCTAATAATAATATTAATAATAATAATAATAATAATAATAATAATAATAACAGGAACAACAATAATCAAACTTTAGAAGCTGAATGAGTTGGATTTTTGAATGCAACCGAAAATAAATCTTAGAGTTCAAAATACTCCCAACTGTGCGTTTTTTAGTTTTCGTTTGATGTTATTCAAACGCAGGTTATTCAAGATAACTTAAAAGAATTACCAAAGATTTGTGATAATATTCAAACCTCGTCTATTACTATATCGTAACAGAGCATTTGTTAATGTAGTAAGGACAAAAAGTAAATAAATAAAAAGTAATCTAAAATGATTATTTTTCAATAAATAGTTAAATTTATTTTAAGCTCAAAATAGAATACTAATTGATATAAATCTGAAATTAAATACTGTTAATTGGAACTTGAGTAACGGCTTTGTCTACTTAAATTGTTGATACTTTTCAATTACTTAGAATTCTATCAACCATCTAGGCCTACAGCTTTTAAATTCTGATCTTCCTTTGGTGAATATGAATTCATAATTTCATGAAGACAGCCAGGAAAGATCATCCTGCTGCTGATCACAGCAAGTCGCCCAATTTCAATATCTCAGGTGCCACTCTTAATAAATAGCGCTTGAGACTAGATAACGATAACGATAAATTTATTTCTCAGGAAATAAATGCTAATAAACGAGATGACCGGACCATATGCTTACATGAATATATCATAATTCTTTGAATAATAAACGTGGAATTATAACAATCTAAAGAAAACTTATCTTGCCTTAATTTTAGACATTGTAGCTTCTACTGAAAAATAATAATAAAAAAAAAATGTTGATATCATGAAATACTTAATCCACAGTATCGTATCTTTATTTCGTTATTTCCTAACATACTGTATTTAATGAAGAAAATCATACGAATGGGATAGGAAAATTGTTTCAGATCTACAGTGATCTATTATCAAAGAGCAAAAAATTTTCCCTAATATATCAAATAGAAATAAAATCGAATATTTGAAAAAATTAGCAAAGAGATTACTATATCGCATGACGTAACTTCATGACATAACATAGATCAACCTTCCAATAATAAACAATCAATGTAATAAATCTATTGCATTATACTATTTCAAGACATAACATAGATCATAACATTGCAATTATAAACAATTAATTTGTAAATAAGTCTGTTACTTGTGGTATATTTCATGGTTTCTGTTAATGAGAACATTATTACGTTTCTTGATTAACAAAGCTTCTTCAATACGTGGGCGGCAATTGTTAGTGTCTACACATAAAATTTAACATCTTGCCAATTACATACATGAGTAGAATTTTCTAATAAATGAGTTTTTATGGCAGACTGTTTTATACGAAACATGTCAGGAGTTGATGAAATAAATACATTTACCTGTGGATTACATATTACGAGCTTCTTTTAAGAACTTCAACAAAATATTGATATTCAAATTTTCGGAAGTGTTTCGGAAGTAATTTAACCAAAAAAATAATGCTAGAAAATTAATAACATCTATTTCTACTAAACCTTACAATAATTCTTTGAAATAAAGGGTAACTTATCCTTTTATTGAGCATGTTACCTTTCCCTTCGAAAAGTTGAATTCAAGACTGAAAGGAGATAATTCCCTTTCTAGAACTCTCGTTAATACAAAAGGATTTGATAGTTTACTTTTTTTTTAATTATCAATTTCAAAATTAAAGCATATTCACAGTTGCACTACAGGGTTTTTTTCTCTAGTTACTTTCCTTAAATTATTTGCCGAATTAAAGATTTAATTAGGAATTTTCTACCTCTGACCCCAAAAGTTTCATATCAAAGCATCTCAGGATAGATTATTTCGAAGCATGAATGTTCGTCGGATGAAAAAGAAGTTACAAACTTTCCCTGATGGTCTTTGCCTCATAGTAATCATATTTGTTGTGGAAGATTTAGAAGAAACTCCGAAGGCTTTTTGGATAAGCAACGCAGAAAATTCTTAATTTACCTCATCGTAATGTGGTGAAGAAATTAAGGAGACCAGCCATTTGGTAAAATCAACTGAAGAAGTACCAGGGTTTTGTTTTTTTCTTTCGGTAACAAGAGCAGTATTTACAAAAGCATTCCCTATGCCGATACTCTTTTGATTGCTTCCTATAGAAAAGAATGCTTTATCAAAAGCAAAAAAGAATAATAAAAAAAAAGCATATAACAATAAAACATTAGTGAGAAAATTCATGTTTTCTCACTAATATTTTATTAGAGTTTTTTTATATTGTTGTTTTTTGCTTTTGAGGCGCCATTGCGATTCCGATGATCATTCACAATAGCCTCAGTACCAAGACCTCGCTGTTTACTGGTGACCTTTCCTAGCTGACGATCGCCAAATAGCGTGAAACAGCTGTTCTAGGATGTCACTTAATAAACACTTGGTCTCACCATTGTTTGTTAAGAATGCTTTCTGTTATGTCCAGAAACTTTTTCCTTGTTGTGATTTCCTAGTAGTGAAATTAATATCAATTAACACATCTTATTGGTCAAACAGATAAACTCTGTAGGATATTGTTATTTAATCCGGTATCTTTATCTCATCAAAAAAAACAAAAACAAAAAACAAAGAAACCAAACATAAAGCCAAATTAGCTACATTAAAACAAGAACATAATTAAGGCTGAGTTATTCTTAATCCACCCATTAAAGATATTGTGATATAAAGATTAGAAACCATCCAATTTTTCAAGAATTTCTAACCGTAAAAACGGGAAAATTTCTGCAAGTATTTGTTTCCACAGCTCTTTTAGCTAATGCAATATTTAGATCCGTTTGTTTTCACCGGAGGTTGTACATGATCTGGTTGAAGGCGTCTCGTGTTTGTTTGTTAGTTTAGTATTACAAGCACTACAATAACAATAATAATAATAAAAAAGAGTAGCAAGATGGCGTGGGGTTGTCTTTTGTAGGTGCTTCTTTCTTCGTGTCGTTGTAGGAGGAAGTTGACTTCTATTGGGGGATATGTTGTGAAAAGGCGGGAAAGGCTGAGGTCCCTGTTACCTCGGCAACGGTTTGTCTCCATGACGACCGGACCACCCACTGAGAATCACTGGAAGACGTTCCGTCGACATCCATTGGTGGAACCCCGCTGACGTAATAGCCTTTTTCTTTCTCTTTCCATCCTTTTTTTTTTTTACTCCCTCCGACTATTTCTGTACAAAGCGAAGCGACAGGATTTCTCCCGTCAGCGTTGCTTAATTTAAACGATTTTGATTATTTTTAGAGAAAAATTTTATCAATTTGTAGACAAAAATATAATTGGATTCTTGGAAAGATTCAATTATGTTTGTTATTTCCGTCGTATAGATAAAAATTCTTTACAATTCAGATCAATCTGAGAAGAATGAAAATCTTAAAAATAACATTTTTCTAAGACTAAGAATTTTTTTTAGGTATTTGCTTTTTTTAATTTATTTGTTTAAATTAATTTAAAGATAAAGCACATAATTAAGATGAATGTTTTCCTAGTTATCTTTACATTATCGCTATTATTTTTTGTAATTAATATGAAAAATAAATGGAAATTATACGAAAAGATATGAAACATAACACGGTGATTAAATTAGACCAACTTGCAAACAGCTAGATTAATGATAATTTTCTAGATTAATGATTTGTTTTCGTTATTACAAAATTTATTAAATAAATAAAAAAAAAAGCCCAAATAGATCAAGTGCTCGAATCTAAAGCTTATATTATGTTCCAACAACACAGCTGCTTTCTAAAATAAACGTCAGTTTTAGATTTATTTCACTCTGTTGTGTTTGCTTTACAGTTTATTTTGAAATCTACTATTAGGTTTTAGCATAGAAGTCTTAGCCTAAAATAAGAGTTCTGATTGGGGGTGTATCTGATTGTTATTTAGGGGTAAGCCAAGATAGGAAGCCGATCTCCAACATTCAAAAAACAAATATTATCGTCAATGAAGATGGGGGGGGGGGGGAAGATCTTTTTAACCCTAAACATTAAGATATGATCAGCACACGTAAATTGGCAATTGTAAAATACGTTCTATTTCACAGATTTTTGGGAATTTTCGAAATGGGGAACCTCGACCTCCTCCCCAAAATAGGTTACGGTTCCCTTCATTTTTTTCTTTTTCTTTTAAATCACTTCTTAAAAGTGTAGGAGAAGTTACAGATTAAGTTCTGATATAGAGTTAGGCTACAGACTGTGTCATTTTGATTTAGACTGTGTTAAGAAAATTACATCGTTGACTGAAAGAGCTTTGATTCTTTACTAGATATAATCTATTAGGGATATAATTTTTGTTAAGTTAATATTTCCTTAGTCTTAAAAGAGTATTTGGATGAATTAAAAAGTCGGTTTTTTTGTTTTTGTTTTTTCGATTCTCAAACTGATAAAAATTGAAAAAAAAAAAAAAAAAAAAGAAAAAAAATCGTAGCTTTTCTGCAATCTAAGAAGATAGCTATGTCAATTTATGACTACTCAATAAAACGAGTGCATGGTCGTGCGGTCTCGATGGTGGCCAGCCGTGGCGTCCAATGCGCCAGTACCTGGGTTCGAATCCCGGTCGTGGCATGGTTGTTTCTTTCGTCTTCTTCTGTGTGTTGTGTCCGCTGGGGACCCGAAATCTGCTCTGTAGGTAGTGGTCCCCATTTGTCTTATATATGTTACAGGCTATAGTACTTACTAAGCAAATTGAGGAATACGAATCAGTTTCAACATATCCTGACAATATTTAATTCCATACAATGTTGCATGTAAACATCAGTTGCAGTGAATACTCATCGAATACGGTACCTAACAATTTTGAATGGGGAAAAAAAAAATCTCCCGAATAGGTATTTGTCAGAAAGAGAATGTAGCAGTACTAAGAAACGGAGATTTCATTCCAGTTTCCTTTAATCATAATTTCCTCGTATTCGTAGTCATCCAGCTCGAATCTCTTTTTCTAGAGCAAGGGTGTACAACCTTAGCAAGTCTGAGGGCCAATATTTTTATAAACGTTCTGATGAAGGGCAGCAGCGTCCCATCCTCCAACCCTTCCCAACCTTTACTATATCTTACTAATTAATGATTATATAATCTAATTTAAAATAATAATAATTCATGTAATTTACGTAAGTGTCTTACTACGTAACGATTTGATATTGTCATTTATAATAAGAATTAAAAATAAATGTAATTTAAATAAACTTCAAATTATCAAATATTGCGCTAGTTGTGTTTCATACCAACATTCCAGTAGTAAAGTGTGAGATAGTTGCTATTGCAAGTTATGACACATATCGATGTATCTGTTGGCCGGACCGCCGCAAATGCACCACTGTTCTAGAATAATTTACAATGTCGTTTCTATTGATTTGAATATGCTTCTTTTCTCTTAACTACAAACAGTTTATGTAAGTAAGTCGAATTTTGTTTGTGCTTGATGGTCATATCACGTAGCCCAACATGCCTTTTTTTTAAAATATTGTCTAGAAGATATCAAAAGCAAACCGTATTTTTCTTTTTTGCTGCTTTAGAAAAATAGCTTCGAGGCTTAAAAATGTTTATAGTGTGAATTCGCGATTGTTTTTAATGCAACTTCATATAATTAGCGAGGACGATAAAAGAAGTGAGTCACAACATGACATTTTAATATTGGTCTTAATACCATTGATATCCAAATAGAAAAAAATCAAAAACAAACAAACACATCTTTTTAAAATTATATGAAAAACAAAAAATAACAACAACAACAACATTACAAAGTGAAATCAGTTGTATCAGAAATAGTGAAAAAGATTGAAATACGTTGGTAATTCTTCATAAAACTGCTTATTATCAAACTGCTTATAATTTCTTCGTCAACTTCTCTCCTTATTATCTTTCCTTGGAGGCTGATGTTTTTTGGATCCTACGCTTTTTAGTGAAGCTAAAATTCTTAATTTGCCATAACGTAGAGAGATTAACAAGAGAATGTGATTGACACAGAAAGACTAAAGCAATTAGGAATACTAATTCAAGAATTTTTACGATTGTACAAAACTAAAAGACTGAATAGTGGTTTTTTTTTTTTTCAATATTTCATTAGCATGATTATTTCGATTAAAATCAAAAAAGCTCGTTAGCTTTCAGTTTATTGAGTAAAATTAAACTTGTAAGTTAAAATTTAAGCAAGTTCAAAATTCAAGACGGTAGTGAATCTTAACTAAACGATTCACTTCTCTCTGCATTCTTCTTCTTAAATATTTTCCCTCCCCCCATTTTTCAATGACTTTGTTTGGATACGATTTCTCGGAGCGTTCAATCGCCTTCGTCCTGATTAAATTCGTACCTATTAAGACGAAGTGCTGTGATGATCGCAGACCAATTTCCATGAAAACAAACCCATTTCCCTCATCTTTTCAATTTTATCTTTTCCAAGGATGGCATTAAATACTGACACTCCATGCAGATGCGCACCGATAACATTACCACTGAAGTTTAACAACAGCAGCTGCAATTTAAAAGTCGTAAAGATTTAATGTGTCGTCCGCACTGTACCAATCGCCGTTAAAGTACCAATGTGTTTTGTTCTCCAAATTTTAATTCGGATCTCTTGCCTGGAACAAGCAATCAAACTTTGTTCATTCCGCCAGTTTGTATTTCCCTTTCTTATAAATCAAAGAGACTAAAATCTCTGTGATTGTTTTATTAAAATTGCAGCACTAAAAATACAACAATTAAAAAAAAGGATAATTACTTACTAAAATTTTCAACAATAATAGATAAATATCAATAGAAATTATATTAACTGCAATATGATTTCAGCAAAATAAACAGAAATAAGCTGAAAATTGATATAAAATGAATGATGAGCGACGCATTGTAAGACACTTCGACTGTAAAATTGAAACTTCTGATGAATTGTTACGTATTTCTCAAAACTTGTTTTCCAAATCTCAACATACTTATTTGTTTCGTTTTAGGCTTCGGATATAAGTATCAGACACCTTATATTCCCAGTTTGTCCGTCCGTCTGTGGACAAGTATCATTAAAATCTCATTAAATTATCATTAAGCAACAATTGCGCCTTTTATACATTAGCAACAATCACATTTATAATACAGCCTAGCAACAATCACAACAATCGCAACAATTCCCCTTTTGCATTCGCAGCAATCACATTTATAATAATAAGGAAATTAAAGCAATAATTCAACATGAATTACGTATCAGAAGCCGTTGCGAAGCATTGTGATTGGTTTACTAATCGCTATCCCTACCTTGTTGTTTTTTCTGGTTTTTTTTTTTTTTTGTATTTTTCTAAATTCGACGTCCAACCCCAGTGGTTTCATATTGAAACCACAGTTTTTAATTTTAAAAAAAAATCTTGTAAACTACCGAATATTTCTAGGTTATTCTAATGATATAAATATTACATAACTAATATATAATTATTTGGTAGGCTTATATTGAATTGTGAAGTACAGTTTAATAGAAATAAATTGTCAAACATCTTTTTTCAAATTTAATTATTGAGTCACAACGGGTTTTCTATAGAATTAGATGCAGCGCAAGACTGAAAAAAGTAAGCTTTCCTGTCTAACAGATTACTTCACGGCAATACATTCTATCTTTCGTTTCCAGAAGTATTTTCAGGAGATTCCTTTGTACAACGTCGCGTAGCAACAAAACAATGCGCGTTAACAGTATTATTTTGAATAGTATTTCATTTGCATTTTCATCAGTTGGTGAATGACATCAATTGAGCTTTATTCTTAATTACATAACGGAACTTGATTGTTTTCCATCAATCTCAGAATAGGAATTTTATAACAGTTAAAAGTTAGAGGGATATGTGACATCTTTTAAGCACTCATAAAAAAAAAAGCGGAAATTATTAAAGATGAAGTACTCAAAATCCGTTTCAATTATCGCCAAGCAGTTTGTATCTCTTTCAACGTAACTGTGAGCTCTTTTTTATTCCTACAATAATGTACAGCAATATTTTAAAATTTTGATTGAACTAAGTATTCTAAAATTAAATAACAAAAGAAAATTTTGTAGCTGCTGTATTTTTTAAAGAGATGCGAAATATTGAAATGATCTAACTTCGTATGGAATCCATCGCCAATGATAACATTTTATGAAAATCATGTAATTCGATAGTTTGAAGGGTAATTACCTATCAGTGCAATAAAATGGATAATCCGGGTGATAGATAGCAAACGTGATTTGCAAATAGAGCTCAAGATAATCACAGAACAACTAACATTCATTAAAGTAAATGTGAAGATTTACAAGTTACTTTTTGGAGATTAAAAGGTAATTAATCTATAAAATAATTTTTGATTTCACTTCTATTTATAATTGTATTTTCCATATAATTATTCTCTTTTCTGGATCAGTTATGGATTTCTACAAGAAGCCTATTTGAAACATTAAAAAACTATATTAATTTTGTAATTGCTTTCGAAATCGTTTAATAATAGGCAGAAGCCTTTGTCAAAGGCATATTGAGGATAAAATTCAGCTTTGTTTTCATTATTATTTTTTTTTTTTGCTTTTATTTCTTTTTTTTATTTCAAAAACAAATACTCATTTTATTTTTTTTTTATTTTTATTCTACCAACTCTCTTTAGTTTTTAACTGATAATGAGATGTAGCTCCTTCTTCAATAAAATTTTTGAGAAATTCCAATTTTTTTAAAAATGGAAGAATCTTGTAAAGAGCTCAACAATTTTAGGAACCTTCGGAAAACAAAAAAGAACATCGTCGAAATATTGAGTTTACTATGTTATTGGTGAGCGCAATTAATATCCTTACTGACCTAAGAAGAATCAAATTTGTTTTTATTATTCATTTACTTAAAATACTAAGTATTTTAGTATTTTCATTTATTACTTTTAGCAGAAGGTACATGTGAAAACAAGAGTTATCAAATCCAGTTATAGTTAACAAAATGTTAGCTACCAGGCCAGACAATAAGCATCTCTTTAATTTTTATTATTATTTTTTTAAAAAAAAGTCAAATTGTTAAAGATAGTTATGGAAAATAAAAACAAATATAATGGAACATTTTAATAATTAAGTAATTTCTACCATTATAAAGTAGCTATTATGATTACATCTTTTATAAATGATTACTTAATTTTAAATAACTATTGGATAAAGCAATGAAAGGGATAACTGATAAAAATGCGGATAAACTGAAATATGTATTTAATGTGTTTTTAGAAACATTGAAAAGTATTTTAACTAACCGTAATTTTTACTGAAATCTACATTATTATAATTTTTTTAATTCACTTTTGCCTTTATTTACATTTCAATACCATCAGGGTATTCTATATATCCTTAATTCTATTCGTAGGAAATTGTAAATTAAGGCTTTTTTCGATTTAAAATGTGATGTTTAACTTTTATTTTTTTTATCCCTTCCTAATATTACGAGTGGTGCCCTGACATCCGCAAAATAATAAAGACGAAATATTAAATTTTTGAGTAACAACGATGTAGTTGTCTAATCATCCTTTTTTAATAATTATAACTTCTCATATCCTATCACGGATTCGTAAAAACATTAAACGGAAAACAAGTTCTTTTCTTTCTCTAGATCATTAACATGAAAATATTTCCGTCGTTTTCTTGTGACTTCTCTTAATAGCGTTGAATGTCTTCGTCGTCATCGATGTTGAAAATGGCCGCCATCAGTGGTTGCCTGTAATTCGATTACGATTTGCAGGGATGGAAAACGCGCGGGATAATTTGCAGCGGAGGAGGGAAGAGGAGGAAGAATTTGGAAGGAAAACACGCCGTGACACTTGGCAGCCCGTTCGGGATGGGTAATGGGTGTGCAATCGTTCCGATAGCTATCGCGACGTCGTCGCCATCACCACATCATCATCATCGGTTGTTCCCGCCCGATCGTAGTGCGGTTAATCTCCTCCCTAATAAAAACAACCCCCAACCCCCTCGGCTACGTCATTTAAGCCCTGCGAGGAGGGAATACGCGCAAGGTCCGATTTTAACTGACTGCTGATACGAAATCAAATAAAAGCGACGACAATTTATTAGTTTACCCTGAGAATCAATTTGCGTAGACTCCCCTCTCCCTGCGCTCTAATTTCATTAGGGTCGCGGATTATTCGCAGACGGGGATTAGGAGGACGATCTCCCCATGAGCGAGAGAGGCGGAAATGGGCACCGACGACAGCGCCACTCTCGTGACAGATGAAAGACAGCAGATTTATGAGAACCGAAGCGAGAGAGAGAGGGAAAATAAAAAAAAAGGCAGAGTACCCTACAGTGTGTGCTGATGCACTCGGAATGCAATCTATTGTCATGAAGAGAGAACTCGTAACAGAAACATCATCATAAAACCTTAGGAGGAGAATAAGAGTTCCAGTCAATCTCCATCCACGCCCTGTTCAAGTGTGCGAATGTTGTCTGTGTGTCGTTGCTCTGCCTTGCTTTCACATTTTATGTAGGCTGAATTGCAAAAAGAACTCCGTAATGGTTTGGGTGTAGATTTTTTTTTTTCATTGTATGAAGTTGATCGGATCAAACAAGAACTTATTTCCAATGAAACTTTAAAATACCTAATAAGCAAATTACATCAAAGCTAAATTATTTCCTGCTTTTATAGACCCCCTTTTTTATTTTTATGTTACATGTAATAATCCATGACTTGAAAAATAAATAATTTTAGTGGATCAACTGTTCTATGTGAAATAGAGCTTATTTTAAGTAAATTACAGGTTAGTCTAGCTAAAATGAGTCTCAAAAATGAATTTTTTGAAAGTAATTCCAAAATAAAAAATTTTAAACTTGAATTTTTAATTTTGAATATTAGAAAGTGTCGAAGATCTAAAACTAATGTGATATATTCTGTTGCAAATTCAATTTCGAGGAAAACTCTATAACTTTTAAGGTATGCACGTTTGTTTCAGTATTATTACTAAAACTATGTTTACTCTTTGAGAAGAGCTGATACTCTGGGACGGCCGTTTCGAGCTTGTTGGGCTCTCATCAGCCAGAGCTAAATCAGCCAGTGCAAGACTGAAAAGGCGTACGACGGGAAGTATTGTGAATACACGATGGAAATATTCACAATACATTCCTTCGTACGCCTTTTGAGTCCTGCACTGGCTGATAGCAGAGGTGATCTATCCATCGCGTGCAGATGCTGAGGAAGGAGGAGACGAAGACTACAATACACTTATAAGTAAATTGGGCTTTAAACAAGTTTAAACAGTATAAACTAAACTAGTGATCAAAACTTAAAGATATCACTACATCCGTTTTGGCGAGGAATTTAAGGTATTAATTATTAGGAATAGGAGGGGAAGAAATAAATGTACCTAAGTTTAAAGTTGGACCATAATAAACAGTGTATCAGATTTTATGGAAATGCGAACAGTCGCTTTAGCGTGATGCGCATACGAATAGACAAAGACAAAGGAAAATAGTCAAGTAAAATAGTTCGACTGCGCATGCTCAGTCAAGAACAAAGTATTCGGAAGTGATATCCTGAGTCAGCTGTTTTGTCTTTTTATCGTTAACAGCCAGAATCTGTTATCATTGAACACAGGCCTGCAGTACAGAGGTAGTTTAATTGAAAAGAAGAAAAGCATTGAAAGTTTTTTTTCTCTTAATTTTTGGTGGATTCTGCTATTATTTTTTTTCCTGTGTTTGTTTTTGCATTCGTGCAAGTCATTTTTTTTTGTCCCTAAACTAACATATTTGGCTTATTTCATCGAGGATCTAAAGGATGAAATCGAACTGAAATGTTATCCTTTGGAGAAGAAATAAAGCCATCTGGATATACGCAATGACTAGTAGTCAGCAAATAGTCAACATATGGGTGGCGACAAAGCCGTGTCCAAGAATTTGGATTGGAGAGGAGGGGGAGGATGATGTGATGATCTTAACCGTTCAAATAATAAAAAACAGGTAGATACTTTATTTCCAAGAAGAGGTTACGAACAAAGCGATGACTTTTCACGACAAAAAGGTCCAAAATGCTAGATTTCTTCAATTTTTGGATGCTTGAGGGGATTACAATCCCTATCAACGGCCTCCCTCTTACACATGCACCCATCGGTAGGCAATGGGTAGAATACCTTCTCTATTTTGGTAACTTTTTAAAAGAGATACTAAAGTCATTCGCGAAAGGAAAAAAAAACAACAACAAAATTATATTTATTGTTCATTATTCTAGTATTCTTTAGCATGACTCTTACTACTACACTTCAGAATTGTTTACTTACAAATTTGTTGAATCAAATACTTATCTTATTTAACTAAACTAGTTTGACTAGTCTCAATAAATTCTGTTGATTATGAGACACGCCCCAAACTCATTTTTATTTTCTATACCACACGTGGTTTTATATAATACAAACGACGACCAATTATCCTCAATATCTAAATTTATCTGTGAAGGTCATTAATAAAAAAAAGACAAAACTTGAATCCAGGCTACTTTTAAAACAAGAAAATAAGAAAAAAGCCAAAACTTTAAGTAACGTCAGGGAAAGTTTATAGCTTGAAATAAAATAAATAAGTAAAATAAAAAGAATAGTCTAACAATTTAACTCAAGTAAAAAACAAACAAACACACAAATGGAAAGGCAAGGTTTTGTCAGCTGTCGCTATTTAATCCTTAAGTGAAATAGAAAAATGATCAAATAAAATTTTTTATCACAATAAGAAAATTTTCATTTAATAGTTATACAATTGTGATCGTAATTTGATTCTAAATCTTTAGATTGCTTAGCAATTATAATTTCAAAGAGAAATAGAAAGCTTTTCTTTTTTTGTTTTTGTTTTTATAACTAAGAATTAATTCAGAAATAGAAACCTGCTCATAACTTTCTGGAAAATGTATTTTTTTTATTTGATTATTTCGATGTAAAATTCAGAAGAAAAGGTAAAAATTATGAAACCATTAATATTTAAGACATGTTCAGACATTCTTGTGCGATCTCCTTTAAATCGAGCTTTGATACCTTTGAATAATTTTTAATTGAATATGCTTGAAATATTAAATATATAAATTCGATGGCTCCTCTATTTGTCATCCCGCATTACATTTCAAAACTATGAAAGCTACGACTTTACACAGTATTAGGTGAACATAAGCAAGTTTGAGATCGATTCATTATTTGAAACCTAAGTTCTGGACTGGTGTTACTTTGGAAAACGCAAAATAACTTAATTTTCAATAAGGTGCACGTATCGAATTTCCAGTGAAAAGTAATACCGATGTAAATCAACGTAAATAAACAACTACAATGAAAGACTTCATAAAACGCTATTTGAAAATTTTGTGGTATTGCAGATTCCACGGAACTAATCTTTTGTTCTAAATCATTATTATTCATTTTTTTAAGCATGGATTCTGTAAATAAACATTATAGCTCAGTGAATTTTTGTTTGTTTAGTTATGAGCGTTCTTTGTTTTCTTTAATGTAAAAATTGTTCTAACGCACGTTAAATTTCATTTGTAATATCAATATATTTTCATGGCAACAATAAAAGCGTTATTAGACGCTGAATCTCCACCATACAAAAGATTTAACTTTACAGTATCACTACTATCCAGAGAAGCACACATGATATCTACCACCATCCATCCACTCAGAAACCCCTGATATCATAAAGTAAATTACAAATAAGTTTGCTCTGATATTGATCGTTGTAACGGAATCCGTTATTTCCGAAATAGAAGCAAGATTTGTTGTGTGTGTCACAACAAATTCATGGCATTATTTTCCATTAAATCGCTTTTTATGGATTTTTTTTAAGACGTTAAAGCATTTTCAAATGTGCGTTGTTATCAAACTAAACATGGATTTCTCACGTTGACGTGACTCATAACTCAAGTATATTGAATAACATTGACAAATGGTCGATTTCCCTTTACTTTGGAGACTAGGTAAGAGCCTATGAATCTTTCAACTTGTCATAGAAATTCACTTAAGGTTAAATTTGACTTAACTTTTCTCGATGATATGTACATAAGTTGACATCTTATAAAGGAAACACTAATAAGTTATGAAAGGCAACGGTCGGATATGGATATTTACTTTAATATAAGAAAATACCGGTATTTGTAGTTGGTTCCTGAAGCTTTGAATTCTCAAAGGCACAGAAGATATATCCCATTCTTTTTACAAAAGAAACTCAAATCCGAAATTTTCTGGGGAAAAAAAAGTTCAACTTCTATAAAAAGAACTTTTTAAAAGTTCAACTTCTTCAAGATGTTGGAAGAAGATATTCTACTTGTCATCAATAAATCATATCTTATTGACTATTGGACTAAATCATCTGAATTTAATCTCTAATAAGTTTCTTTCCAAAGAGACTTCTTCATTTACATCCCAATTTTTCCATCTAGATAGGAGGTGATTGAGATATATTAATAGTAACTACATCTTTTTACAGTAACAAAGAAAATCGTACACACTGAAATTATGAGAAAATCTTATCATTACAAGCTTATCCTTCAATTTCATTAAAGAAAAAAGTCATTTAATACTCAATGAATATTGATAATATCTTGCCAGAGGCTCATATTATTGGCGAAAAATTGATTCGAAATAGTTTCTGTAAAATTGGACTTTTTGGATTTTAAATTTGGAATCAGGTCTTGCCAACTAGGCAGAAACCATCTGTTTCAGGGCAAGACAATAAGTTGAAAAACTCTGTTATTTGTTCAGTATCTTGTCTTTCTATACTGAATAATTCCTGTTTACCTCTGTCTGTAGTTTATACATGAAACAGTCAATTTCTGATAGCCCGATTTTCAGAAACTTGTTACCTTACCGCTAAAATTTAAATCGGTAAATCCTAAGTTTTATTTTATCAATTAAAGGATTCTGCCTTTTAAAAAGCATTTTTTTTTAAATCCGTAACTTACTCTTTAATGAATTATTTCTATTTATTTTTTTATTTGGTACCGTATTTATTAATGTTCAGAGAAATTTCAAATTTTGACACATCCTCGAATTACTTACTAAAGAGAAAACAAAAAGGAAAAGGAAAAAGACTTATTAAGTGTATATTTGTTTAGATTATTTACTAGCATTCAGTTAGTAGAACAAGAAAACGCTCTAGATTTCAAATATATTCTGATATGTAGGCCTATGTTAGCAACAAAATTCGGATCTTCTTGGTTTCCACAGAGAGAAAGAGGCTTGCGAAGAAGTGCAATAGTTTCCGCCGCCTTATCCGTTAATGAGTTTCCGAATTTGAAACCTGCCAGTTGTTTCTGTTGCCACACCCGCCATTCTTTAACTCGTGGGTAGCACGCGCGTTGATGCTATCAGGATGGAACCCACAATATCTCGTTAGAAAAGCTTCTGCTTCTGCGCTGCAGTCAGGGTGGAGACAAGCACACAATCAGTCAACAGATCAGAAGCAACAGAAATATCTTCATTGAAAGGAAAAGTCAATCACCAAACGAAATGGAAAGATTCCAAGGTGGCACAAAAACATCAAACATCTGACTTGTTATATTTCTACTTAACCATCAGCGAAATAGATGTCACAAAAGAGAATCACATCCAAGAGGATATCTTTATGAATGATTATTAAACGCAGAAAAGTAATATAAGAAGTGAAAATATTCTATTTTCTTAAGATACCTCTTATTAGAATATTAAAAAAAGTTATTAGAATAAAAAAATAAGCGTTGCTTAAAGTATTCATTCAAAAGTAATCAATAAAAATAAATAAACGCTTATGTAAGTGTCAGAAAACAACATATCACTTTCTTGACATTGTTAAGAAAGGACAAACACAATACTGAAGATTAAAAAAAAAATATTTATATGTTAAAGATAAATTAAACAGTAAAATTTAACACATATGTCAGCACATTTGAATATAATAGCCTATGTAATTCAAATAATGATATTCTAAAAAGAATCTAATAGATACAGTCCCACCTCGGGCTTACGGGAGATTAGGTTCCAGAGCGTGTCCATAAGTCGAAGCAATGTATTTTTTTTTTTTTTTTGACCTATCAATATATTTAAAGAACTGCGATCATCGTATAACAATACATAACAGCACGGGGTGATAAAATTCAAATTGTATCGTCGAGAAAATACAACGAGATGCCAGTATAGTATTAACTTAAATAGAAACAGTCAAATACAAACAGATGCGAAGCGAACCGTCTTTGAAACAAGCTGATTAAACGTAAACGTATGTATTGTAATGCGCTGCGCAGGCAGCAGCGTATACAAAGTATGCGAAGTAACTCTTCCTGAAGGACTGTAGGCTCATGGATGTTTTACTAAAAAAACTATATAAAAAAAAAGGTTAAAGGACCTCATTTAGGGTCCATGCTATCTCCCTCCGCGAGTGTATTGGAGATGTAGACCCCAACATCGAGATGAAGTTGGATCGGTTGGTCCAACGCCCTCCAGCTTATAACATCTGGAACAAAACCCCATTACGAAGAGGGCTGGGTGAACCCTAGAACCCGTTTGGAGGAGAAACATCTAGAGGAAAATCGCCGACCTCCAATCGGGAATTGAATCCGGCTTCACCAATACAACGCTTAAATCATCGGTTCCCACATTAAAAGCTACTGCTAATTTAAAATATGTAAATTTTAAATTGTAAACATTTTTATGTAGTTACGTTTTTTGAGAGAATTTCAGAAGTTAAATACATTTTCGATAACTCATTCATGTTTACTCAACCGAAAAGTAATATTACTGTTGTTAAGGATAAAATTCATAAAATAGTAATATTGGAAACGATGGTGTCGTAAACAAACTCCAATACTGTGGTAATGGATTGATTGAAATTGGACAAATTTCAATTGTGATCGAAATGCTTAGGAATTATTATTTCATGCCTGCTTCACACATTTATTCAAGTTTAATTTTGATTGAATTTTCTTTCATAAGGTGCAGTTTCGATTTCAATATAACTATTACGGTTCTATTACATATTTGAATTTGATTTTTCGTTAATCTTGTTATTCAGAGAACGGAATGAACATGAACCATCGCCGTTTCGTGGGATTTTGAAAATTATATTATCACGCTGCAATAAATATCAATCTTTAAATTCCGTTATTCGACAAATATTGATAGTCATTCTTGAATCATCGGGATTCGAATTTAGAGAAATTCTCAGTTGTTTTCATCTTTTTTCTTAAAATATTACCTTTTTTTTTTTTTTTAGTAGAACAGAAATCTGGTGGGGACCTGGTAGCTCAGGTAGTTTAACAAGGCCTAGTAAAGGCTGAAGAGATTGTTCGTTCCTAAGGAATTGGAATTTTCCCCGGATTATTTCTCATACAGACAGGCCCTAGGATCACCCAACCCTCTGTCTAATGAGATTGGATTATTTTTTCCGTGATTAAAGTCGAGCGATTTTTTAGACTTACCTTCCGACTATGGGTGTATTAGGGGAGTTGTTCGAGAAGTCATCCATCGAAAATTCGAAAATAAATCTTTATAGATATTGGAAATAAAAGCACAGTAAAACCCCGGTTAACCGAACTCGGGTCAACCGAAACCCGGGTTATCCGAAACGCCTCCGAAAATCGCAAATCCTAACAATAATACAGTACTGCAGGGAAATAATACACGGGATGCAAAAAACAAACAAAAATTACTGAGTTTTTTAAACGAGTAATTCATATACTACAAACTATTAAGTACGGAATACTATATATTGATGTAGCCTACTATAATCCTAAAAATGTAATTTTAACTTTAATAAAGAACGTAAGTGTAGCGTACAAAGAGATTTTTGAATTCGTTTGACCTTCCCTCCTTCCAAAAATACGTACTGTAATTATAATACAAAATACTGTAGCTGTAATAGAGTTCATTGCTTAACCGAAAAAATTGTTATACGAAACGGCTCCCCCCCCCCCCTCTTTAGTTCTATTAATTGGGGTTTTACTGTAGTTTAAAACATGTCAGACGATATTTAAAATAAAAATCATTTCTACTTCCAGTTTGGTCTTTTTATTTCTGTATATGTAAATAATGTTTTTTAATTGCTTGGTGAATAGCTCGTATTTCGTTTTCAAGAGTAAAAAATGCTATTTTTACACCTCAGTGATCATCTTTAGACTATTTCCAACCGTTATCGTTTTTTTATATTTGAAATAGTTTCATTTGAGCGTTAGAAAGAGCCTTGTCTCTGATTGAATTGTAGTGTCTCCAGTTTGCTCCCCTCAGCAATAATAAAAATCGTACGGTATACGGTTGATTCGCCTCCAATGGGGAATTACCTCGGGTCTTGTGGACTGCGGCCCCACGAACCCCATGAAATCGGCCCCGTCCAACCCTCAATAGGGAGTGATGCCAACTCGCAGGAAATCTGTTAATCAATTTCGAATGCACCAAGCGATGAGGCGAAGTGAACAAACCTAAAAGCCGTGTTTGTCATTGCGAGGAGACCTCTGGGCTCGTGTATTCGGCAGCTTTGTGCGAATTTGATTCGATGTTCACGGCAGGAGGAGGAGAGCACACACCGATTGATGTTCATTCGCTTTAAAAAGTAATCAGCCGCTTGGAATTTGTTGCAGTCAATTTACATATCGGCTTTTCAGTATTGTAACGTCTCAAAAAAAGAGAAATTTGTTTGCGTTCGGACAAGAGTTTTATCTTGCCAAAAGGGGGGAACAAAATAAAGCTGACCAATTCCCTCCAAATAGATGGTTTCTATAAAACATTATCAAATATGAAGAAGAAATTTCATTACTGAAAAAAAGACAAATTTAATGTAAAGAGAAAAATGTTGGAACTATTTTGAAATGCTTAACAATAATTCTTACAATTTATTCTTTTTCTTTATGTGTATAATTTTCTTTGTCTATAATTCCCGTTATCTTCGTTCACCTAGGTCTTAGATCAGTGCTCCTTAGTAAGGCTTTTCTAAGCTTTTTCCTTCTTTCGCAGCTGCGAAGAAAGCTCTCTGCAGGTTTTAAAATGTTGGTTATTCAAATTTTACCTATCATTCTAATTTACCTTATTGATTAAGTAGATAAAAATGCAACCCAAAAACATAAATTATTAGACCTTTCTTTAAGGTTTTATTCTCTCAATTAAATAGTTTTATTATCATATTATATGTAGTTAAACTATCTCATATTCTTGTTATATTTCTGGATACAATTAAGTATACAATTCTGGAACTTTTTTTTTAAAAAAAACATTCCGTAAATCTCACATCTATAATTATTCCTTAGTTTTTTACCTCAAATGTGACTAATTAAATATTTTAAAGGACCAATGACAATCAACCATTCTGGAAAACAGTTTGAGTGCGAGTATATTCTGAAAAATATTACTAAAATGCTAATAATTATAAGATTCGTCTACGTAAAATCGCTTTAAATATTTTATATTATTGAATTCAAAATCCACTGATTTATTGACAAATGTAATAAACAGAATCTCACGTTCATAATAGCAGGTTTGTTTATTCTGTTGATAATTTAATTTAGCTCACAATACGAAAGAATTGTCTCTGAAATAGAAAAACTTCCGTTTTTCAGTTATGAAAATAGTATTTTGATACTGATCTGGAAAGCACTTATCTTCTGTTAAAAGGCCTTTTTCTATACAATAGAATCTTTTGTTTGTTTGAATCAGAGATCCAGACAATGAGGTTCCACAACAATTTCAAACGATTCCGGTGAATCGGGGTGACTTTTGCCACGTAATCGGTCCGATGGTCATAATGATGTCTCTCTGCTATTACACCCTCTCAACTGTGATTACCATTACTCTGTTTGCTTATCGATTGGCCACATCATCATTACATATCAGTAGCATTTATTAATGTCAACTCAGTCGTAAACGGACAAAGCAAACACCAGCTTCTGGTTCAAAATTAGCTACGTACGTTCTTGCAAGACAAGGAATAAATAAATAAAAAAATAAAAACATATATCAGTTGGGCGTTAATCGGTAATGTTGATAATTTGAGAAAAAATCAAGCAATATATTTCTTTTTCTATTCGTATTATCGTATTCTAATCTACCTCAACCAATTTGTTTCCTTCCATTTTTTCAATTCGAATAATTCAGATTTTTATTATTATTATTATTATGTTTGTGTGTTTCAAACCTTGGGTTTCCCCTGCAAAAACAATATGGCGGGTCAAGGACCAAAGCACTTATTGCTAAGTGTAAAGACGTGTGCAATAATTATTATTATTATTATTGTTATTATTATTATTATTACCAGTATCATTCATCAATTAAATATCATTTTATGAAAAACAGCTGATGTTTTTCATTTTAATTCCGTTTTCCAATTATTGTAACTGGTATTGATATGGCAAAAAATTACATTTTTTACTTCTAAGTAGCCTAATGAATAACTGGCGACAACTTTCAAAATAAGGTAAATAACTAAAATTATTATTTTTGAGATTATTTCCACTAGTGGTTAAATAGAATTTACTGCTTTTTAAAAAAAGTATCATCACTTTGAAATTTACTTACAAGGGATTTTTTAATTAACTAATTCTAGTACATTCCTTCCTTTTATCGAATTTGGCCAACTAGGGACCGCGTAACTAGCTCAACCTGACAACGTCAGGGCGAGGCTAGTGAAATTCAAGAAAGGGGGGACGAGAATTATATCCCGTCCAGGATAACCCTGAGATAGTAAGTCCCAGGTGGGAAACGGACGAAACACAGAAGAAGAAAGAAACAGCCATGCCACCACCGGGATTCGAACCCGGGTACTGGCGCATCGGCCACAACGGCAGCCCGCCGGCTAAACCGCACGGCCATGCCAGCACGGCTAATTCTAGAACATTATTGATTTATTTTGTATTAATCAAAATTAACATTATGAAAACAATAATACTTATTTTTGGAAAAAAAGAAAGATGCAGTGCGTTTTAAAATCTAATCAACAGCAACTTCATAACAATTTAGAGGTTTGTTTTTGCTTTTTTTGTTTTGTTTTTTTATATATATGCCAAATAATCTAAAAATCTATAAGGGAAAGGATACTGGCCATCGAATAAGGCAAGGCAGCTTTTATTTAATCAATGGCAGAAAGTGTGAATCGTCATCACACATCTTCATCTTCATCTTTAATTATTTAATAAAATGATACCATTTTTGGAATAGACATTGTTTTGTAACGTCATTTTTTTTTTTATTATTCCTTCGTTTGCAATTTGATATTTCAAGACACAAAGAATTTTCGAGAGCTGTTTATTTCCTGATTTTATAAAGATCTCCACCCATTTACCCTTAAGGTCGAGTAAAGCCAAACCTTTCAACAACAGCCTGTTGCCTTTGTGTTCATCCATTGCAAATGGGCCGTGACTGCATTGGCAAAGCCTTATTGTCCTCTAACGACAATTCATCAATCTCGTCCCAATCCTGGTGCCATGTTGGCAAGAATGAAAAGCGATATTAGAGATTCAAGCACTACAACTAAACAAAGCATTACTTGAAGGGAATTTAGGCATCTACATTTATCCATTTATCAAAAATAATAAACAAAAAACAAAGTGGAGACATTATAAATTCTATTAAAGACACTGAAAGATTATATTCTCCAGGGACGTTAAGAAAACTTGAGATTAGACCTTACAAATCAACTTCTAACAGAGCCGTTAAGTAGAAAATTAAAATACACTATACGTTGCCTTACAAGTACAGTATCTTACAATTAGAATATCCGTATTCAGAACCGTCTGGAGACGATTGTAGAAAAATACGACTAATTGCGTGGAATTTACTTCAAATATGAGAGTGGAGGACAATTGTGGACGGATTCTAATTTTGTCATTCATGGGCTCTGCGAAACTTGCTTATTTTTCAGCTTAATATATGCATTTCATGACGTACTATTGAAATAAAACACTAAAACCTTCCAAAAACATTATAAATTATTATCGTAGGCTGGAGATTTCCTGGGCCATAAAGGGAATTTATCTCCAGTGCAATTCAATCGGCTTGGTTCTAGTGAACTTGTGAGTGCTGATCTTCGATAATTATGAACGATAAGAAGAAGCGTGTGCTTTGTTGGTAGCTGATGCTTATTCTAGTTGTGTGACGGAAAAAGTACATGTGGTACTTGTGTGAATTTGATTGCAGGAAGAACCCGTGCAAAGACCCTTAATTCGCTTGCAATTTAACGGATGATGAAGTTTGAGGAACTACTACAGAAAGAACGAGAGTGGTAAATATTGCAACTGGTGCAGAATGGAGGAAGTTATTAAGCGGTAAAGGAAGTTACATGTTAATGCCGTTGCCAGACGATTAAGCATCTCGTTTGCTATGAAGTGAGAATTTGTTATTTAAGAATAATGCTCCAAACCCATTTAAAAAAATAGCAGCTGGAACTCAAGATATGATAATTCAAAAGATGGCTAAGACTGACATTCTTAGCACTTTACAAAACGAACGACTACTGACCCTGAGCATTTGTGGAACAAGTATAATATTGGTTGACAGGGATTATTATTTCATGTAGCTGCTTACTTTTAGTTATTCCTGTAGAATTCATTAAGTTCTTCTACATTTACTTGAAATATTGTATATTGCTTTTCATAGCTTAAATTTTTTCTTGGACTTTTCTTTAGGTCAGTTTGTGATTTAAGCAGGGAATTTTAGTGACAAAATTCTCATCATTCTAGACCTTAAACAGCACAACATGCCATCTTTACGATAGAACATATTAGATATCCAACAATATTTGCCTTTGAAATTATCGCTATTTATATTTTTTCCTGTTATACGAATATAGATATATATTCGCGTCAATAATTTGTGTCGAAATTAGTTAATATTTTTTTGTTTATTTTGTTCACAATTCTAGATTATCGAAACAAATCTTCAATCCATAAATAAAATAGTGTTAATGAAAAAAAAAAATATTTTTCCTTTGATATTCAAATTTTTACTTGATTTCAATAATATTTCATCTGGTCTTAACGTTCAAAAGTTTGTTCCAAAAAATTTCATTAATAATGCCTTAAATTAATAATAGAGAAAAACTAAATTAGAGAACTATTTTCTAATATATTAATATTAGAGAAATACTAATTTAAGTTATTTTAAACGTTGCAGTTATTTTAATTCTTTGGTTCGTTTTCGAAGTCACTGTTGAACTGGTAGCTGCATGTATGTTCTTCCTATGTATTGTCGTTCTGCCAGTTTGTCTAGAAAACCCTACAGAGCAGATGGAAGTTGCGACGTGTGCGCCACGCGCATGAGCAGCAGACCATAGCGTTCGGACGAGTCTAGTCTCAGTTTCATTCACCTTAGAAAGAAAAATGTATCAGCTGATATATAGTCCAAGCGGTCGTTAGGCCTACAACCATCTGTTGCAGTATCTCTTTGCCGTGCGTTCGAAAGAAAAAGGGTCAAACGATTCATTTCAATTGAATAGACAGAAGATTGACATTATCTTTATTTCCTCCTTTTGTTTCTACCATCTCTCTCTCTTTTTTTTTACTTTCCCTCAGTGAAGATCTGATTTATGTAATTAAGCAATGGTAAATTCACCCACATATGTAGGCTATGAATAAGTTGCCAATAGCTTAATTTTAACAGGATTTGATCAGTAAGAAATTGAACAGATCGACAGTCTTATTATTTATCTTTTTAAATTTGAATTGCTTTTAGATGCAATTTAAAGCACCTATATCAGTTGAGTCCGTGGTATCAGATGTTTTTGGATCTGTGGTAAACAATGTGGTAAATCCTGATTTTTAGTCGTATTATTATTATTATTATTGTTATTATTATTATTATTATTATTTTTATTACTGGTAGTAATAGTAGTAATAGTGGTAGTAGGAGTAGCAATCTATCAATTTAATTCTTGAAATTGAAGATTAGATGGCTCTCATTATTTTACTCGAAATTTTTTAAAGTAAAATAATGAAATTTGTATTGGGTGCTTATTATTTAGTAGCAATTCTTGTTTCTTAGCAGTTTTATTAATTTTAAACAATAATAATAATTTTTGATGATACTTTGCATTTGTCTATCCAATTTATAATATAAAAAATATGCCCATATTAGAATGGTAAGCGACCCTCTTCATTGGTAACTTAGCTCATTACTAAAATCTTTTTTTTTTTTTTTTTAAAAAAAAAAAAAAAAAAAAAAAAATCTTATTTAGAATGCCGGTAGAAAATAGAATGTGATTCATTGATTTTCTTTCAATAAAGTAATTTATTCATAAATAGATTTTGATTAGATTCTGTACAATATAGTTGCCTCATCTGAACGTAAAGTGAAAATAATTTTTTTATCACTGCAAACAAAACGATATCATTTTGTTAAAAGTATTATTTCAGCAATCAAACTTCAGTCAGTTTCTTCGAGATACTCGAATTCCTTCGTCGTCAGAAGGATTTTTGGTCAGAAACTTAATATTTAAGAGAAATTTTTCCTACAGGCCTATTGCTTCTGTTATTTAAGCACCAGATGGATGACTGACGGATGCAAAACTGATAAACCGGACACCGAATAATGATGATTTAACAATTTCCAGAGCTTATTAATGCATGATGAATCTAGGGATCTCGAATTCTCATTATTTATATATACCGTATATGTATGTATTCATATTATTTTGGTATAACTTTACTATTTAAAAAAGAGTCACAGGTGTCTGACTGCTACTTGTGCTTTTGACGTCATTTGTGAATGATCGTGGTAGTATTGTTTTTGAGTGACTTTATGGATTATATCGTAATCGTTGTTGGCGGTACTGGAGATAGGACTTGATATTGGTTGATTGGTGGGAGGGTTAGTGTTGGTTGGTTGGTGTGAGTTAAGAGAAAAAAAAAATTTGTTTCATAGTAATTTTGGATGCCGTTTGCGAATGAGGTAAATAAATTAAAGTTGTTCCATTATTTTAAATAAAATTATTTTATAAAACTGATTGATTTTTACTTTTCAAAGGAAATTTGCTTGGATTCGACTCTGTGAAAATTTTTATTAAATTAGAAATGAAATTCTTCCTTCGTTGTACAGATCCGATATCCCAGTTTTTAATTTTCTTTTCCACTTCGCTGTTTTCGTTGTCAATTGTCATCATCTAAAATTTATTCATTGAATATTTACAAATGCCATTTTAATTTCCTAGGGGAAAAAATTAATAAATAATATTTAGTAACTGCCAATTAGTTGTCGCTGATATAACTTTGAATACATCTTTCGCAACAGGTATTTTGGACAGGAATTGAATGTTGGTTCTCTTTGTCAAATGCATTTCTGTGGGTTTTCGTAGGATGCCGAGGAATAGTTACAGATACAACTCATAAGACAGATACCCCTAGATACCCCTCTTACAATTTAAGCAACTTAACAATGAGCGATAACAGAAAAAAAAAACAGAATTCCTAATTTTTAATATATTTTTGTTTGTTTGAATTTGTTATTTCAGATAAAGCTAATAAAATATATAAAGAAATTGAATGATTTTTGACTTGCAAAAAAAAAAAAAGATTTTTTTTTCCTTCTTTTTATAATTATTATTTTTATTTTTATTTTTTTTATTCTCACTTCCTGATGGAACCCGAAACTGAAACTATTCTTATTTTGTTCGATGAAGCTTTTCGTCAATAAGCTTTCCGTTTATAAACTTTGCCTTGACTCTGTCCAGAACCTTCTCGAGATAGCCTATATTTTTTTTTTTTTTCTTCTTTTTTTTTTTTTTTTTTTTTTTTTTGTTGTAGTGGCGCCCTTCTTGAAATTCCTTCTTGTCCGTCTTTCTTTTCTTTTTCTATTTTCCCGCCTTCGTTGGGCTTCCGGACCTATCGTCATTCATCACTCGTGGGAGAGCAGGCGGACCAAGAGGCGGGTCAGGTGACCGGACGCCCCGCCCCCCCTTGCCATAATTAGCGCTTCAGGTGAGTGCTTACGTCACGGGGTCATCCGGTCTCTGTCCGTCGGCAGAGCACGTGTAGCGGCCGCGTTCCACGCCAGGGTTGGGCGACGAAGACGGACAGCTACGAATCTAACTTGCACCCCCCCCCCCTTTCACTGCCTCCTCATTGTCAGGCGTTATTACAACGACGCTACTGGCGCAGACGCAACCGAAATACTAAACTAATAAACACAGCTGAGCTTTTTAGGCCATCGGTGTAATTTTTAAATCTCCAGGATTACTGAATTAAGAATGAAACGAATTCAGACAAATAAGAATTTAAATGAAGATTTGGGGACAGGAAATTATTATTAAATGACAAGGTATTACTGAGTTTATGTTACTTAAATATAAAATATTTTTTGTTTGTTTTAACAAAAATAAACTTAGGACAGTAAAAAAAGAAAAAATTAAAGAAATATTTGAAGTCTGAAAGTGGGAAACTGAAGTACAGCATATTTAAAAAAGATCAATTCTTCCTTAAAGATTTTAGTTACATCAGTTGTGTTCCTTTACAATATTCACCAATCAGAATAACATAATTCAAATTTTCCTAATTGTCAAGAGTGAATTCAAACTTAATACTTTTTTTTTTAAATGTCCTATACCTGTATTTAAATTTAATAGCTAAAAGACTGTCTTCCCTGTATAGCATTAGCAACAAGGATAATATAGTATTTTTTTTGTTTTTCTCATTGAGTTTAAAAACCACAAAACTTCAACAACCATAATACTTCCCCCTTAAAAAAATAAAAAGTAAGAAAGAAAAAAGGAAAAAAAAAAGTTATTTTCCTACTTAATAAACGGTTTTAAGTCGTTAAAAGGTAAATGTGTGATGGTAATTTATAAAAACTAGTTTTTGACGATATAATATTCATAATACTGTAAAGTAAAAATAAAAATAAAAGCGTAAGGTTACCATAAGAGCAAAAGTCTTGAGTAAAAATTATCAACAAATAGATATATATGATAGTTTTCTTCTGGAAACTTCTGTAAGAAAAGCACATTTAATATTCTTAGCAATGATGGGCTTCTCTGCATAAATTCTTTATCTTGCAGCGAAGCAATTCAAAAAATTAGTTATTTGTTTCCCCCCCCCCAAAAAAACAAAACAAAACAAAACAAAACAAACAAACAAATAATTTTCTTATAATTAAGACTAGAAAGAATTAAAAAGAAGACTAATAAGAAGTTAAATAATCAGTTTTCATGATTGTGTAATAAGGATTTCATTTTTAGGATATAATTACGATTTTCTTAAGTAATAATTGATTGTAAAAAAAATTTCAACTAGACAAAAGTTCTTATGTTCTCCTCTTTTAGAAATTCTATTAATCTTCAAAATTTCCTTACACAAATAAAAATAAATCTAAAAAAACAATACATTTATTAACTAAGCAAATTTTCGAAGATATAAACTTCTCTTCTTTTTCAAGCATACAAATAATAACAAACGTTACGAAAACAAATAAATGGAGGAAGATGTGATATTCATATTTATTTATTTGTTTTTGTAACGTTTGTTATTATTTGTAGGCTTGAAAAAGAAGAAAGGTTTTATCTCTTCGAAAATTAGCTTAGTTAATAAACGTATTGTTTTTACATTTATTTTTATTTGTATATGGAAATGTTGAAGATTAATAGTAATAGATAAAAGTTCTCAGAAACAAATTATAAGTAGATGCTATTAATAAATAAATAAAAAATAATTGCTTTATAGGTTGTACGTCTTAAGCAAGGAAGGGAAATTATAAATTGAATAACAACAATATATCAATTACACATAAATTAAATACTAATGTGTTAATTGTTAGTTTCTTTCAGTACTACTTATCCTAACAACAGCGAAGTCTCAACTAAGTTGTTTGGAATACTGTTTTAGACATTGTCGTTTACGCGAATCGCGTTTATCCGACAGTTATAAATTCACAAAAGCATTTTTCCGTCGCTATAATCAATATTTAACAGCATACATAAGCGATTATTTAACCGTAACTCTTAACTCTATTAATAGAGTTACTTTGAGATCGGACAATTACCAAAGAGCTTTAAAGCTCAGGTAAAAACCTGTGATTGATTACTTTAACAAGCAATAGGCAATACTGTAAAACATATAATTTACATTGCGATGTCGTATTCTTGTTTATTGTTTATTGTGTCATATTCACTGTAATTATTTTTAATGTACATGTTTAATATAATATATTCCGAATTATTCGAATTTCGTTTATCCGAAATGGGCGCGGTCCCATCAAATTCGGATAAACGAGTTTTTAGGGTATGCATTTAATTTTAATTTAACAGGAATTTCTAAGAATTTCAGATTATTAATATTATTTTATTTACGTAATAGTAATTGAATAGGCGTTGGATTTTGATTATGTGTAATTCATGATCGATCAAGTGAATCATTGCACGTGAAAGTTATTAAGAATACCGTTTCATTCTTTTATTTATTAACTGCTAAGACATATTTAAATTAATTTTTTTGATATTAAAGTAATATAGAACTTTATTACCCTTTATTATTTCATTTTTCGGTTGTTAATGTATCTTTTTTTTAACGAATTAACCGTTTTTAGGGTAAAAGCAATATGGCGTTTGAAATTTAGGAATCTTCTTTCAATTGCAAAGTAGCGCAGTGAATTTATTTGAGTTGGTTTTTAATTTTCTGTGCACTATAGTTTTTCCTAACCTTACAGTTCCCAATGTGAATGGTAGTATGGCAGAAGAATTTTATAACGATATTTGACATTTGGCTTGCAGTGAAATTCCTTATTACAATTTTGTTTATAATTTTTACAAATATTCATTTTCATGGATTTCTGCAGTTTTGTATTTTAATTTTTTTCATGTACATCAAAGAAACTTTGACAAAACAAAAAAAAAAAACTTAGCTGTGTTTTCAACCTTTAAAATTTATAGGAAATTTAAGGGTTTGCGTGACATAATCTGTTTACAATTATTATGTACACTTTTCATGATACTGAATTACGTTAGTTGATATGTATTATTTTGTATGTTATTTAATCAAGCATTTTGTTGATATCAAGCGTTATTAAGTATATAAGTTTATTAAATATATTTTGATAAGCAATTAAGGAATCGAGATGAAAGTTGACTGTCGTATATTTGATGCAACATTACAAGAAGGCCGTAACCTTTGCTTTGTTTCTTCCTAAGAAATCCAAAGGTAAACCTCAGCTGTTGTTTTTGTGAGTGGTGCAGTTCTCGTAGAACTCCCATGCATCATCGCGGTGGGGGAAGGTCGCGACCGCCATTCCCCACCCAGTGCCACCTATCGGCGAACGCGGGCAAACATTGTCGTAGCCGTGTAATTGCTCGTTGGGAGCGTGGGCGTCTCCAGTGACACAGCCGGAATGTCGTCCCATAACTCAAAAGAACGGACCAGCAAATGCACAGATTATGGCGATGGACAAGAACTGCAAGGAGAAGCAATTAAGAGAAGACTTTGATAGCAATTTATCTGTTAAGATGGGGGTGGCTTCCAAAGTAGATAAGGGGGAGGATAAAAATATAGATAGATTCGAGAACATTGTATTAAAATTTTTAATGATTTTTTTTTTTTAATAAAAGTGTAATTCTAATTTTGGGAAGCAATTTACAGATTCATAATCATTCACTTCGATACCATACAACGAAATTTAGGGAAGTAAGAGGCATCGAATCGTAGTGTTTCGAATTTCCAATGATTTCTGAGGATGACTTATTTAAATATACAGGGGTAAACTGATTTATTTCGGGAGAGGGGAGGGGCAAATTAGAAGGACAATAAACAGTCTTGAAATTCGGAGGGAGGGGGGGAAGGGAACGGCAAAGTCCCCTCAGCTTTTATTTACATCGTTGATATAATGTGAATATATTCAGCACATTACACAAGCAAAGCAAGTCGCAATAAACAAAATTACTCAAATATATTTCTCAAATTTAATTTGCTTAGTCTTGTTGTTTTCATTTCTAACATAGAGTTCAGTTTCTGTGTGAAGAGAAGCGCTTACTATAGCGCTTAAGATATTACTTAATATCTCCCGAAGCTATCAGCTAGAAAGTATTACATTTACTGGAAATGTACTGAAGGGAAAAAAAAAACAAATCCATAAAAACCTATCTTTTTCCAAATATTATTAGATCGTAATTTGAGTCTCAAGCAATGAAGGAAGCTTTCATCAAGCTATTGATCATCTAACAAGTTTTATAGATTTAGCTTCTTCGTTCTGAGATGAAACGTCGAGTGACAAACAAGACAAAATTTACGTATTAAACGTAACAGAATAGTCTTGATATTAGTAAGTGAAACCGACAGATAGTTTAAAATAAACCTATTATGCACAAAACCTGTAAAATAAAATTTAAGAAAAAAATTATTATTTAGTTTTAGTTTTAAATGAAAAAATGTCGACGGGTTTTAAGTATTTTAAATAAATATGTTTTAAATAAAAATGTCAAATTATTAATAACTCTTCAGTTTTTAAAAGGTTTTCCAGTTTAAGTATTCTATTAACTTTCATCCATTCTCACACTAATTGTTATACAAAGGAGTTTTGTCCATTAGAGTGTAATACCAAATAAAAACGATAATTTTTTTATTATCATCCCAACGTAAAAGCAAAAAGCGCAATTCAGATTAGAAAAAAGAATAATTCTTGGAAAACTATTTATCGATGTCCAATTCGATTGTTATTAGTTTTTGTAATAAGTACAGTCGACTTTTAAAAGAACGAATCGTAAAATAAAATAGTAGATAATAAAATAGACAAAATTAGTTTAAATCCTGCCAATCTTAAAATATAATTTTTTATCAATTTATGAAATTAGTAATTATAAATTTAGAATTATTTAAAATAGTTCAGGAAAATTGTAAAAAAACAAAATTGGCAGTGTTCGTATTTATACAAAATATTAAGGTAAGTTAGATGTTGATAAGAAGATAGCTCTTGTTTTAATGAGTAAAAAAATAGGACAGTTCATCATTAAATGTCAAAATCAGTTTAAACTGACATTGCTGTGAAAGTAAATAGATATAATTTTTAAAAATCACAATTATTGGAGTTTGAAAAATAGAAATACTTTATAAATCATTATAAAAATTAATATTGGATATAGCTTTTTCTTAAAAAGCGACAATTTGGAGGGGAAAAAAAATAGGTTTTTTTTTTTTTTTTTAACCTATTAATATTGATTGCTAATTACCGAAATTTTGAACATCAGTTTTTTTTTTTTTTTTTTAAATGCTTAATGTTTAAATTACACTTCACCTAAATTTCTTTTTTTTCCATGAGGTTTCATTTAACTCATTAAGCAATGCACGTGCATGTGTATTACTTCTAAAAGACTGTTCAACGTTCTTTTTCTTTGTTTTTTTTTTGCATTTAGGTATATTTATATATTATTATTTTTTTTTACCGTGAGATCATCTCATAGGGAAATTGTCCATAATGCTATAGGGAACAGATTAAATTAGCACTGTGCATTATGTTCGTAAAGCATAGTTATTACCAGCGACCACCTGCCATGAGCTGGGTGATCACACCCTTCCCACCTGAAAAAACATATTGGCTGCTTTAGCCGGAAACACGTCATCAACGACACGTGCCAAAAGGGTTCGCTTTCATACAATATATTTGCTTTCTACTTTAATAGTGAGAAAAAAAAAAACCATAAAGAACACTCGAAATAATAAACAATCTAACACAACATTAGGTCTACTCGATTGATTGATTTTTTTTTTTTTTAACACCTAAACTATACAAAAACTAAAACGCAAAAAATATATATATATATATATATATATATTCTATTTTAAAGAAAATAACTGCTTTTTTTTTAAGGTCAGGAAAACATTGTTTTAAAATCACGATCACCTGGAAAATCAGATATGTTGCGTGAATTTTTCCTCTGTTTATGTTAATATCGTGAAATAAAACGATTAATAATCCCGTTTTCCCATCTTCAAATTGCGCGATAATGCTTCACCAATTTAAGTTACTTATACCTCTATCTTCCATGTGCTATCTTTGTTAGCTGCTACCAAAGAAGCTTTTACTAAAATCGAAAAGTAAATTATACTGATCTGAAACCATTATCTGTTCTATTTCGCTTAGTCAATAAGAATTTAATATAACTGAATACAAAAACTCATTCATTCATATTCAGTTTTAGATAGCATCGATAACAGAAGATGGAAATATCTTTGATAATATTTAGATTTAAAATAGGAATGCAAAAATAATTTCTTCATTGCTACCTATAATGCATTTTTGTTTTCTATCAAATACAAAATTTTTCCTAGTTCTACATCATAAATCTAAACATAATAATAATAATAATAAATAATTCTTCAACATTTTCTTAGCTGATGCCTATTGCATTAGACTTTAACGTCAGTCCAGTAGCAACATAATTTAGAGCACTACTCCGTAAGCTCTGGAATGAGATTAAAAGACCCTGTAATAATGGAAACTGAAGCCATAATAATCTCTATTCTCATTAATGGTGCTGGGATTATTAATAAATCTATCCAGTAATATAATGACTAAGTTTCGCCCAATATCAATATCGTTATTCTTCAGGCAGTGATATGTAGGGCATCTTCATTGGCACCAACAGTTAGTATCATCTTCTTTCTGGCTCTGTCTATTTTATTTTGTCTGGCTTTTGGATCTTCTGCTATTCCCTTCATCAAGAATTATCTTTAGCTGTTGTGAAACCGAACTTATTATTATTATAAGTTAATACAAATACTTCTAATAATAATAGTAATCCATATTTAAAATAATTTGTTCTTTTCAATTTGAGCCTCACCAAAGTATTATTCGACATAGCTTGGCATATATCAAAAATAAAAATTCTCTGTAACTGGTTCCTAGGAATGATAGACCAAGAAAACATTCACGTGATGGAAGAGCAGAAGAAATTAAAAAGTTTTTGTTGGATTCGATTGGAAAAAGACAGTTTTCGACCAAACAACTGGAAAAATAAAAATTGGAGAGACATTCAATAGATTGAAAATGATTAAACTGATGATGTTAAAGATAAATAAACGCAGAACAGATCCTTTATAGGCTTCTGTATATTACACATACACATCACAAATTGAAACGAACTAATATATTTCCACAGTGAATTTATCAGACGAAAAACAACACATTGTAACAATGGGTTAACACAATCAGATATGATCAGTACGAAAGCTACATATTCCCCCGACATTAAAATTTCACTAAAACTTTTTTTTTTTTTTTAATTTCATCTAATTCAAACTTAATTTCTTCTCCTTCTTGAACTGTTCTTCAAATTTAATGAGTTTCTTTACGAAAGCACTTTTAGTTTTCGTTGAATAACTTAAGAATTTAACTTAAATAATAGAACTATTTATCATTAGACGATCGCTAAGTCCAAGTTGAAGGTTGCGTCAATATTTTGGGCGTGGTTTGTATCGTCATTAAAAGCCATCAATTATGAGTAGTGTTACAAATCGTAGCATATTCGGAAGGGATGGGCTTCTCTCGCACGAACTGTCCACAGGATCACCACCATCAAATCATTAGTGCATTCCTTTAATCTATATTTACTTCCAAATGCATCATTTCCGCAATACAATTATCTCATAAGACTAAAATCTCTTTGAAGCCCAACTAATATTAATAAAGGCTAACGTTGAATTAGGAATTAACAGCATTAATCTTCCTTTCGCAGATCTTTTAATTCTAAATAAAACTTGTGGTTTTCAAATGCAGATCGTTCATTAAATGTATCTGTAGATCTATGAGTTATTAATTTTCAGGTATTTAAAGCAGAGAGTCTATCTACAAGCAAAACTGTCACGAAACTTAAATTGAAAGCTTCCAAATTTATTTTGAATCTAAATAGAAAGCAGAAGATAAAAATTAAGAAACATACATTACTTTATTACTAATTGAAAATTTATTATTATTTATAAGTTAAGCTTTATATATAATTTATCTCGTGATTTGGATGTGCGTTTTCGAAGAATCTTCTTTATAAATAAAATTGCATTCTTGAAATAATTTTCAAATCTAAATAAGTAAGCTTAGTCTAAGTTTAGGGTTTGGCCGAGGTATTTATTATGGTTCATTTAACTTAAACTATACATGCAATGTTGGTGTAGTTCTATGTCTTATTACCATAATAACAGCTTTTGTAGCTGTTTTACCATGAGGACAAATATCTTTCTGGTCTATCAGCAGTATCACGTAGCAGTTCCACCTTAGTTCAATGGATACCGGGAAGATTTGCAGTAGATAATGTTTTAGTCTTAGATCATGTAGTTTTTGTTTTTTTTATTCTGAACTAGCATTAAGTATCAACAGTTTATTTAATATCTTTTCTTTATTAATAGTAATTCGTATTGTGTTAATAGTAATCAATAAATAAAGAAACTAGGAGAAGGTATTCAAGTGGCTTATTGAGTACAGAAAGTCGAGAAAGTGGAGATCGGAAAGAATACGAAACATTTATTCAAAATAAAAATAAAAATTGTCGAATATTTCGTTTTTGCTAATTATTATGACAAAAATTGGAGATGGCTTGTGCTAAAATGAAATCGAGAAAAAAATGAAAATTATATAATTAATGCTAATTTACATTTTTACATGCTCTGTATTTCAGTGTTGTGTTAGGTAAATGTATTTAACTAAAATATATGCTTTTGAGAAATTTTTAACTTTGGAAATGGCTAAAATCATTTTATGAACCTCTTAGCAGGATGTAGGGTTTGGATGTATGGAAAAACAATGTCTAAATTCACCTTAGAGCACAATGTCTCATTAGTTGCTTTGTTATATTAGAAGTAAACCTAAAATTGGTTTGTATACCTAGAACTTAAAAAAAAAAAAAAATGAAATTAACTCTGTACTTTGTTTTTTAAGTATTTATTTTACATAACTGAAGTGGGAGAAAAGATAGTCAAGATAACGGTAAATGATCAAATAAACAATGAAAGGAAAAATTTTATGGATGAAATCTCATTGAAAATACTTCAGTTATTAGCTAAATAAGTCTTGAGTTATTCTGATTACTATCACTCTGTAACTGTTATAACTGTAAATAATTCGTAGATATTAATTCTAATACTTCTTGAAAATTTTAACCGACTGGATGTTACATCTGAAGTCGAAGAATTGCCTTTTCTGGGAATCCTGTTGCAACTGAGAAAAGTCTTCTCTTGCGATGTGATTTGAATATGTTGTACTATTTTGTTCCTAATGGACAATTTGTCAATAATCTATTTTATTTTTTATTTTTTTTCTTGGTTATAATGAATTAAATGGAGAATAAATTAGAAAAGAGTATAGTGCATGTTTCTAAAATTTCAAGCTTCAATTTCTCGTAGTCTTGTTGAAACTAAAGGTCTTAAAATTGAGCAAGACAAAAGAATTTCAATTCTTGTACATTGCTGCTGGACCTTATACTGTAGATGCTTTTGATTTCTAATATAGTCGACAAAATCGATGGATCGACATTATATTTATTTACATATTCATATCCACTTGGATGTAATATTATCTTTTCTATGCGTTCTAGCATGAAAAAAATAACTGAATTAATTAGACAAGGCCTGGCAATTTTGTCTCTGATTCATTTATTTTGACAAAAAAAAATCTTATCGAAATATGTTTGCCATACAATAGCTCAAGCCGGAGCGAAAATCGATGAAGGAGAGAGGCTTGTGTTTTTGTTTCTTCAGCCGCTGCACCCAAGTCTTCTCTCATTCCGATCGGGACCCCCTGAGGCCTCCATCTCGGCCGAACTGCCACCGTCGATTGATGGCTCAGCTAGTCCTCACTTTTCAAGAGCGCGTGCACGGCACCCCCGACTGACGGCCACGTCCCGCAGCCTCCAAGAATTAGCAACCGGCGAGCGGATTCCTTGGGGAAGAAAAAAAAAAACTAACCACTTGTCTACGATTATACAAGTGCTATTGGAATTCGCGCCCACGCTTTTTTGCAGCAAAGCTTAGGCAGTGTTATTTTGAGCATTGCTGAGGATGATGCCAACAATTTTGAAAAATAAATATGAAGCTAGTGATAAATTTATCAAATCGCTTTGATATATGTCGTGATATTCACATAATCAAAATTACATTATCTTATAACATATTTAGACGTGTAAAGTTGAGAGAATTAAGATATTAACATTAGGATCAGTAAAAATTTTACAAAGGATACTATTTCTGAATAAACATTAACTGGGCAATTATAGTACACACTTTGATATAATAATATAATACTTATCAATTTTAATATACTGTATATGAAAGAGAAAATTAATCCTAAATATATCGAACTCTCTCAAATTGTAATACTTATACATCTAGCAAACAGTTTTTGTTTTTCCATTTTAATATATACAAGCACAAAAGCCTAAGATAAAATAAATATGCGTTACTTTAAAACAAATCTATTATAAACTCACAATTTTTTTTTACTTATTTTTTTAGCATCAAAATTGTAACAAAAGCAAAATATAAGCTATAAGCAATCAAATAAAACGTCAGCTAACATAGATTAATATCGTTAATAAAGAAAATAGTTAGGGTGAATGGTATCAATTATATGAAACTGAGTTTTATGCAATGTGCAATTTGGGATGTTGAAGATGGAATCAAATGAAGCATTCTTGCCAATTTTGATAAAAAAAAAAAAAAAAAATCCAATTTTTTTCTGAGTGAATTCTTAAAATCTCGCTATTTTGTTTTCTAATAAAATATTTAGATTGCTGTAAGGATTTAAAAAAATTGAGAGAAAAGTTCAGAGATTTTTTTTTTTATTCTAAAGTTGTTCCATAGGTTTGTTTGTTTTCTTGTTCCATTCATCGAGAGCGATTTCGTGAAGGCAGTCGTGATTCCAAGTAGCCTGCGGAGCGAGTTTCCCTCTGACCGCCGGGAATTTATGGTTCCGTCATCCGCCGCCCGAGGACGTGAGTGTGGAATGCGGCCACTGTCTCCTTCCCTCAAAATGCAAATGAAAAAGGGGAGGAACGTAATCGGGAATCTTTCCGTCTTCGATTGACTTTCTTCGACAGAGGCGTCCTTTAACGAGGTGTCCTGCGATTCGCGGGCCAGAGATATCTCGTTTTAAGCCTAACATGGCGTCGGGAAGGAATTTACCACCGTAGTAATCCGGGTCGCATTGGAACCCTGGCGTCGCGCGAGAAATTACAAATTTTAATAAAGCCGCAGCGAGGCGCCACTCGAGTCCCTCTCTGGCGGGCGGAACCCTTCCCCCAGCAGATTCTTTTGGTTTAATCCTCCCCTCGGTTTCTCAAGGGGTACCGAGCTTAGCAAATGCATTTTATGCACCGTTTTAATGGGCCGAAGACGTGGTTGTGGAGCGGAGACGAGCTGCCTAAAATTAAGGCCTGGGAGATGTGTAGCCTAGAACAAGTGGAGACCCCCTTCCATTAAGTTCATTGCTCTCATTAAGCAGTAGAGAGAAAATGGTCGTCTACCATATCCACCAAGGTAATAATAACATTACAGGCTTCCGACAATGAAAGAGTGTTTTTGAAGGACGGGCAAAGCCTTAAAAATATTGCATCTCTTTCGGAGAAGCTGAAGGAATGAGCAGTCACTTCAAAGGAGAAACTGCCACAAATTGACGATCTAGTAGAAAAAAGAAAATGATAATACAAAATGCGTTTAGCCCAGCACTTTCATAGCAAGTTAAGGCACTACACCTACTTGTATTAATAATACTTCATTGAAAATTCCAATAATTGAAATATGCATCTATAGCTTTTAAAGCAGTCGAGGCTCTAAGCTGTAAAGTTATGTTTAAAACTTTCTGAAATAAATATAAAATTTAGCAAATGGACCAGAATTCTTCAGTTTTACTCAATTCTATTGGCTTTATTCTTTTTTTTTTTTTCATTTGAAGTTAAAATTTCAGCTTCCATAGAAACTTGAAAGGCAGTTGAAAGGGAAAAGATTTGTTTCAATACAAATTTTTAAGACGAAAGAAGAAACTGTAGTCATGTTTTTAACTGTATTAATGCCGAATTCTAAAGCCTAAGTGATGTATAAATTTTATGTGAACTCTAATATGGATGGTTATATATTGTTATTTTTTACTATTCAGTACTGCTTCTTTCTTTTATAATTTCATTTCAACATTTGATTTTTTGTAAAAGTTTTCATTCATATTCATATTTTACATGTTTTATTTATAATTAAATCTTAAAAAAGAACGATGAATAACATCTTCTTTATTGGTTAAATACAGAAGATGTTTCCTACATATTCAATATTTTCTTTTTTCTTATTCGAAACTCAATACTTCTTTAGAATTATAATATTAATTCCCTGAGAGGTTTCGAATAATCTATTAGGTCTACGTGTAATTTCAACATTCAAAGAAAAATGTTACATACAAGATTGTATGACTATTCAGTAAAAAAAAAAGGGTGGGGTGGGGGGCGGAGTAAAAGAATGCTCATTGGGTTACTTTCATGCCTTGAGCTATCGTCGACGGGAATCTGAAACAGCTGTTTTGCTCTTGTTAGAACTCATCAGCCAGATTTACCCTCGATGATATTCAGAAAGCGCGAAAGATTATGAGTTCCCTCTCTTTCTCCCAGAAGTGGGAACTCACAAAAGCAAACAATAATAAAAAACTTACTGTAACTAGTAGAGATTCAATAACTTGGGCTGCTAACTGCTAGGCACAAAGAGGTACTTAAATGTATGCTCAAAACAACACAAGGACTAAATAGTTTTAAGTAGGAAAGTTTAAGAAAATGAAACATGAAGAAGAGGAAGTTTACTTTGGTTGTTTTTACGCTTTGAGCTATCGTCAACGGGAATCTGGGACAGCTGTTTCGTCCTTGTTAGGACTCAACAGCCTTATATTTACTTTCAAGATATCATTATTGTGAAAACTATAATAATAAGTTTTGATGAGTCCTAACAAGGACGAAACAACTGTCCGAAATTCCCGTCGATGATAGCTCACAGGCGTGAAAGCAAATCAATGTGAATTCTTTTATTTCCCCTTTTTCATATTATATTTTCAGCATGTTAAACTTCCCCACTATTCAGTGAAAATGCTGAGTGTGGTATTTTAAAGGAACGAACTGAAGATATACAAAGAAAATGATTTGTTAATCCATTGCAAAAAGTAATAACAATAATTTGAAAACAGAAGCAATATAATGATAACTATTGTAAGTTGTTCTCCGTCAAGGCAAAGCATAACTATTCTTTTTCCGAACGGCGGTCAACTAACTTAAGAGATTAAATGTGTTGGTGGATCTCTGGTAATAGCAGAGTCCTACATTCAGTTGTCATTTTGTCTTAGGAAGAGATATTAATTGGCAATTCTTTTCAAGCTTGATGCAATTTCCTCGCTTTCTCATGAGATTTACTGTGAATTTCACTATAACTTAAGAATGAGCAGGTATATTGTAAGAAAATAACTTGAGTCTAATTGTTATCTATGGCATTGCACCCTTAAAATATTTTTAGCTTATTCTTAGAAGACTAAAGATGTGACAGATTCAAGTATTTTTCTATTATATTACCGAAATAATATATTTTCATGTAGTACTATTCATTTATAAGGATATCAGACGTGATATTTCAAATAGATCTTACATAAGTTATTAATAACTTATATTCACAGAAGCAGTTTTGGGAATTAACAACTTAGCCTTTTGTCTAGGACTTCACACTTGCAAATACATCACTAACTTTTTTTGTTTTGTTAAATTTGCTTAAAGTTATTTAAAAGGTTGTCCAAGTAAACGGTCGTCTTCTCTCTGATGATTCATGAAATTTTGCAAATAAAGTAATTACTTCCAAATAATCTGGTAATTGTAACGTCCAATATATATATAGTATAAACAAGTGAATATAACTTTGTTTTAAAGCACAAATTTAAGGGCGACCCATAATATTGATAATAATAATAAAAAAAATAATAATAATAATAAAAAAAGGGAAGTACAACAACGTCTAAGGAAAAATATAAAAAGGTTAGGGAAAAAAATAAAAAAAAAAGTTGGGAAAATAAGAAAAAAAAAACAGTAAACATATGGATTGGAACCGACAACGTCCAGCATATGAGTCCGAGACCTTACCCATCAAGCTATAGTTGACAACTGAAATAAGATGGTTGCATTTCTAACATTTAAGCTAATATAGGAAATCCAATGAAAACAATGCCAAATATCTCGAACATGTGTGTGTGTGTGTGTGTGAGGGGGGGGGGGGCCTGGCCCGTGAAAATATCCCATTCCTACAATGTTTGGGCCTCTAAAACACGATGGTGAAGTTATTTAATCGATCCGACCTTCCGTTCGAGAGTCGTTAGGGACAAACAGAGAAGGACGGTCGGACAGGACAAACGCAATAGCTACCGATTTTAGTCCCTAAAAAAAAACCCGATTTACAGACTCAAATATATATCTTTACAAGTTTAATTAAAGTTGTTGGTCATAGATTGGAACCAAAGAAGATAGAAGTGATGTAAAATGATTCTTTTTTGTGGTTTCAGACTGAATTGTTAATTTTTAAAATCATAACAAGTTTATCTAAACTTTTATTTTATTATTTTTAATCTTCAACTTAACTACTATAAAGTTACTCTGCAATTAGAATATAACTAAAGCATAATTTTATTTTCATAAATATTAACCAAAGAAAATGAAATGAGCTCGTAACATCTTTATTTGTAATCCAAAAATTAAAAAAAAAAAAAAAAAAAAATACTTTTACTGGAAAACACTAAGTTGTAAACAGACGTATTAATCACACTTGAAACACAGTCATTACGCAAAGTTAAATGAATCACACCAACTACCCTTTAAAACACATGACAGTGACAGTGGAGGAAATATTTGAAATCATATCTACTTCTTAAGTAAATTTCAAATTATAATAAAAAAATTAAATAAGTAACTGTCAAATGTCTACATTCAAAAATCGATTTAAAATTTGTTGTTAAGTTAATAATAAAAGATAAAGAAACAAAATTTTTAGAATTCATCAGAAAATTTTAACGAGAATAAAAAATTCAAAAAAAAATATCGTCTTGCAAAATAATTTTCATTGAAGCAGTGTTTGGTTTTCTTCTATTGTTAGTGCACTGGCAGAAGGATATTGTTGTTCTTTAGCATCTGCGCCAATGACGTCAGACACGAGCTACCAGAAACAACTGACAAGGCGATAAATTATGTTATGCGTTGATGAACATTAAAAATCTGTTGAATATCTACAGTTCGCAATTATACTGGCAGAATTAATTCTCCCCCCTTTTTTTTTTCTTTGTTTTTTCACTGCGTTAAAATGTTAAGACCACATAAAAAAAAGTATGGGTTTTGAGAAATTAAAGAAATCATTCAACTAATCTTATGCGTTGTTTTTAAAATAAATGCTTTAAAATATTTCAAATGTATACAGAAAGATATGGAAAAAAAAAAGATGAACTCGACCCAGCCAAAAAGAAATAAAAGAATTATTATTGAATTTAAGAAAATAACTAAGTAATTATTTTTATACTTGTAATAGCTTAAGCCTTATATTTTTTTTGTGCTGAAATTTAACTGAAAGAGAGCGATAAAAAAGACCGTTATCAGTAATTACATGATCATCATAAATTGAAGCTTTTGATTTAAACATTAATTAAACTGAATCTGTAAAGTCTCTTGTAGGAATTAATTCCTATACCTGGTTAACCGGCTATAATTTGCGAACTATGTTCAGTATACGTAAAAGAATTTTTACCTATCTCTTGTAGGAAATGCTTCAAATCATTTGATAATTTTTTTTAATGACGTTTAGTTCTAAAATTAATGCAAACTTAAATTCTGTAATTCAAATAAATTTAGCATTTTCAAAATTTAAGGAAAAAAATTCTTAATAAAATTGTTAACATTTATTAGATTGCTGTAATGAAGAATTTGATTTAAAAAGGTAGGTTTCTTAATTAAATTAATTATTAAATTAAAAATAATTAAAAATTCTTAATAAAAAGGTTAACATTTATTAGATTGCTGTAATAAAACATTTCATTAATAAAAAGGTAGATTTCTTCATTAAATTAATTATTAAATTAAAAATAATTAAAAATTCTTAATAAAAAGGTTAATATTTATTAGATTGCTGTAAAGAAAAATTTGATTAAAAACATAGATTTCTTAATTAAATTAATTATTAAATTAAAAAATAAATAAAAAATTCTTAATAAAAAGGTTAATATTTATTAGATTGCTATAATGAAAAATTTGATTAAAAAAAGATAGATTTGGAATGACTGGGTTCTGGCCACCACACACAGTTCTAATAAAATACA
>JAFIDM010006943.1:29017939-29112567 GCA_023159025.1 Thereuonema tuberculata
AGATCACCTCGAAAGCGCTCGCATTTATTGTATTTATATTTATGTATTTTATTAGAACTGTGTGTGGTGGCCAGAACCCAGTCATTCCATGTTAAGTAAAACACACGTAAAACACCTTCCAAAAGATAGATTTCTTAATTAAATTAATTATTAAATTAAAAAATAATTAAAAAATTCTTAATAAAAAGGTTAATATTTATTAGATTTCTGTAATAAAAAATTTGATAAAAAAGGGGTAGATTTCTTAATTACATTAATTATTTAAATCTACTTTTTAATTCATTACAGCAATCTAATAAATGTTAATCTTTTTATTAAGAATTTTTTTCCTTAAATTTTGAAAATGCTAGATTTATTTGAATTTCAGAATTAAAAATGGCTTAAATGTATATAAATAAAAATGTAAATGTTCGTTTGTTCAAAATCTTAAATCTCCGAAAGTTCTTCACCGATTGCTTTGAAATGTTGACACAACGTTGCATTCGAATATGCGCATGTTTTTATATACCTATTATATAGATGTCACACCTGTAACAGGTAAAAACATGTTTTTTATGACAACCCAAGGTGTGTGGCAACAACCCGCAATACATCTGAGTTAAGCGAAGAAGACTACAACGGGCTGTGAAGTCGTATATTCTCCGATCTCGATATTAATTTGCTTAATAAATAAAGTTTTTGTTTTTAATGCTGTATATGCAAGTGTTCCGGAGCGAAGCGACGATACTCGGCTAGTTAATTATAAAATAATAATAAAAAAAACACATTAAATTACTGAATTGAACTATGTTTATAATGTTTGTGGTGAATTTGATACAGAATTTTTTACTTAAGTATATATAAAAAAAAAAATCTTAAAAAAGAATTCTTTAAAGCACAAATTGATCTTTAGATCACCTTGAATGCCTTATTCTTTCTTCGCCTTTTGAGTTTTGCATTGGCTGAGTAGCCCTGGCTGAGGAGAGCTCAACAGGCTCTAAACGGCCGTCCTAGGGTCTCAGTTCGACTCAAAAGGCATCCTATTTCAATTAGGAATTGATCTTTAGAGATTACATAAATTAAATGAAGGTTTTTTTTTAAAAAAGATATTTGTTTTGTTCGTTTAATTGTAATTTCTTTATTAAAAGATGCTTTCTTTCATTCTATTTTGTATGTAGTACTTCGAACTGCTTAACCTGAATAAAATTGGAAAGATTAATGGTTGAGCTATCATATGCTTGCTTGGCATTAACAATAAACAAAGCTGTGAAAACTGGTAAAGAATTCCCTTCACTGAAATCCGATTCAGATTCAAAAATGTCGCTAAGATTTTTTTTTTTTTTTTTTAAGAAAATTCAGCCCCACAATTCTCTAAACTTAGGAATTCTTAATCTAATAAGAAATTCTGAATAAAATTTAAAATCTAAAACAAAATAAATTTCTAAAAATCAAAGAAAAATTATATTTAGAATACAGATATAAAGATGACTTCAAATATGAATGATTGAATTTAAGTATTAAGTATAGTCTATAAATATGTGACCTTATATTGCGAGTAATTTAGTAAATATTGCTATAAATTTCTTCAAAAGGACAATATTTCTTCCTTTAAACAGATTGAAAAAGACCAGCACATTAATTAACAGTAAATGATTATAGTAACTCAGTAAGATGTACTTTATGAAATTCGTTGATTATAATAGATGTTATGACATTTTTTTTTCCCTTTCAAATGAGTTAAATTTATTGCTTTGTAATTCGCATGAAGTATTACCGTTGTCATCTGAAGAGAGCATTTCACTATTTTGATTCATAGTTTTTAAAGTAGAAGTTTCTGAAAGGCTACAAATTGAACGCAATCTTTAATTTTAATTGTTCTATAGAATCTATTCGTTTGTGAAATCTAAAATTAATTTCGCCGAATAGGTTATATTTTTGTTAAAATTTGTTAGTTCCCTTTAAACAATGAGGTTTTAATAAGGTTTTGATATCGAATTAGTTATTTATCCTTCATAATTATACAAGTGTATTTCAAATATGAGGGCGGGCATCGATTACTGATCAACAACTGCAACTTAGTCCTATTGGTTACAAAATATTGTAATCTTTCTTGGGCCAGCTAGACTTATTCTGGCAATCCTTTTACCCTATATTAAATGTATATCAAATATAATTTACATCAAAATATAGTATATACGTGAACACTAGAATACTCGTATGTTCGTGGTAAATAAACACATTTATTCTAATTCCAGAGGATGATGCAAAAAACTATATTATGTAAATGTGACGGCATTACATATACGAAACAGGACAAACGGTAAAAAACGTACGTAAGGGTTGGAATAGAACTGTAACAAAGAAATTTAATAGCCTCTATGCACATTTGCGAATTGACTGCTTTGGTAAGATTGTCATTAAAATAATTTAAATATTAGGACGCTTAGCCATCTAAAGCCTCGGATGCCTTAGAAAGTTTGGAAAGAGTTAGAAGTCAGCACTACATCTTCCCAGTGTTTTGTAGTTTAAATAAAACAGATTTTGTAAATCTAAATTAGGATCCCCTCAAAACAGAAGAAAAAAAACTTCTTTAAAACAGAATTGTATTTCTGGCTGAGGTCCCAATTTAGAATGCAAGTCAAGCATTATTATTATTATTATTACCGGGTATATGTTTTATTTTTTTATTGTAGGAACTGCTTCTTAAAGATATTAGTTGTTAAGATTTGCTTGATGACGTCGAACAAATCTTCAATTACATCAAAACAGAGCTTGATCTAGAGATCGAGTGTCTCTCATAAATTACTTTGAATATCATTGGAGCCTTCACTTAAACAGGGAAGTCGATATTTTCCCCCAATGAAGATCAATCAACAATTACTTCCGTTTGCATTTTGGACGACAAAGCTATTTGACTTATAGCAGGTCCCATGTCTTTCCAGACAAGTACACATGTGCTGTCAGAGAAAGTCCACGTACATCCGTGAAGGGACATTACTCTATTTTTCTTGGGACCCGCCAGCCTACATGACCCCATTACTAGATAGCTTATCAATGAAATGAAGAAATCCAAGCGGTTGAGACACTTACTGCAATGAAGGCATTGTGAAGATTCCTTCTAGACGCTATTGCAAATCTTTACTGATTGCAATCTTAGGAATATTCCTTTGGAGTTCTTCTTCCGGTTTTTGGGTTGTTTGAAAATGATCGGAAGCCTTGAAATAATAGAAGGAGAAAAAAAAAGGCAGGCTACTCCGTGTTTTACATTCGAAATCCTCTTGCGTATCTCCTCTATACATTCCTCTATTAAGGGGAATACACTACTCTTCATACATTGAGATCACAGTTAAGCAACGGCAGAAAGAACAGCAAATCTCTATCATACGTATATTTTTATTGTTAATTTATTTAGTTCTAGACTAAATTTATAATTTTATTTTTCAAATTAAAAATTGTTTTGTTTAAACAATAAACCAACAAGGCACCAAAGGAAAACGAAAGGTTTCGCCTCTGAGCTATCATTAATGGGAGTCTGAGACGGCCGTTTCGTCCTCTTTATGGACTCATCGATTAAAGTTCAGATCGAAAAACCAGGTTAAGGATTCCACTCACGCACCCACCAGTGGGACCCCCAACACAATAAAACGACAACCAAAAATCAAAACAAAAGAAAAAGCTGCAATTCCTGACCTGCGAATCCGTCAGGCACAGAGGAAATTGAAGAAAGTAAAAGCAGCTGGCAAGCCACATTAATTACAATAAAAAGTTAACGTGCCTGTTATCAAATAAACATGAAACCGACAAGGCACCAAAGGAACGAAAAAGATTTGGCCTCTGAGGCGAAATCTTTTATTTTCCTTTGGTGCCTTGTTGATTTCTTGTTTATTCGATAACAGGCACTTTAACTACTCTGGTCAGCAACCAAGTAAATCTGACTGTTGCGTTCTGTTAAATACAAAATAGATGTCTCAGTACACCGATTGTTAACATATCATTGTATGCCTGAAACGATTATGAGTATTTCTTTCTTTCTCACTATATCTGGGGGCATGGAAGTGCCCCCGCCAAGACAAGCCGAAGGCAGGAAGGGCACTACGTGCCTTTTCTGGAAGTGTTTCGTCGTATTTTCGAACCCTTATAGCTTCGGCCTGGATAATACTAGAGAGCTCAAATTTTCAGGATATGATGCAGTTACCAGACTATTGAAATACGCTAAGTTTCATTTATTTAGCTTTTATACTTTGGATTTTATTAATATCTAAAATACGTCGATTCCGTCACTCACTCACTGACTGACTGACTGACTGACTGACTCATGATCATCAAAACCTCTAGGGTACTTCCTGAAGTCCTAGAAAGCTGAAATTTGGTATGCAGGTTAGGATTAGCACACAAACAACAAAAAAATTAAGAAATCCGTAACTTTCACATTCCAACCCCTCATAAAGGGGGGGGGGTCTGGTTATGTATTATCGAACCCTCATAGCTTCGGCCTGGATAATACTAGAGAGCTCAAATTTTCAGGATAAGATGCAGTTACCATACTAATGAAATACGCTAAGTTTCATTTATCTAGCTTTTATACTTTGGATTTTAGTAAGATCTGAAATACGTCGTACCCTCAATGCTTCGGCCTAAATAATGCTGTGTAATAATGTGATTTCTTACAAAAGTGCAAACAGCTTGTATATACAAGTTGACCAATAGAAAAACAGAAAAGTAGGGTATTGAAAAAAAAATCCATTTTCTAAATAATCTTAAAACTAAATTTAGTTGTAATAGATAATCCCACCCAAAACATTTCATGTAAAATAAGTTGCCAAGACTCACCTGCTCATAACGCTTTCACTGTTAAAAAGTTATCAGATCTCATCTTACAAAAAGAAATGAAATCCCACCCAAAACATTTCATGTAAAATAAGGGGTTGCCAAGATTCGCATGCTCATAACGCTTTCACTGTTAAAAAGTTATCAGATCTCATCCTACAAAAAGAAATGAAATCCCACCCAAAACACTTCGTGTAAAATAAGTTGGCAAGACTCACATGCTCATAATGCTTTCACTGTTAAAAAGATATGAGATCTCATGTAGAGCCAAGCCTCTAACTCTACGAGGCCTAACTCTACAAGCCCTAACTCTAAAAACCCTATATCTTGGTCAAAAAGCATGGCTTGGCCGTTTCATGGAACTATTTCATCTCATCCAAAACATTTCATGTAAAATACGTTGCCAAGATGCTCATAACGCTTTCACTGTTAAAAAGTTATCAGATTTCATATAGTGTCAAGCCCCTCACTATACATGCCTAACTCTAAAAACCCTACTATCTTGGTCAAAAAGTGTGCCTTGGCATACTCCATATCCTTTACATAACTCCATGGGATTGTCTGTGTGACAGCCACGAAACGGCCAAGGCATACTTTTTGACCAAGATATAGGGTTTTTAGAGTTAGGGCTTGTAGAGTTAGGCCTCGTAGAGTTAGGGGCTTGGCTCTACATGAGATCTCATATCTTTTTAACAGTGAAAGCATTATGAGCATGTGAGTCTTGGCAACTTATTTTACACGAAGTGTTTTGGGTGGGATCTATTTTTCGTAAATTCATATTTATGTTGTTCAGAGAAACAAATTAATGATAACTGGCAGTGCAGCAAGAGATTCATTTTTAAGATGACTGATATTGATAATAAGATCCTTTGTAATATTGTTGTATTCTATAAATATAGTAACTAACCAAAGTCAATCCTTAAGAGATTGGGGTGAAAAACCTATGAAAAGTATATTTCTATCACTAGAGTAAAGTGTGAGCGTCTACATTAGATCCGGCGAATAATGAATCGAAGCGCCATACCCTTAGCACTACTAAATAAAGTTTGCATCCATGGAAAATGTTCTACTGGTATCAGTTATCTTCTATTTAAAACAATGACTTATCAAGTTAGTGATGAATTTACAAAAATATTATACATGGAAGATATATAGAAATCCTCTAACGAGTAATTTCAGAGATTAAAGATTTGCTATTAAATAGAAAACCTCAAAGCTAAAACAAATTCATAAATCTAACAATAAATGATAATTATCAATTTGGTTTCCTTTTATATGTTCTAAACTGTTGCATCAAAGTTTCCTAATCAATTAAAGAAAATTGCAACAAATTATATTCAAAGTTGATCAAATCTTTAATACCTTTTGGCAGCTAAAACGGTTTAACAAATAATCTTTATGAAATCCTTACGGAACTTTCAAGAATTAGATGTTTACTAAGTCAATTTAGGCGATTACCTCCAGAGATTCATAAAACCGTTTGAGAATTACATATAATCTTTCATTCAGCAGAACATTCTACATCATTACAGAAAATTGTAAACAGAAAGAGACATAATGAGCTTTGCTGTACTCATTACAGTCGTGTTCGTTTTCTGCTGCTTTCAATAATTAACATAATCATAATTTAAAATAAGTAGAACTGAAGCATCTTGGAATTCTACAAAATGATATTTTTTCCCATTTCTCCTTTTTCCCGATAGTCATTTAAGGCAATGATCTTTTGCGTAGCGAGTTAAAAGAACTTGGTCATACAGACATTGTATGCCAATGGTTTTAAATTATGCATTTTTCTTTTTTTCCTGGTAAGAGGTCGTTGAAAGGATGAGTGTTGTGATGATTCCACTTCAAGTTTCTGTTGAATGGATGAGTTATTCAAAACGAATAGAAAACAACGTTTTAAGGAAATTTGATTTTTTTTTTAAATCTTAACTTGTAGCAAGGAAATTAGATACGATATTTTTAAAATAAATATTTCTGTTTTTTTTTTGTTGTTGTTTTGTTTTTTACAACAATAGACAATAGATATTTATATATAGTATTGATTTTTAAACTATTGATTATTTTTTTTTTGTTTCTGTTTTAAAATATTATAACTAATGCTGATTTCTTATCGTTGAAAAATCACAATAATTATTTTTCCTGCAATTCTAGCAAAAATAACGTTATCGTATAAATATATCCGAATTCTATTTAAACGCCAGCATATATCGATGGCTTAGCGCAAAAGTAGCGAATATCCATAAGCTTAAACATGGATATTCGCTACTTTTGCGCTAAGCCATCGATATGTCCTTACGAGAGAGCGTCGGGCTGATCATCCGACCTCAAATAGTCCTGTTGGACGAGAATCTCTGGGAGTCTAAACCTCTAGCGCACCCCAGGACCTGCAAGGCCTGTTGCGATACAGTTTAACTTTAACTTAATATGTGTCCTTATTCTAGTAGTTCAAATAGTCAGTGTAGTTAGTTTATATGTATTGTCTATGAGCTGGAAATGCCGGATTCAATTCCCGATGAGGGCCGGAAATTTTTCCCGATTTGCTTCTTCTCAAGTTGACCTCTAGAAGAGAGCGAGAAATACCTTTCATAAGGAACTGTGTTTTACTAGTTTTACTAGGCGAGCCAAAGAATGTATAAGCGTACATAAGAACGTTTACATAGGCCTATGTTCTTTGGGCGAGCGTCGGTCTATAATCGCTGGAAGAGTATTGATAGGAACTACAACTTTCTGCCTACAAATGGCTAACAATGATTGGTATTGGCTTATCTAATGTATATATCTGTCAAAAATGAACGTAGGAAACTTAGTATTTCGAAAATTACTTTTAATTAACTTTTAATGTATCAAATTAAATTGCTTACTTATCAATATTGATAGACCTTTTAACTTAATCATTCAGTAATAATAATAATAATAATAATAATAATAAATGCGAAAAAAATTAAAAGATAGTGTTAACGCGAATATGAAATACAATAACTTCCCCTTGTTCGAGTTTTAATTTAAATGTAAAACCAAAGCTTTCTCTATCTTAATTTGTAAGACTTTCTAAGGAATATCCATTGAAGATTATTTCTCGAAAGACGAATACCTCTTTAACCAGACTAAGACCTAAATTCCCCCAGCGTTGTAAATATGTCTCCAGTTCCGTCATAGATTCCCGGGGTTTCTTGTGGTTTCGTTGATGTAAAAGGGAAACTGTTCTTTTTAAGTTGGAACATCAACAAATTTGGCCGTCAGTGCCTGATGATCTTCCCAGCGCTTGGTCTTAAATCTGCCGAGAAATGCTCGTTTTCAAATAAACACTTTCACCACGAGAACCCCCTCTATCCCCTCCAGGGTAGAAGAAGCTTCACGGAGATTTTTTTTAGGTCACCCACAACTCTGAACAAATAAACGAAATGGAAAAAGATCCTGTTCTAACAAGAATAAAGTTAGTTCTTTTTTTTAAAATTAGAGACAAAAATAAGCTCATAAAGAAAGTAATGTTGAAGGTTAAGAAGATCTACAAGTTGTTTATTTGATGGAAGTTAAAAAGTTACTACAATTGTTAGTGGAAATTTTAGAACTTGATGCGAAAAGACATTTGTTAAACAACAGACAAAAAATTGCACCTTATTTAGAAAAATCATTGACTTCATGTGATTTATTTGGGATTTTTTTTTTCAATTTTCGACAGAAAGAAACAGGCATCTAAGGCATTGTTAACCACCTAACAGTGACCCTCAGAAATCTGAGCAGAATCATGATAATCTTGAGGATCAAACGAGATTCGAGAGACTTACGATGATTTTAAAATATCGTCTTAAGATCTACAGTTAAGTCATTTAAAAAGCTATTCTGCGGATTTACAAAAATGAAAAGAGGTTTCCTTTTAAAGACTCTTTTTCAGTTCCACATTATTACGAAAGATTACCTCCGATATAGATGAAATAATAAAAAAATATCCAGTTTATCTATCTATATATAAAAAAAAAGTTGATTATTTTGCAGACCCTATCTCTTCCGAAACCGTAAGACCCAGAAATACAAATAAGGTATAAGAGGATGCTCACATTTTCATTTTTATCTACGTCGGTCAACCGGCTGTCTCAGGACATCCGGGTCTACGAGACGGTCTTCGAGACACGCTCGCGGGTTGTGAGAAAGCGGTCGCGCTGACGGATGGTGAGAAAATTATCTCAGAATTCAAGATCACGTGAAGCCAGATTTCCTATTATTATATAAACAAATAGAAATAAAATAACAAAAAAAAAATAAAGGCAAAATAATAAAACGATGTCAAAACAGGAATAGTACGATATGTTAGTTTTCATACCGTTAAGCGAAAATCGTCGGATGGTGAAGGACTGCCTTTTAATTTTAACTTATCGATGCATGTACTACATTGCAATCATCATAAACTGCTGTAAAAATCCAAGATAATGGATCGAATAGGGCATAGAGGGTTAAGTTATTTTAAACTTTAATCGTAACAGAAACAGAAAATGAAAGTTATAAACAGCATAATATTCACTTAGCATAATATCACAGAGCGTAACACAAAGAGAAACAGTCGTGTTTGTAAGCAGAACTGATGCCATCTGACGCAGACATAATAGCGTCATTTCGCAATAGTGTCATATTGACGAATCAGATGTCGGAAAGTCGAGGAATGGTAGCGATGAAAACTTTGTTAGGAGCAAAACGTCGGAAAGTGAATTGTCACAAAGCGGGTATGACTGTACAGTCACAGTTAAATCATTTCACATTGGTAGCAATCCAGCAGTAAATTCATTGTTACTTATTCTATTGATTGAGGTATTACTGCTATTTTTCTTGAATTTGTGAAACAAAATATCGTCGATATCGCTGTTTTACGTGGATCTCATTTGAAACGAGAAGATCAAATAAAATCAGTCACCTTGTGAAGATTCAAGTAGTGATGAAAACAAAAAGGATTTCAGGATCTAAAACCCTTCGATCCCATTATAGTGATCAAAGTTATTGGTTAATTAAAAATTAGAACAATAAGCAAGCGATTAACTGTATCTTAATATTAATATTATAGATGTAGAAAGCTATTTCTTTCTATTTTTTTTTTACTCAGTAATCTTCCTTCCTTGATCAGATTCTGATTAATGCAAATATCAAATATACACAAAAGCAATTTAAATGCAATTTAATACGTTTTTCTAGATTCTAAATTAGATCCATCTGATGATTTCAACAGTAAATAATAATTTAGATATAAATAATTAAACGGACGTAATATCAACTCCAAAAAAATTAGAATACACATTATTATGAATCAAAATGATTCTTTTCCAACAATTAAACAAAATAGCACGTGATGCTCCAGACTATCCCTTCACTTTTAGCACCAGACATAACTACTCGTCAAAATGACCAAATAAGGAAACTCTATTTCTAAAGAAACGCATATAATTACCTTCAACTCGAGATACACTCTTCGGAATTATTTTTTTTTTTTATTTTGGATATTTTTATTATTAACTTATGACTGAAGTTTAATCAAGTTTTCTATGAGATGACATGAAGACTCTCCATCACTGCAAGGAAACGTCTCTATGAAACCATTATAATAATAAAGCATTCCAACAGAGTCATTTGTAAACGTTGTCCTCTCGGCTCGTATTTATCATCCCAAGTATTCGAAGTCGGATTAGGTATTACAAAGGAATTCTCGAGATTTTTTTTTTTTTAATCGAATAGGCTTTTTTTTTTTTTCTTTTATCTAATCGAGAGAACTTCTAGTAGCTTCGACACGTTGCTTGGCTGTTTACTCGTGTTCGTGGCATGCGGTAAGGGAGGGGAGGGGCCGCAGTAGAGGCGAGCAGTCTCCGTTTCGCGATAAATCTCCAGCGGTTCCGGTGTGACCAGTCCTCAGCAGCGACTGCGATGTCAACGCAACGCTGGTGCACCTGGCGCAGGTAATCGATTGCTTCACCTGAAGAGATACTCACACTTGGACGACAAAAATCGAAGTATTGAGGCAATAAAGCCGCAGCTGAATGTGGTTATGCCACAATAACACCCATTTCTCGTATTATTAACTATCAACTTTCCCAATAAGGCACCTTTACCCACAATAACAAATAACTATTGTGTACTACGAAAGTATTGTTTATTTAAACCAGGAGTGTTTAAATGAAGCATCCTGTAATAAATCCAAGTTTTAAATTTTTGGAAATTACTAGTTAAATTGATACATTCTTTCTTTAAATTTAGGCCTTTTAATGATTATAATGCACACAATTCATTAAGTTGTTCTAATGCATCACTGTCATGGATTATTTATCTCAATGGTCTCAAAATATTAAGTTATTGTAAATGCTTATAATTATTCAGTTTTTCTTGAAACTTTTTCTTGAATTACGAAAATCTTATTGATTTATTATTACGTTTATTAATCTTTGAGACAGTGTCAACAAAAAGATCAAAAATAAAGAAAGTATTCTGAAGCAACTTTAATTAAATAAGGAAAGTAACTTAAAAAATGCTTCACCTTCGTTAAGAGATGATTACATTATTTTCTTTTTGATATTAAGTTCTTTTTGTATGTGAAAGACGCCACAGTTTTCCCATAAAGTAAAAGAAACATATTTAAAAATGATGTATTTATGTAAAGCAGCTCCTCTTAATTCAATTTCAAAAAAGTGGCTTCCTCCTTTTCCTTGCCCTTTAGAATAGTTTTTGAAGAAACGCGTAACCTAGCTAGAGTAACCTCCTAATTGAAGCTCACGTGTAAAACATAATAATCTTCAACCACAATGATCCTGGTTTAGTAGGAATGTACAATTCTTGATAATATATTCAGGGACTGTTGGGACTTAATTTATTAGGTTGTCTCGTGTGCGAAGAAACAAACCTGTTATTTTATGTTTTCTATGTTGTTGTATGATCTTCTAAGCCCATTGAGTCAATGACATCTTCACTCCAAAATGAAAACCCATTAAGTTATCTTTTTTATTTACACGTATCGTTCTGTCTTCAAGTTTTCGGTGGACAGTTTATCAAACTCTTTATTTTCTTTCTTTCTTTCATTGATCTAATAAAATGATAATATTTATTGAGTCATAAAATTCAAATCCTAAGTCAAACTAACATAGCATTTTAAATATTAAAATTTAAGTCGATAAACGCATGCCTAACCTTCTGTGATCACGACAACTCAAAACATCTATATATCCTAGGAAGCTGAACTTTGGTATTAACTTAACGTCAGTAAGTGGTGGATCCTCATTGAGTTTGATGGATTTTAATACATTAAAATGAAGAGGAATGAACTAAAAAGGAGGTACGAAATTGAATATCTGGTTACAAAATATATGACCGTTGAAGCCACGGTAACTCAACAAAAAAAAATTGTCTTAAAATAGTTGAAATTTTAATGATCGGTAAATATTATCAAATATGATTGTTTTGATAGAAATTGTAACCATAAGGGTCCAAACCTGTCAATAGCAGAGTCTGTGAAGCATCATTATTACAGGATAGTAAACTCTAACTAAATAGAAAAAATTAAAGTTTACGGATAATTTTAAACTACTACTTTTTTTTTTTTTTTAATCTACTGTAAGGTTATTCAAAATTTGGGAATCAACTATATTATTCATTAATCTCTGTGTTCTTATTTTACATAAGATTATTATTTTATTTTTTTTCAGTTTTATTTCAAATTAGTAGGTTATAATTCGATAAATTAATTTAGCACCAATTAGCCTGTGTATGTTATTTATTTATTTGTTTGGAAAGAAAATGATATTTCACTAATGATAAAAAAACCAAAAAAAAAACCAGCAGATTATTGTTTCAGATTTAGATGAGCCAGAGTCTTCTTCCATGAAGCGTTCTTAAACATCTTATAATAGCTAATTTGTTTTTTGTTATTACTGTTTTTTTGCCTTACTGTAACTGCTAAAAGGTTTCCTATACAGATAATTATGAACGCAATGAAATCACAATCTTGTAAGGACATCAGCAGAAGACAGGAAACTAGTCCTTTATCACGCTTTGTCTCAGGTTAAATGATGTGGTTCACATCTTCTGTCCCACAGAACACCTTACGTGTGAACAATGAAAGACCAGTAATAAACAATCCTTTACATTTTTAATCAATGTTAACTTCTTTTCAACTTACATTTTCTTTAATTTTAAAATGATTTTTTGAAAGAAGTTTAAAATTGTTTTAAAGAATATGATAGCAAATGTAAGGTCGGTCATTTTATTAAAAAATTGAGCATAGATTACTGTACTTCAACATAATTAATCTTCTTTGTGGCCCAACAATTTTTTAAACAAGTACAGTCTATCTAAAGTCAAGCAAACTAAATCGAAATTATTAAAAAAATATATATCTTTGCTTAAAAATATCTTATTGAGTTCAATGTTCTTCGACATATTGTGGTCAATGCTTGTGATCTTGTTGCACATGCCTGCTTTCGTTTTTTTTAACAAAGCAAAACCGAATTTCTCGAAACTTAGTACAGTTCGAATGAGCAAGTTTGTCAATGAAATATTTGTTAAGAAATAAAAAATAATTGATAATCGCGATGTTCTCTTTTCGGATCTTCAGACAGTCAGAAGACGTTGTCCTGAAATACTCTTGATGTATCACAATTAATAGGGAAGATCTACTGATTTTAGTTGACACCAATAATTTTCCTGAAAGTTATTTTTCCTGGATTTAATATCTATTTAATTCTCTCATTACAATAACATGATAATGCAACAGTGGCTATCATCGTCAAACAAGTAGCGTACAATATTCAGTGTGTAAATTAGAGGTAGAGCCCTTTCAATAGATTTTTTTTCCATACCATTTAGAAATAAGAACAATGTACAGTTTGTGGGCAAACTTTTGTCCCACAAACTTTCGAAAACCTGCTTGATTCAACGCAATGATTAGTCATAAAATACTGAAGATTTTTCACCTTTTCTAAACGTTTGTATTTGTATCAAGACAACAGCACTTTGAAAAGATTCGTGGTATTTGATCCTAAACTTTTCATTAGTAGACCAAATTGTATAAAATCAATAGTGAATAAAGGCATTCCCTTTTCGATGTTTTTCAGTCCCCAATTCCTTATCGTTATATCCGTTAGATACCAAAATCAATTCGAATCTTCCTTTTAATAACTAAGATCTGTACTAAATTCTCATTTTCGTTTCGTAATTTTTTAGTTTCGTTGATCACGAACAGACAGATGAATGAACGGAAGATTAGGTGTATCTCTACTCTTCCCTCAGATAAATATCAAGTGTTAAATTGTCAGACCTAATCATTATATTGCTGATTAATGCGATATAGATATATAAAGATCAGGTCAGGGAAAAATGTCATAAGATAAAAGGGTGATTTTGAAAATAATCGGTAAGATGTTTTGGTTGCTAATTCCTTTTTTTTTTAAATAATTTGTTTTACTTTCAAAAGCAGTGATGTTACTGAATTTAAATGATATTTTTGTCTTTCTAAGAAAAATATTTAGTATTGTTTTCAAATTATATCTAACTTATGATACAAGGGCATAAATCATTGGAAAATAAATTAAAAATAGCACTTTTTTAATTAGTTAATTAAAAAAACCTTATCTCTGTTGTTTGGTGGTTGATGTGATGAATGTAAGGACGTGTGTCGCGTGTGGCCTCCTTCCCTTCGTCGTAATTGCTGCAATGATACTTGTCTCTGAAGGACCCTTCAGACAGAGACACCCTTCAACCACTTCACAACGACATCGACCACTGAGTGGACTACTTGCATCTACAGCAGCTTTTACACACTATTTACATTCTTGTTGGCGATAAGGGTGTACAACTCTCTCTCCCTTGTTCCCAAAACCAGATGGACCCCTCCTGCGTGAGAGGATTAACAAACAAACTATTCGGTTTCACTTATAAATAAATACAGATCAATTTCGTTATCATCTTTACTGCCTCTCCTTACTGAATCATATCATCGCTGGGATGATCAGTGTCTAAAACAAATGAGAATGAGAATGGTTCAAAGATCGCAACGAGATTAGCTTTTATTTTGTATAATGCTATTTAAAGAATAGATACAATCTTTACCATACTGATTTCTTTTTAAGAGATTACAGCATCAAATGTTGTACAGTGTTTCAAAGAGTACATGTTTATTATCTGTAAATGTATATAGTCTATGTAAGTTATTCAGTAGATTTATGGAAAACGCAGCAAGTGTATTCGTCAACAAAGTACAATAAAATTGAGATAAAAATAATAACAATCAATACTATCATCAATATGATTTAATCATTGCCAAAGGTATGGCAAACTTTCCCATTCGCGGAAAAAAGGACAATTTTCTTTAATGTCTGCGACTTTGATGCAGCACCAAGCCGGTTGGTCAGACTTTTTCTGATATTGAAAAAACATCTATTTTATAATACATCTATTATATTAATGAAAATTTAAAATGGTCTATTACGCACTATCGCTTGAATATCTCATAATGAACTCTGATCTAAGGCGAGCTGGACCCTAGGGCTCACTCGGATGAAGCCCATAAGACAGATGTTACATTGCGGTCGGCCAGCACTTTGTTCAGTAATCACATTGAAACTAGAATTAATGAGGTCGGATGCTCTAGAATTCCACTCTATCGCTATTCAGTAAAAAATCAATGAATTAGAGTTAGAAAGTGTAGATTTGAAATTCGGTCGTCGAAAGGTAACAATGAGATCATCAATGTTAATAGTGCAACCGTCTAACAAATATGAATAATTAAGCATCAAAACAACATTAAAACATCATTCTAATTAAGAAGTTACCTACAATTTTAACTTAATATTAATTATTGAGACTTTGAAATATATTCTGGAGCTTTACTTAAAATTAAATTTGAAAATTCCCTTTAAGAAAAATGAGCTTAATACAATGTCATAATTGAAAAGAATTCGAGTTCCTTATACAAAATGAACAAAATGAATTACTTAGCTTGATAATGAACCATAGTTAGGAGCAGATCCTTACCACCTGATCTTTTAATCACATTTGTAAGATTGTGTTTTGATCCATTTGCAGTACTCCTGATATTTAACATATAGCTGAGTGTTTTAGAGGAGTTCATATTTCGCAACAACAGAGAAAACATATTCTTTTTCCCCTCTCTATTCGTTTTCTCGAGAGTTGAGAGCCGCCATATTTTTCTAGAGACCTTGACTCAGACAAAACAGCTGGTTTTTGACGGTCACCTTTGACCTCTACCTCAGGAATGTCACCGGGACATCTGCCATTTCTCCTCTCTCGAGATAAACAGCTTATACGATCCTATCGTGAGGTGGAGTATCCTATACAGACAGGTTTCATTTGTTATCTCCGCCGTGGCACAAAAAAAGAAGATGGGTTAATTGAAGTTACAGAGAGATCTTCTTCCATTGTGAAAACAGTAGGACAATGAATGGAAGAAGAGTATTTAACACTGCCGTGTCTTTGGCTTTCTTTCTACTGTAACTCATTCGCTGCTGAATTACACTAAATAATTATAAGAGATGTGTTAATAATTCGATTGATTAATATTTCTTTATTTAAAAAACCAATAAATCAAATAAACTGTTGAAAATAAAATTACAGAAATTATATTTTTACAGAGTGAAATAAAATCTATGTTATTATATCAAATACAAAAAAATTATTTATAAAATATATAAATGTATATTAATTAATTATATATAACAAAGAAGATATTTTTTTTTTCATACTGTAAAAATACAATTTCTGTAATTTGTTTTCCACAATTTATTTATTTATTTATTTTTAAATAAAGAAAGCAATAGAGATGTAGTAATCAAGCGAAACTATTAATAAATATATTACTTATAATTTAACATTTAATTTAACTCTTTGTTTTTTAATCTATTGTTTGGATTAGAAGATAAGGTGAAATTATCTAACTATTTAAAATTGCAGGATATCAGATTAAACTCTAAGAAGTTTCCTAAAAACCTATTCGTAAACAGTCAATGAAATTGTGCAAAAAGTACTTTGCTTACTTAAGTGGAACGTAATAAATTTTTTACTTTATTTATTTGCAAATTTTATAAAGAATTTATAATTTAAATAAATATTATTATTTACAAAAAATTTATTTACTTTGATACTTTTAGCATTTTAGATATCTTTGATATGAACTAAAGCTACTGATACTTACTGTTATCTTCTTTAATAGCTTAAAAAAGGTAGCTGGTTCACCTGGGTTTAACAATCCACAACTATTACTGCTAATGGGCTTAATAAATACTAATACTAACTAATAATAAATAAATAGCTTTCATCATATTTTTTAAATTTAAAGCTAGAAAAGGTGAGGAACCACTGATTAATAAATAAATTCAGAAGGATCAGTTTCAAATTCTAAAGTTTTCTACAGTCTTGTTAAACAATGAAAGCTAAAAATCACCTAAGTTATTATTTATTTATTTTAATAGCAATTAACATAATTTTTTATTAACTGAATTAGAAAACTAACAATTTATAATAAAAGCAAACTAAACATTTTTGGACTTATTTAATCGATTCGAAAACCTACAAAAGAAAAGCAGCGTCGAGCTTGAAATGGAAACCGTTTTCTTTAGTCGAAAAGTGTGCTTTGCATTCAGTGGCGCAAAGAATGATTCCTATTTCGTGCTCAGGAAGTTAATATGTTTTTACGAAACAAAGAAGTGTTCAAAGTTGATATGAGAAGTTACTGGCAGGTGAAGCTTAGAAAGAAAACTAACGGATGCGTGGGTGTCATAAGGAAAAACAGATCGGCTAATTATATTTCTTACTTTAAGGAAAAGGGGTAAAAAGAAAATCTAGGGGTGGGATATCGACAACGATCACTTCTTCCTTTTAGAACTGCTACGGTCAAGTGTTTCCGGACGTAAAGTCCGTCAGTGAGTCTGAGAGCAGGGGGAGGGGTGGTGACAAATCGGGCATCGCGCCCAGCTCGGTCATGAATCGGAACGGTCCATTTTGTAATGGAGAGGCTGATGCGGATAGAGGACTTGGAAAGTGCGCGGGAGCGGTTAGAAAGGGCGGGCGGTGTGTGTGTGTGGGGGAAGACTGAATATAGAGAGTACACGATGGAAAAGCGGCTCTGCTAACAAAAGGACCGCCTTTCACGGCGCCGGACAATACCGATGGCCCCACTCGACCTCTCCAAAAGAGAACAGGGGAGAGAGAGAGAGATTCAGACCGATTTGACAGCCTCCAATCTACGTAAATCTAGCAGTAAAACCAGACCTTTTTTTCTCTCTTTTTCTGAGAGATACTGAACTTTCTGGATGCGATGAATTTGTATTTGAGAACAGCAAAACGGACATGCTTCACCAGACGTGGTGCCTTAAAAAAACTCTTTTTATGTGGTAGTTGTACCTCCTCCCCGAGCGGATTAGTGGATTACGTCCGAGACGTGTTCCAACGGTCACCATCAGTGTACTCATCACCGAATAAGAGGAAGAATAAATAAACTATAATCCCCCTCCCTTCCGCAAGAATGAACAGCCAAAGAAAAGGCACGACACTCGTCAGAGAACGTCGGTGATTACTGTACTTGTGTAAACCTTTCTTGTCCCGTCAAAGCCACTCCGCCATTGAATGACTTCCAACGCAAAACAGAAGCAAAACTCACCACAAAATACAAATTCAAGATGCTTTGTTCGTTATTTGCTAATGTACACGTCTGACCGACCAAAGAACCTGTTTCCTAAAACAATATTTACTTGCATATTAAACTAAATGAAATCAACAACGGTAGCTCAGCACTTCGCTGCCATTAGTCAGTACAACTTAGTAAAAGCTTACCATTCAGAGTGATTACAACTTCTGTATTCTAAATTTTTTCAAAGAAAATTATTCGATAACAGGAAAACTATAGAACTTTGGAAAAGAAAAAAAAATGTTGGCTCAATGTTTGATGTAAATACCGAACACAACAAAGAATTGTACTTCTTGAAATGTGTGAAGAACATTCTTTGAATATTTGTAATTATTTGGTTGAAATTGATACTAAAAAAAAAATCATATAAGAGCTATTCTTGAATAGTACGATTATTAAATCTTCAACGAGGTTTTACTGAATTTATGAAAAGAAACAAAAAATATCCAAATACAATTCGATTTCTTGGTTTGCACTTGTCTTCCAGGATCAGCAATTTCTTCTTAACAGTTTTTGAAATGAAAATTAGCTTATTTTTTAGAGGAAAAAAAAATCTTGATCAGAACTAATTAAGCAGCGTACAAGCGTCTAGCGAAATTCTCGACAAAGAATTTTTATAAAATATAAAATATAATGGTTCTTCAATAAAAAGAATAAGAGAAGAAAGATGGAACCAAGATGAACTTTCTTTACAAGACCATGAAGTCCGCCATACAAGCCCATGAAGTTGTGAATAAATAAACACAGAATTAGTATTAATTATTCTTTTCTTAACTATTATGTAAAATAAATTAGCTTCAAATTTAAGGTTCAGAAGTTTTGTAAAATAACTTTTGTTTTTTTGGAGTTTTGTTTTTTCACTGTAACTCTTGCAAGTTCGATGCTATGTTAACAGAGGAGAATTGACTTTGCCTCTTGGATTAGGAAATAAACCAATAGATGTGAGTACTCTATTTACAATAAATACTAAATGTAGGTCAATTCTGTCGCTCACAAGTTACTAAAGAATTCAAATATGGTATTGGTTCAGATTTACAATGCAACGGAAAAAAACAAAACTGAATCCACTGTTCGGTTTTGTTTACGATAGCCTTCAACGCTTTTGCGCATGCGTCAGGTCTCCCTCGATTTCTTCAAAATAGGGGCGACGAGAAATAAAGATAGGATGTTTACTTTTTATTAGTGTTAGTTTACTAGTAGTTGCGTTCTATTTGCGCTTTTCATGAAAGAATTATGGAAAAAATAAATACTATTGCAAAAATGCTCCTTCGTTATTTTTTTCTTAAAAGCGAAAATGTCCAAAAGAATTTCTTAGGAAAGTGCCCATCTCAGCGTATCACCCCTCTGCGGAGTAAAATCGTCCCCCAGTGGTAGATCTGCCTTTTCAAAACGAACAGTTCTGTACGTTAGAATCTTCCAAAACACAAGTTGTTGATATACATGTACATAACAAATATAGAGTGATTCAAAATTCCCTGTACAAAATTTGAGGATAGGTTCTACTCAGTAAGACAAACAAAAAAGTTCAAATAAACATGGGCTCGGAAAAGAATAGTTTTTCGCGAAAAACGTTTTTCATTATTCAATTTATGGTTGTTGTTTTTTTTTAATTATTATTTTTGTTGGCACAGTGTGATGTGATAAAACATATTTCAAAATATTCATAAATTAAACCACAGATGTAGAAAATAGAAAGAGAGTGATCTAGTAAACGATATTGAAAAAAAAAAAATAAACAATTAATAGGTCCGGAAATGAATAGTTTTCATTATTCAATGTATGGTTGGTCATTTCCGGATCCAATTAATTGTTTTTTTCCCCCGTTTCTTAAATCATTCTTTCCTTATTTTATATATCTATGTTTTATTTTATGAATATTTTGATGACGTTTTATCGCCTCATACTGTACCAATAAACAATCATACATTGAATAATGAAAATTACGTTTTTCACGAAAATTATTCATTTCTGGACCCATGCTTATTTGAACTTTTTAGTTTGTCTTACTGAGTAGAACCTACCTTTAAAGTTTATACAGGGAATTTTGAATCAACCTATATATACATTTATTCTTTGTAAATTCAAAGCAAGAATTATTTGCATTCGATGAATTTTTTTATCGAAAAAGTTAAAAAACTTTATAACCATCTTATGATATGAAAAGCTGCTTTATTTAATTTGGCGATAAGCTAGAACTTACTAGTTCTATTTGAGAACAATTTGCATAATTTTGTAAACTGAGCACTTTCGAACCGTTTGCGGTGATTTACTTTTTAATTGTTTGATTAAATTCACCTGCCAACTTATAATAAGGCAATTATCTAGATGCTTATCACAATGACCCCAATTAACACAAAGTCTTAAGGGAATAACAGTTCGCTCAGAGCTGATTCATTTAGGACTCTCCTTTCCTGGAACCAATTATCAAAATGTCCTAAACTGTACATAAATGTCATGATTAAGGGTTTCTATCAGCCTTGCCATTAATAAATACATAATCTATTTCTTAGAGCTTGTGGTCTGAAGTAAGATTTCTTAAGATATCTGTGGAATTTCATATCTTACATTTTCAATGATATTTTATTTTAAACTGCAGGCATAAGCGTGGTTATGGTTAATCCTGAATACTTCCCTTACCTGCAAATCAAATGAAAATTTGATAACAAATTTATAAATTTCAAAAATATAACAACAGTATTTTGTTGTTTTCATTGTTCAATGAAATCTTCTTGAAAAACCTTCACGGTAAATCCTCTGGTGTTGGTAGGGTTATTTTCGATGTGCTACCTTCGTTACCAGTTCTCTTGTATTCAGAGTAACATTTGGGTTAAGCTTTTCTTTTTCCCCTCTGAGTCGCCTGACAGACTACTCTTCCTGTGGAAAACGACGTCCTGGTGACAGCACGTGCGACCCCAACACGACACCATAATTCGAGACAAATAGATCTACATTCTTCCACTCACAGATATTGAATTTGTAGCTGAAACTTTAGACTATTACTTTAGTATCAATGACTGTTAGAAATACAATTGTAAACTTCATAAAGAAATAATTGTTGCTGTTGTACGAACTTTGCTGTTTCGATGGATCAAATTATAAAATCTTACCTATTCATTTTGAATAGTTGAATATTTATACGATGAACTTAACATTGGCTTGAAAGTTATCTTTACGCAACAAACAAACAAATTACCTAAAATATATTTATTAAATGTACATTGTTGTAAAGCTAATTGATCTAAATTAGCAATCACAATGTGACGCATTAATTACGAAATTATAGGTGTATGTAAATAATATTTACAATATCAGTATTTTACAAATTTCAGACATTGAGAATTTTAGACATTTTGTCTAGAAAGATTGGCCAATTCCTGTAGATTGTTCAGTAAAGGAAAGTTGTATTTTTTTGTTTTGTTATTATTATTATTATTAATTGAAGTTTGTTTTGCAAGTAAAAAAATGTGTTGGTAAGAAAATATTATGAATTGCTATTTGTTCAATAACAAATTTTTTCTATCTTTTATTTGCCTACTCTTAATCAAGAAAAAAATGTTTAAAAGTTGCGTTTCTTAAAATGTGCATTTTTATTTTTCTACACTTACTGAAATCGGAAAGACAAAAGAAAGGAAAAGTAAATTATACTGTCAGTAATTTATAGTTTCTGCTGAAAACAAAACATCTGAAAGTGTTCAGATACCACAAATTCATTCGTTTCTGTTTTAGCGTTTTCTATGAAAATTTTTATCCCCTCCGCAGGCAAAATTTTCCACAAGTATCAACACTACCGGGAATTTTTAAATACTAGATTCTCTCTTTTCTATGGATCAAGGAGATCTAATCACTTGTTCAAATCTTATTGGGAACAGGGGATTCTCACACATACACACAGATTTAGAAAATTCAACTGAAAATCTAATAACAGTTTGATTAAACAAATTTTTGGAACAGCATTTGTAGTTTAATTTTTTGTTGTTACTACAGGTTTTAAGTCTCTTGTTCATCGTTTGATTTTATTCTTGTATTCCTTTTCAGGGGTGTGCTGTGCGGGCCAATATTTTTGGAAGCCCCATTCATCGATGGTTTAGAGCCTGAATAGGAGCTCATTTCTTTCGCAGTACGGTGACGATTGTAAATCACAGGCGGGAAGTGAAGGTGCCTCTTGTACCTCATCCCTCCCTCTCACAATGCTCTTTTCTTGACCTCAGTCGTCAAGAAAAAACGAATACAAGTATTCGTGACTGGTGAAGGGAATCCCAAAAGAGCAGAAGATTATCGACGCCCATGAAATTCTCTCTCTACGTTTTAAAAAGCTTTAAAATCAGACATGTCTTTTAAAATAACAGGCTATTAAAAAAAAAAAAAATACAAGTGCAAATATACAGAAAAAATTAAAGCAAAACTTCTTCATATAATAAATTCTTAAAATTTTAGTAGCTTTAGTTACTACTAATTTGCAATAGTAGATTTATTTATTATGTACGCGCCATTTTTAATTTGTATATTTCTTTACCATGATAGATAAGTCTATAAGTTTAACTATATTCCTTCTTTTATTCATTATTGAGTAAACTTTCGCCTGATAAAACTAAGGTAATTTGATAGCAATATTAATTTTAAAAAGATGTAAATATGATAATATATTTGCTTAATATATATAGAGAGAAAAATATATCTTATATATTATAAAGATTGACAATGGAATTTTTTGATATCGTATTTTTTTAAGAATATTTCCGGAGCATCTATAAGTGGAATCTGGGTGATTTACCTATAGTTTATAATAAGCCAAGTCAGCTAAATACCGAGAGATGAAAACCAAGATAATCACATTTATCTCATTTGCTGCAATTTTTTTTTTTTTAAAGCCTCTATTTAATTTTGAGATTTTCTACTCAAAGAAAATTCGTAAATTTATGGAATTCCAGAAATCCTGCATAAAAAGCATTGAGCTTATAACATCCAATCATTGCTTGAATTGATAACAATAAATCATTTAGATAACTAAAACCTCTTAAAAGAGCTTTATCTAAACAATAGTCCTTAAACTTCTTTGTTTTTAGTTTTTTAAGGCCTGCCACTCGCCTATTTACGCCTATATATGCATGTAATTTTTTTTATATACTGTAAGATAATCAAATCGCTATTAAGAAATGAGTAAATAAGTTAGCTTAATATTCCAAAAGCAGAATATAAATAGTAATCGACTGCAATCTATCGAGGGGTTTCCTTTCGCTTTCAAGAGAAAATAAGGTTTGATGAAATACATTTGGTTTGAAATGGATAGAATTCCAGTCACGCTTCTTCAGCAGCTGCCGCGTTTCTGTACAATTTAAATGAAGTCAATAACAGCAATGGGTTTCTTATTAGCATTTCCTGATTGCAGTTGATAGAATTTAATTGTTAGGTAGCAATTAATAAGCCGCTTTATAGTCAATGAACAGACAATTCGAAAGTTAATTAGTTTGTTTATATACTTTTTTTTTGTTCTTTATCAAGATTAATGATTTTTTAAATGGATTTTCATAGTCAAAATTTACAATGCTTATTTGTTGTTTTTTTTTTTTCCTGAATAATTGATTATAGTAATTAAAGAACAAAAGTTCCTGAAAAAACATAAAACCTAATTTCCTTAAAATGTTGCGTTGTGAATTCTTTTTTCCTAATCCATGATTCCTGTCGAATCATTTATTATGATTGATTTATAATCATTTATTGTGATTCCTACCGAAATCGAGCAGTATATTCAAGTTTGAAATTAATAAAATTTTATAAGTAAATTTACGTTGCCCAAAAAGTTTAATCATATGCGAGCAATCTCAAATGATAATGAGTTATTAAACATATCAGTACAGATTGTTAGACACAGAGCAATATCAATTGCTTCGCTTTTAATGCTTTTGAAACTCTTTGCACCTTTATAAGATTCAAATTTCTATGCAGGGATCTTACGAGGAAAAAAGTTTTCAAACACAAAAATTAGGCTGTTTTTATCCATAATATCCATGCCAAGTTTCTGCTAGATCGAATCACAGATTTAGCGTTCTTGGACAACATAGACCTACCGAATTTATAAGCTCGCTACAGGCAAATAGACTAAAACTACAATTGTTTGGCATATTCCCTTCAGAATTTATTAATTACTTTTAGTCAATTTCCGTTTTTGTTTTTGTTTTTGTTAAATTTCCATCTAATAATATAGTAAACATGTTGTTTCTGTAGTGATAGTTATTGTGTTACAAATTACAATTGAAACCACACCAGACATTTCACTCTTACTATCCTGAGATTGCTGTTCGATGCTAATAGTGCAATAATTTTAAGTTTTTATTCATATCGTAATGTTAAATTTTACACATATCCCTAAAGTTAATATGTGATATGTTTAAGAATACTTATCTATCTTCTTCCAGTATCTGAACAATAAGGTAAAGATGAATAAAGTTCAGAAAATACTGAAAAGGGACTAAAACATTCAAAGGATTAACGAATATAAGACGCAAATTTTGAAGATCATTTTATTTAGACTTTTGTTTACTGAATCAGTAACGTATCTTCTTTCCAAGAATGTAATAAAATGCAATTAAAATACAGCGCCCTAACATTGACTACTGCAAAGTAATGCAAAACAAATGTGAATCCCAGCTTAAAAATATTTTGTTAATTATGTACTGCATCATCAGAATTCCTCCTCATTGTTAAACCTAATTCTATATCGTTGTTAAAATTTGAAATTGTTAAGGTAAGAATTATGCATCAAATTTTCCGCTATTGAAGCTGTATACAATACATATAACACTTAATTTTGCCGAAGTTATCACAGAATAAAAAAGATTAATCAGACCTGTTATAATAGTTCATCGTACTGATCAATATTTCCTACTAAGAATTTAAAGATAGTAATTGTTTTTTTGTAATCTAGGATTATAATTAAAGTTGGAAGCTTTAATGATACGTTTCCATGGGATCTCACTTTACAATTATTGTTATTTTTAGTTTGGTGTCCATTTTAGGAAGTTCATGATCATGTAATTCTTTTTTCTTAGCTGTTTTTTTTTATCTTCCGTTTGTTATTATTCATCGTCTTTCTCCAGAACAACACAACTGTGAAAGAGGGAGACATTAAAAAATTTTAACGATTCCGTTTGCAAACCTAACAAAAGAGCCGTTCTGCGAGTACACATCGCGCTGCGGGAGCAATTCAGCCCAGTTCACTCGAGTATAAATTTTCACCGAAGTCAAAGAAACCATCTGGTAAGGCGATCCTCTCCTCCATTGAAAGTGACAGTTTATTAGGTGATCTTTTACCTTCTTTTGTCTTCCCTATCGATGGGGTTAGAGTGGGAACGGACCAGAGAATCGATCATCGGCCACTGAAATCAAACTTTACAAGAGACAGACAAAAAAAAAGATATTCATGCTATTCAAGCTGACAATTACCCTGTAAAATCAATTATCACAGCAGAAACGATTAATTGTACTACAGTCTGTCGGATTTATTTATTAAATAATAATTAAATCTATATTTTTGCTAACTGATTTTATTCGTATGTCGCATTTTAAATATTTCATGTTAATCCATTAGAATAATAAATAACATAAATTATATAATTTATTTATCATGAAATTGCAAATGAAAAATGGTTTCAATAGATTTATTTTAAAATCTCAGTTTACAATTTAATTCAGAAACAAGTAACATCTCATAGAACTACTGCATTTCTCTACAATAATTAATTCTAATATCATTAATTTATTATTAATTGTTTGTTTTTTCTTTTCTTTAAATCTAAATATTAATTGGTCTTACGAAAATTACAACACTGTATTCCAACAATATTAAGTTATTATATTGCTAAAATTTAAAATTTTTAATTAAAACACCAAAAAATCTTTCTATCAGAAATGTTGTACGTAGAGATTATAGATCTAAGATTGCAACTGAATTACTATTAAATTATTATTTCAGGATCGGCGTATTTACTTTTGTATGTTTGTTTTCATTTTTTTTATCCTCTTCTAATTTTTCACTTGCAATGTTTCGCTCTGCTTTCATTCCGAGTCCATACCGAATCGTTATGAATACATTGCGCACGCCACTTTCTAAAACGGCTCTTAAGATCGGACATAACTATATATTATATCGGGAATACAAAACCCCCGAACCAAATCCCTCTCCCTTCTGTGGCATTTTCCCCTCCCATCGCCAGTCAAGCACTCATGTTCGAACCCTCTCGAGGCGGACCGCGAGCCCCTCGAAGGCGGAGGGACGCAACCCGCGTCGTGGGTCCTTTTCGCCGCCGACAATGGGTCCGTTCTGCCTCTCGATGCTCTCGGCCCATTGCTCCCACGTCACGGGGGACTGCACGTTTCATTAGGCTTAACGTCGTTACGCCTGTAGAAACTCCCCTTGTGCAGACGCCGTGGTTTTGGCTGGTGACAATGGGGTGTAGACCCCGAGCAAGCGATTGTTGGCCATAGACTTCGTTAACTTATTTCAGAGGTTTTAAAAATTGAATTAAGCGATTTTACGTTGGATGCAGAAAGTTACTGCTCGACGCATGTCCGTGTTTTATGTCGATTATATTGAATAATAAATAATATGATTTTTATTTTGAAATTTTTCAACGATGATTACTTGGGCATTACTTGGTCAGCGATTACTTTCTTGCTGTGAATATATATATATATATACAGCATATATATATGTATATATATATATATATTCAGGGTGATTCAAAATTCCCTGTATAAACTTTAAAGTTAGGTCAGGAATACAAAACTAACCGTATTCATAATGGAAAGCCACCCGAATGTGCTGGAAGCCGCTGTTTAGCAGCACATTAGTTGGGCAGTGTGAGCCATTGTCATTTGAGACGTTGACTTTGTCCGATTAGGAGATATGGCTTCACTAATGCTGAGTCGGCAGATACGCATCTAGTCTATGGGCAGCGAACCGAAACGGACGAGCCGCTCTACGATTGTATTGTGAACAGTTCCCCAACAGATGTGTGCCCAATCATTAAATATTTGCGCGTTTGCACCAGAAATTGTTAATGGAAGGAACTTAGAGCACCTACTGTGAACTGTAAATGAACACTTTACTATCATATTGTAAACATGGGGCTAATAAACATGTTGTCTACCTTACATATTGTCTTTTATTTTTGAACCTTAGTGTACCTTATAGCACATTCGGATGGCGTTTGCAGACATACGTTCCACTATGAATACGGTTTGTTTTTGCATTCCTGACCTATTTTTAAAGTTTGTGCAGGGAATTATAAATCACCCTGTATATTTTGATTTACATTTATCACCAAATGGATAATTAAATCAAAATTAAAGTTCAGCCTATGACTTATAAGAGGTAGGCTAATTTGATGAGCTCTCCGTATTCTCCCTCAAGTTTATCATGGACTAATGTTTCGGTGTTCACGATAAACCTTTAATATGTGATTTATTCACTATCTTTATTTAACAAAGCTCATTATCCAAAATTTTGATAAGATTAAAAAAGAAACCTCAAACATTAGGTTGAATTTTTCTTAAAGCTAAGCAAGGGGTCATCTGTGGGGTCTGGATCTTATACCACAGAAAAGTCCACAACTGCCAGACTGGCACTCTGCCACCATAGTCCCTAGTAGTCAATAAAAGAGTTCTTGTGAACAAAATCTACATAACATTACCAAAGCAATCTGAAATTTAACAGGGATCTATTGAAATGACACAACATTTCGTAATACTCAATGCTCAATGGTGATTATCCAACCAATCTGAGTGTTGCATTGAGAATTGATGTAGTTTTCCCCAAGCGGTGCACGTGCTCACTGGATTGGATAGAGGAGCTATTACAAATTTGAAAATGCTGTTCTTTGCTTTTTAATTAGGGTTGCCAGATTTTGTAACTGAGAAACCGGAACATTTCTCATAAGCATAAAAAGAATGAAAGATTACACAAATTATTATTGTCATTGCTTGCATTAATCATAATAAGAAAAGAAATCATACTTTATCCTAAGAATTAATTATTTTGAATAATAAATTTAACGTGCTGTGCAATAAACTACAAAGCAATAAAAACGAAAACAAAAGACAGCACAGAATAAACAAATTGCCATTCTGAATCAATTTGTCGTCTTTTAATGCTTTTTGAAAATATTTGATATAATATAAATAAAAAGTATTTCATAAAAAACCGGGACGTCTGGCAACCCTATTTTTAATCCACGGAAAATAATACTTTAATAACATTTAAGAAAAGTAACAGTACAACTCTGGACGATCAGAATACGTTTTCAGTTATATTTACCAATCAATCTTGTAATTTCTTATAATATTAAGTTAGATAAAACATTGAATAATAATAATAAAAAATAATAAATAACTCGTAATTTGATTTTGGATAATTACTTAAAGAAAATCAAGTAGACTAATTGGACTCAAAGATAAGTTAACATCGATACGTTGCAAGTAATTATGAAATAATTTTTATACAATCCCAAGAAACGAGAGGAATGTTGTTTATGTCGACTAGAAATTTAATAAAATTTCCCGAAGCGGGAAGAACAGGACTGAAATACGAATGCGTGACTTGTTAGGCTTTTTGTTTTTAAAAAATATGAAAAGATTCTTTTCTTTTTTCTATTCATAAGTGTAAAAAAAAAAAAAAAAATGCTGATTCAACTAATGTTTTTATTCCAACAAAAACTATTGCAACGAATTCATAAAATATATTTAAAAAGCTTATTTTAGGTGCATATTTTTTTTCTCTAAAGCATAAACATTATTTTCATAAAGTAATAACTAAGATTATCCCAGCTCTTAAACGAAAACATGGGGGCATTTCTTAAATAAAAAGCGTAGCGCCTGCTTTCATAAGTAATTGATCTGATCACCGCAAGTATCAATTACATAAAGTTAATTTTGAAGTATTTACTGCTTTCTGAAAACTGTAATCAGTAAGTAAAGAATTAAAGCATCCCTCTACAAGAACGCAGGAGTTAAAGCTCCCGGCGTTCCGTGCCCAACGGGACTAAGTTGAGGTCGGGTGGTCAGACCGACGCGTGCCCGTCTTTCATTGCCGGGAAAGAAACCAGATCCCCATTTTACAGAGGGCTGGGTAAACCTTAGGACCCGTCTGGAGGAGAAAATCAACGAGGCAAAAACTTTCGGCCTCCGCTGGGAATTGAACTCTCCTCCTTCAGCGCGCAGTGTCTTACCATTGGACCACAGGACCTACAAGTAAAGATAATTATAAAAGTATGGTCACTTTGATAATTATTATCGGATAGCATTTGACTTAGGAAAAATACAAATACTGACCATATTCATCCAAAAATTTTTCGGTCCCACATTTTTTCCATTAAAAATTTTATTGTGAAATCAAAATTCGAATTGTTTTAAAGATAAGAAGCGGACACTGACAGATTGGAGAAATATTTTTTTTTTTTTTGTTTAGTTAGATGGATATCTATTGAAATCTTGGATTTTTTTTTTTTTTTTTTTTCCTTACCGATTGAGCAATTTTTTTATTTCTGTAATTGATGACGAAAAAGTTAAAAGTAAAAATAACTATCCATCTGTTTTTGTTTCCTATATTTGAATCTGTAAAGAGGTCTGTTCTTACCATCCAATCAATTTTGAAATCGAATCCAAATGACAGTTCTTGACAATGAAATCGTATTACGTTGGCTTGAATTACAATCTGATCACATTAATATTCTTGATAGGTAACGTGGAAATGATGCTCTTGTCAATGCGGAAGATTCATGGCCACTTCTGATAAATCCTTAATTGAAATCATTGTCGGTACCTCAGATGATTTAGATGCTTAAGCTGGGTTGTCATTACCATTTATACTACAATTTAACTTCTGAATTATGTTTTATGAAGTTGGGGAAACGAACCTTCAAAATAGTTTAATAGTTGTTATCCTTGGAAGATTTAAAATGAACAAATTGAAAAAAAAAAATACTTAATTCAGTTTTCCCTATTCATGTTTTATCCTTTCAGTTAATGTTGTTACTTTTGCTTTGATATTATTATTTATTAAGAAAAATTCAAGAGATAATAAAATCATTAATAGAGTCACCTTGTAGATTACAAAATCATAAGTAGATTCTTAACGAAAGCAATTCCTTTAAAATGAGTAAAACTCTTAGCTTATCATCCACTATAACTCACTTGAACCACGTTAGTTTTCATGATCCCAAGTCGAGTTTGAAGATCTTTCATTGATTTCAAAGCTGTTAGAGAAAAACCTAACACATTTCGTTTCCTTCCAGAAAAATAGAGTAGAAAACAACATGAAGGTAGTATACCTAAAAAAAAAGAAAAAAAAAAAAAAAAGAGTATCTCCTGTATTTCACTAATTTTTGATCTTCTGTGAATTTAATGATATAATTCACGTAAACTTCAAATTGAAGATAAGCAGTTAAATATCTTCAATTTTTCCCTACATCATACTTTTAAATTAATGCACCAAATAGTAAGATTGATAGACGCATAATCTAATCTAAAAAAAAAGGAAATTCGGAATGTAAATTTTTTCATTTTTTTTTATAAATTGGGAACAACTGCCGCTACCGCCCAAAATGCTCTGTAAAGTAAACATGTATTTATTTATTAATTTATTTTTGAATTTAATTCAACAGTAATATTACCATCGTAACATTATATTAATTTAAGTGCTGAGAATATACATTGATGCATTTTGTTTTTAAATGAACTGGAATGATCGAGTATCATTCTGGTATTTCGTCCGTTTGTCCCGTCTATTGGTGATTGCCTATTTTCCTATGTACATGTGTTTCTATCTGTGCCCCCCCCCCCCCAACCCCTCCTTTCAATCATGAATAATTTATGCAACATTGAATGGTCCTCTTGAAACTTGCTCTATCTATTAATGAACAAAAGACTCCTTACCTTATAGATCTTTGTGGATATTTTACGATCGGAAAGTATTAGAAGCAAAATCAGAGAAAAATAAACAAATCATTTAATTTATTAAGATATTTATTTACTTACTTTTATATTTTATTTTATTTTTTTATGTTTTTGTTTTTTTGTTTGTTTGTTGTTTTTTCGGGAGATTGTTAATATATGTATATTTAAGAAAAAAAAAGTGATAAGAAAAATCCCGAATATCTCCTCTTCGTTCATCCCATATTGTAGCGCAACGCCAAGCTGTCTGGTCCCTTGTTTTCCCCTCCTCCCCCTATTACCCTCATACTGTGACCGGCGAGTTCATTATTTCGTATTGGGGAGATTGCAACAAGTACTAAGTTAAATTCCTAGTGAGGTAAGCTCTTCTCGATGTGTTTGTTATACTTCCGTCCCATATGGTTAATTTCATCGCCCACCCGTTTTGTGTGTGTGCGTGTGTGAAGGAAATCCAGCCTGAGAGTCTTACATTGAACTCTCAGGTTTTGAGAAATCGTTGCATTATGGACGATCGTCATTCAAAACAAAAAAACATTAAAACACACACATTCAATTTCCTAGCCTTAAATATAAGTTTTATCACGAAACAATCGGTATTGAACTGGAAACAAAAGAAAATGAAAACATTACTGGGGCACATTAATTATCGTTGGAACCAAGTAAGTCTATTGAAAAACATAATCATTTGTTAAATATAGGAATTTAAAATTGAAAATTAATAGAAAATATGATATCTTAATCTTGAAAGGTAGTCTAGCTTGATGAGTTGTTATTTTATAAAATAAAAATAAAAAAGTAATTAGCTCCTATATATGTGATTGTAACTTTTATAAGAAGTTTTAGAGGTACTGTGATTAATGCTTACAATCGAAGTTTCTGACTGCAAATGAAAAATGTTGTTGATTTTTAATTATGCGATGATATAATTATAGACACTTAAAAGAAAAAAGAAATGAAATAAAAATTTATTTTTGAACCTGTAAATTTTCTCCCGAAAAGCAGTCTAATTAAAAAGCAACTCTTTTAATGTCTTAAACTAAAACTTCTGTAAATGTTGTACGTCACGAATTTGTAATTTTTTTTTTTTTTTTTAAACTAAAATTAATGATTAAATAAGAAATTGTAAAACTGTAGCGTCTTCACATGGAAACTTAAAAAAGTCCTTACGACGCTTTACAGCAATTCCATCTATTTGATGGACGAACCAAGGAAATTGTGCAATTTAGATATTACTATTATTTTTCAAAAACTGACTAAGTTTTATAATTCAGTGAAAAACCTTCCTTTTAAAAAAAAAAAATTAAAAAAAAGTTTGATCAGCATTTCATATTAATTCTGCTTTAAACTAAGTCATTTTCTTTTTCTAGATTTTTCGTTTTCTTTGCTAAAATTGATAGCTTAAGGTACTTCCGTCCATTTGCGTTATTGAAATCGCTTATCACTATTTTACTTCTTATTACCGATTGCTCTGATTTTGAAGAACTGTCCGTTACTCATCCTTTTCCATAGTTTGTCAGCAGGTCAAGTCAGCAAATTTGCAAATTCTTTAATTTAGAATACAAAACTACGATCCTAAAATGAACAATGCAATGTAGTTATTTGTATTCAACGTAAAGTTAGTTTATTTTATGTTATTAGTTACTTGAGCATTTAGTGAAATGCGTTACACAGACTAAATGCGTATCATTGTCATTTAGTATTAGTAGTGTTAATGAAAGGCGAGGCTTCTTCCTGATTAAGAATAAAGTTAAGTTTTTTTTATACATTTTTTCTTGTAATATATTTCGACAGAAGCACGAACACAAGTTTTTTGTTATGTTTGAATAAAATTATTATATGTTTATGATGTTTGAAGTTTAATAGGAAAATTGCAAGGATAAAAATATACAAACTAACCACTCTCCGAAAACATTCTTTGCGTTTCTTAGTAAATGTTCCTTTATATAAAAAGATAAAAGCAGAGCAAATTGAAAATTTAACAAAGTTGCATTAAGAAAAAAATATTAATTGATAGGACAGCGGCCTACCACACGCATTAATCGAAGATAAATAAAAATCACATATATTTTTCACTGCAATAGATATTAATCCGAATTTTTCGGTTTTCGAAGGAAATTCTATGAAGTGTAACAAAAGAAACAAGTAGGAATCATTATCTTTCACTCATTACATCTATCTACCTATCTATCTATCTATCTATCTATCTAGCTAGCTAGCTAGCTATCTTTGATTCGTTATTCTATCTCCTATTGTTTGTCAGAATTCTTCATTCGAGTTCAAGAATTGCTAAGGTAAAGATCTCTCCGCCTTCACCTGAATAATCTTTCTTCCTTCGCATACATTTTACTCATGATTAATCTTCTTCCCTCATCTTGGCATTCAGTTTATTTAGAGTAGAATTCCGTCTGGTAGGTGTGCGCCCAATATTTACATTAAATCAACATACAACAAAAATAGTTCCATGTAATGGGTATCCAAAACACAGAAATTAGAACACAAACTAAAAGAAACTTCCAATGACCAGAAGAAAAAAAAACAACAAAATAACAAAGCTTCAAAAACATTCCTAAGTTAGATATCATTCATTCATTTTCTGTGTTTTACTTAACACACTTACAGGAAGTAAAGATTTAATTTTATACTCGTAAACAAAACTGAATTTAGAAAAACTGAATTATAATCTAAGACAACATAACTTAGATCCCCTTTTTTCTTCTTTTCTTTGCTCTTGAACTCATTCTTCAATAAAACCCGCACTCACAAATCTAATCTTAGAAATCACTTTCCACTTATTTACCCAAAACTGAATCTAATCAGATTAAGTTTCTTTTTGACTCAAGAGAGACTCACTGACTTTATCCAGTTGTTGACTAATAATTTGATGATTTGATAATTTAAAATCAAATTTTAAACAAATTTAGCAGCCTAGTTCTATGATATATTTATTTTAATAATTTTTTTGAACTTTGTATACTAATATTTCACAAAAAATGATTGTTCTAAAATATTTAAATAATATTTAGTTTATTTTTAAGTCTTTAAATTTATATTTTATAATTAAATTTTATCACCTTAAAAAGAATTTATAGTTCTAATTTAGGTGATAAAATAATAAAATAGAAAAATATACCGTCTCTGAAATTTTGAAAAGCATATAGTTTATAAAAATTAAAAATAAGTTGAATACTTTTCAGTTTATGAATTATATCTGAATTTATAGTGGTTTTTTTTTTTGTTTTTTTTTGATAAACCGGAAATTTTGAAGATTGTTTTTAATAATAAGCTTAAGCTGCACTGTAAGTAAAAACCACGAAACCGTTTAAGAAACAAGAAGCTTTATTTAAAAATGAAATGCATACAGACCCTTTAATTTTTATAACAAAAAAATAAATAAATAATAAGTCTGTGAATTTTTTTAAATAAATTTTAAATATCAACCTTTAAAAACACACAAAATGATAAAACTGTCTTTAAAACCGAACTAGTTTCGGACTCTCATCAGTCCTTTGTCAACGTCTGAAAAAACAAGTGGATCACCAATATTTAACCAAATTGGACCAATCAACATTGTACTTGGCCGATCGATGTTGATTGGTCCAATTTGGTCAAGTACTGGTGATCCACTTGTTGTTTTAAGACGTTAGCAAAGGACTCTGTAAGAGAGTCCGAAACTAGTCCGATTATAAAGACAGTTTTTAATCAGTTTGTATGTTTTTAAGTGCTGGGGCTTTTTAAATAGTGTTAACGATGATAATTTAACAAATATTTAACAATGACAAGTTAGACCTGTGTTTTTCTTTTTCTAAAAGGATTTTTAAAATTCTTTTTTTATGTTAATAATTAATTAACTTTCATTTTTTTTTTTATTTATTTGAGTTTTACCCTTCTCTTTATTTTATTTGAATATTGGTTATTGTATTTCATTTTCTCTCGAAAAGGAAACAGATGCCGTAAAAAACAAAGAGAGACACGATTGACCATATTGTCACAGGTTGAGGGTGTCCTTTAGAGCGTTTATTTCGATCCAATGTTCACTTCATTTTTTTCCCCTTCGCTGGCAGTCGTTATCACAACGGTTTTTGTCATTTACAATAGGAGGAGACAGTGATGGTTCCACTATTTTTTTATGAGGCATCTGCATAAAAAGATTGCACTACTTCTAAGTCGCCTCAATAAATCACACTGGCTCTGAATGCCCTAATAAGACATGCAGTCATCACCACTGCGACACAGAAAGAGGCCTCTCCCTTTATTCTTCGAAAACAAATCGAGCACAAATTTCACTGTGATAATAATAAGTGCTCCACAGAAATTAGAAAAAAATTTATTGTCTTTTTTTTTTTAATATTATAGTTCACAGCGATAGTAATATCAATGTAACGCTTATTATAAGAACCTTAATAATATTGTTATAATTTTGTTTGCATTCGACATAATGAATAAATTTTTAACTTAAATTAAATTTGGTATCATTTTATAAAATTATAATTATTGTTTAAATTGAGTAATATATAATTCTAGAAGAAGAGTGTGACAAATTCAATCTTAACGGTCAAATTAAAATAAATGTAATATTTATGAAATTGTTTTTGTAGGTTACATATATTTATAAGATATTTTGTAACTGTATCTGTTGTTTTTAGAATATATTGAAGTTATGAGGTATTTTCAAAAAAAGGATTCCGAAAATATATTTTGAGAACTATGAAATATAAGCAGTTGTAATAATTAAGAGCCACAGCCATCTCAGAAAAATGGAAACTTATAATTAAATCTTTGTTACCAAACGAAGTAAAATTATATCTAACTTTACTACTACTTTAGTATTAGCTCATGTCGCAAATCTGTTGATTTCAATTGGACGTAATCCAGGATTAGCTTAAGACTATTTGGAGAAACCGGCCGTTAATATTGACTTTCCGTCTCTGCTTAACCTGTATTATAAGATATTTTTTACTGCTTATATATTGTGTATTGTACTGCTTAATATTCATAGTATATTATTGGTAAAATAATCTTAACTAGTCATTCGTAACAAAATTATAATAATAATAATAATAATTATAATTATAATAATAATAGGATGTTCTCACTTCCTATAAAGTATGATTAAGACTTTGAAATATAAGTCGAAATATCACCAAAGGTGTTTGGGAGCATTTTTTCTAATAAATTATAAGATGTTTATTATTTATTTATTTACTTTATATTTTTAGAGCGATTTACTACTTAAGTTGATTAATAATAATAATTACAGTACTTTCTACATAACCTTTAGATGAAAATTAAAAAAATAAATAAAAAAAAAGCCCAACATGAGAAGATTTTTTTTTTAATTTTTACATTCTCAGAGTTGTCTGCACATTTATTGTTTTGCAGAATTACAGTGTTAAAATTTTCTATCCTGACATTTAATATTGTCAAACTCTGTTGAAGATATCTCTTCTTAGAGTAAACTAATGCACTTCCGGTAATAAATTTTTTATATCCTTCCGAGTGACCAGCTTCACTTAAATATGAAAAAAAAAAAGTGCTGTAAATGTAATCACTTTTGACAAATGAGCACTCTTAGCCTATTAAGGATTTTAATGAATTATTTATAAGAATATTGTCACTTTGCTTCGTAAATAAGAATTCGAAAAAAAAAATAATATTCTGATATGTAGTTATGTATATATAAGAAAACAAAACTGAATTCATGTAATTTTCAAAATTATTCAGTTGTAAGTTTAAAAAAAAAACTTACAGTAAAAATTAATATTCCTAATGTAATAATTAGACAAATAGGCTAAGTAATAGAAATCGTGCTTTTTATTATTTCTTCGTAAAATTAACGTGAACAAAACTAATTCCCTTTCTAGCTTTTTGGAAACAAACTCATCTATATTTACCTCAACTAATTAGAAAAAAAAATATCATTTCTGATTTAATTCTAGCAAATATTTAAGCAATTATATATCCAATCTCATTATTACAAATCAAGCCTCTAACACAAAAACAGTTAATATGGTTGGTAAAGATATTTTATATCTAGCATCATTATATATGTATGTATATATATATATATTTTTTAAGACAATCAATGATCTTATTTAACATTTATAAGTTGGAATAATTTAATGGATATTATTTGATGATTTATTACCTATTTCAATTTCCTAAATTTCAAACTTGTTATTAGATTAAATTTAAATAAAGTATTATTTTACTTAACTAATGAAGGAGCGTAAAGTTAAAGCATTGTAAATTACTTAGATAGTATCACTGTAGCTCAAAGAACAATGTAAACAGGATTTTGAATACTGATTTGAAAGAAGAAAAGGAGAAGATGGATTGCTACGAAAATTTAAATGATTAAGATTAGTAATAATGCAAAATGATAAATAATAATTTGCCAAGTGCAAATTGAAACGATGAATACATTAGATTAACTTCATTTTTTTTAATTGAAGTCAAAGAATTTTCCATTGTTTTGTCGCTCCTGAAGGCTATCGTGAAACAAAAAGCGAGGAATCAATTCAGAATTTCTATGTAATCCTTAACCACGTCGTTGGTTCTTCTGCTTTTGTTGTGTTGTAAATGAAATATTCTCTCTGCTTCCTGCCGTTGGCTTTTGGTGTGGTGAAACACCGTGGCTGCGAGAAGACAGCATCGACGGCGGGAAACGTGACTCCGACGGCGAAAACCACGGGACACCGCAGCCTCACTAAGCCTCTGTTGACATTGAACTCCCCACCCGATTCAAGGCGAGTCCTTGCTCTTACATAGCACTGGGCTGTCCGCAGTGGGGTCTCCTCAGTGGACTTTTTTGTTACAATAAAATAAAAACGCAGCTACGTACAAGGGTGTGGTTAGAGTTTACAGATTCTGTACATAGCCCCTCCCCACCAAGTATGTCTAAAAAATCAGAAATTAAAGATATCGTCGATGATTAAAAAAACCGGTGATTAAAAAAAAATAATAAAAAAAAGGAAGAAGAAAAAAGAATTATTCATTTTGGCTCTTTCGCTTTTTTCATTAACTTATTCCCAAAAAACTATCGCTTTTAAGGGGATTTCATTCATTAATAAAGTACGATAATTCTTACATTGTAAATAATGATAATAATAAACCCTGAAGGGTCTTACATTCTTTCTTTTCGTGTCGCTGAGTTTGATTTTAACATGTTAGCATCGTCATTTTAAATTTAAAATTTAAACTAAAGTTTTTATACATGTATACGACGGCTTTTATTTTAAAGCCCAGGTGTAGGTATTTAAAGGATACAAAAATAGCATTAATCTGTATTATTTAAGTAAGTTTCCACAAACATTTTATTATCCAGTTGTTTAACAAATTTGAAAATTATTTTTATATTGAATTTTAGGAAATCACAACCTTGTAAAGGTTGAGTTAAACCCTATTAATGCTTGCATTACAAGTCTTGTTTTACTTTTTTTTCTTTATTTTTCTCTGCACATCTTTTCTCTGTAAAATTTCTTTAGTAATTCGAAGTAGACATTGAAAGAGAGCAAACTCTACGCGTACAATATAGTAAAGATAACATTTTAACAAATGGGAATATTTAGGTTGAATGAATTCATTACGCTTACGGTACTAAGGTTTGCTTTTCACCCACGCTTATATTTTCTTTAGATAATATGTAAGACGGATGAGGATCTTCTCAGTATCTTCTTTTAACCTGCTTCTATTTTTTATGCTTTAATTGTATAATTTTCAGTAAAACGATTTGTGGGGTCTGATTTGTAATTCGTTAAAAAAAAATATAGAATAACAAACTCATCTAAGTGTAAGTCGACAGCTCATTCGGGATTTGTCGAATAATCAGTAATTGATGAGAATATTAGAGTATTGTTCCATGTAAGGCATCAGAATTTTGTGCTGATCGTCGTAAAACCTTGTAGTACGGTAACTCAATAATTTTTGAACGGTTATAATCTTTTAAATTATTTATCAAAATCTGATTTGTTCATTTATATGATAATAATTATATTTTTTAATATAATTTTATAAAACGTAATATTTATAGATCCATTCTCATTTATTGGCTAAAACCAAATGTAGTTATTTTGGAAGTTTCGTATTGATGCAGACTGTTTATTTCTGCTACAGTGTCTTCGTCTGCTCTGCATGATATCAGCCTCGTGCAGCGAAGCATTATCTTTCCTGTGGTTTTCTGATTACTTCTATTTCGTTGATCTTTCAGAATAAATCAATAAATAAAATAATAAATTCGATATATTAGGAAATAACGTAAATATCAATTATTTTAACTATTTTTAACTATCAATTATTTGGATTTTTCAGTCGGTAAAACAAAGCCAAATCAGGAAGCTTGTATAGAATTTCTTTTAATGTTAATATAAAATATATTAACATTATATTTGTTTTAATTATAGTGAAATAGATAAGTGATAACCTTAAGATATCCTTTCTTTATAGTGAAATACGTTAGGTTTCACTTTTAAATTTCACTTTAATTATGACTTAATTTAAAAATGGAAAATTGCAGACTGTAAGCTTTTAAATTTTCTGAAAAGGTAAACAACTTATTTTCGAATAATATGGAAGTTTTATCAATAAAGAATAAAGATAAAAACGCACAACATCTAAAGATCCACTAAGCTATTTTTGGCATTTTTGTACCGGAAATCAAATACAGACTGTTTCGACCTTCCCAGGTCTCATCAGTTTGATTCGCCCAGTACTCATAACTTAGTGGGATCCAAAGAAACATATACAAAAGACAAGCATGAACAAAATAATGGCCCTTGAATTAAAAAACATCAAAAATATAAATTAAGAATAAAAAAGGGCAGCAAATTAATCCCCGCTAGCTGACTGCTTAGCTTATAAAGGATTAATTTTTAAATAAACATACACATAATAGCAAAATTTATGCCAAAATGCCAAAAATAGCTTAGTGGATCTTTTAGATGTTGTGCGTTTTTATCTTTATTCTTTATTGCTAACATTCCTACGCACGTTAAATTTTGCTATTACGGAAGTTTTATATATGCTGTAAAACTACAATTATCCGGAATTAATTAGGGATTGGCATGATCTGGATATGCAGAAATCCGGATGATTGGATCATAAGTGAAAATCACTCTAGCAGTGTGTTGTTGTGAAACTGCTGTTACAAATATTTAAGCACAAAAAGTATTTTTTAAAAGAACAAAAGTTACAAATATATACCTCTATTTAAACACAAAAAGAATATTTTAAAGTTTTTTTTTTATTTTATTTATTTATTTATTTTTTATTCTTAAAATCGATCCAGATATTGGGCGTTAGGATAACTGGAGTTCTATGTAGTTAATTATAGAAAAAAAAATATCAAAGACTGATTAGTCACTGGTATCCAAACTTAGAAAGAAAGAAAAAAAGATAAGAAATAACACTAGTCTTTAAAAGCGCCGAACAAAAAAGAAAAATTCGAATCGTTGGGACACGTGCAAATGCGACGAAACATCGATTCGTTGAGAGATTCTATTTTATTAGCATTATTAGTTTTGGTGGTTCTCCTTTCCTCTGCCTATTCACGGGTCCATTAGTTTGCCGTTGGCAGCAGTGGATGGCTGTCGCGAGCCGTTGTCCCCACTCGCAGGGTGTCGTAATCGGAGCCACTTCGGGGACGAGCTCTCTTCAATTGGTCACCTGATACCAAGTGCCGATCGCAGCCGTGATATCGCAGCCAAAGAGTGAAAACAATCCACTTGTCATCTTTATCCCGCAATTAAGAGACATGGCCATCCAAACATCATAATAGACTGACATTGAATGAGAGCAGATCGAATTAACGCAATGACAGAAAAGGTAGGGAAGGAATGAAAAAAAGAGATCGAATAGCCAGGCTACAGGAATGGAATCTTAGAAAAACATAAAAGTACTTGTCATATACAGGAAATAACGAGATATCTCTAGGAAATGAAAAAACATAATAATAATAAAGTAGATGGAAAAGAAATTAGCACGTTATTTAATTAAAATATTTTTTACAGTTCAGATTACCATATATTGTATCGTGATTTGTATATGATATTAGCATACGGTAGGAAATGATTTTTTGATTGGTTGTTGTGGACCCTTGACGTCATTTGAGAATGCTCTGTAGATTCTTTAGGAATTTTGGTGAAAGTTAATATATGTTGATTTGGAGATAGATAGGGATGTTTGAAGGTTTTCAGTTTGTTCAGTGGTGTAGTAAATTTATTCCAGTTTAACAGTGAATTCGTTTTTGTTGCTATCTACGATTGAATCTCCTTACTTTATAGTTGAATGTACATCGATATCGGTTTGTCTGACGATCTCCTTAAAAGCGTAAAATATTTTAAAGACTACCAGAATGACGTAAGTATTCTACTGTATTTGTATACTACAAAATAAAGTGACACCTACAATCTGATTGCAGAGCAAATTTAATTTTATTGGAATTGCCTAGTGTTAAATATTCATTAATGACAATAAAGAAAATCGTAAGAAAATAAGAAAATTGAAATCAGAAAGATAGTCTTCTTAATCTGTAATGTATCTAGTTCTAGAAATAAATGCTATGCAATGGTCTTAAAAAACAACAAAGCGTAAATGTGAAAGTTTAGTCACAGCTTTGATAATGCTTAGTATATTACTGAATAAGCTGAGATCGCTTGATTAATATCATCGTAAAGTAAAGAATCGTAGCAATAAAAGATTAAAAAAAAATATATTGAATGTTTTTAAAAAAGATAATACAGAAGTAAGTTTATTATGCTGGGAACGTAAGAAGAGTAATATAAACGAAATAAATTTAGGAAGTTAAATGTAGCTTTATGAGGAAGTTAAATTTAGCTTTATGCTATTATTTATTCTATTCATATTAATAAATAATATGTATATAATATACATAGATATCTTATCAGACAAACCTTTAAAATTATAGGTTCTAAATTTTGGAATACTGTTTCTTTAATTAATTTTTGGTTGTGCAATAATTCTAAGGAACTTGATTTAACTTTAAATAAGAATTTCGCAGTAATAAATGTTCCTATTAAAATAATTTTAAGTAACAGATAACTTAAATACAAACAAAAGATTAAATACATAAATAAGACAATATCAATAGAACACATTTTGCCATAATATAACATTGTAGTGTATCGTAATCCTAATGTTGTAATAAGATTATGCATAATGTGGGAATTATTTAAGTTACTATATAAAAAAATATATGTCTGTCGTGATCTTTATAGTACATTTCTATTATTTATTTTATATTGGATTCAAATATAAATTCAGATTTCTTTTCCATCAATATAATAATGTGCATGATTGCAATGTAAGCATTAACGATTATCTTTGGATTCATTTCTTTATTTTTATTTTATTTTATTTTATTTATTTTCCTTTTTTGCTGTTTTTTATATTAGTATTCTTTTCCAGTGTGGAAATATTTTGGTGGAAGTACTCCCTGTGCTCGTCACTACTGCTCAAAGTTTTCCAGAAAAACAAAAATAAGCATTACTCCCAACATGAACAAACGGTTACTCAGTACAGTATTAGTTTTCATTTAGCAGTTTTAGAACCAACTTTACTTACTAATACTATATAGTCTCATCTTAAGATGCTAATGAAATATAATGAATTAAATGACCGAATAAATTAATAAAAAGAGCCCAAAAATTTATCACAAACTATTAATAAAGTACTCAATAATAATAATAATAATAATAATAATACCATTTAAAAATAAATATTTGAAATATTTTATTACGTAGAAAAAAAAATTTCTTAAATTATAATAATTCTTAACATTAACACTATTTAATATAAAAATATTATTTATATTCCGATTATTTTATTAATTTTTGCACTCATTTAATAGATTTTTAAACAGCTGGGAAGTTGCTTCACTTCAAAGATCTAGAAAATAAAAACCATTATGAAAATGAAGTTACTCTACGATGAAAATCTACCATTACGAAATCGCGGATTCACGTTTAGAAACTGATTGAGTACTATCAATTTTTCAGGTCGGGTATTCCGTCAGCATTTTTCAACATAATTAACTGTAACTGATGGGCACCACATTTATCAATAATTTTTATTCTACCACTTTTCCTTTGTCATAAAAGTTCTATCTATTTTATTTTTTAATTTCCTCTATTTTTTTTTTTTTTAACTTGTTGATAGTATGAATGAGGCAAGAGGAAGCTACATTACATGTCAATGGCCCTTGGCAACAGAAGGAATCTGCTACTATTTACTTCTTTTTTTATTTATTCCTCAATATTTCTTCTTTTTTTTTCCTCTCAATTTTTTTCGTTTTTGCGTTTACTATAGTCTGTTAGCTATTTTGCTTATCTGGTAGATTTTACTTCAAGAAATTAACTCATCAAGATGTAAAATCTAAATTTACTATTAGTAACAGAAACGTTTTACGTGTGCTGAACATTTGTTGAATGGTTCAAAGATGAAGCCTGCACACCTGATTAAGCCTTTTAAAAAAAAAAAAAAATTGAAAGTTAAAAAGTATTTAAAAAACACACGACCATGGTTTCCACTTCATAATGAGAGTCATTTTCAAGTCACTTCAGGCTTCATCTTTGAACTATTCAATAATTTTACTATGTTTGAATACGTAAAAGCTATTCAATTACAATGACATTTCTCAAGGCTGCAGAATACGCTTTGTTCATGGGCTCAATAAAAGAAAGGAAACAAACTCAGAAGAAAGAAAGAGAGCGTTAGGACGTCTAGAATAAAAGGACACTAGTTCATTGGCCTGAGTTGACAGAGCAACATTACAGTATGTAATGACAGATGTAGTGTACGTTATATTACTTTATGGCGTAATTACTTAATAATTTTGTGAATTGGTATGTGCCTTCTATGAGCTGTACAAATACATATTGCAGATAGAGTATGGAAAAGCACTTGTCTTGATCTTCCATAGTAGAAATCCTTATTCCTATTGGTATTTTAATAGCTCATAATAGTAATTTTTTGTGTGCAGTATTCAAAAGGTTAAAGCATTACGAAATCGATGAATATTCGATATCATCAATTTTGGTTAATAATAAAACAATTTTCAAATGAAATAGTAATATATAATTATTTCTTCTATTTTGAAGGGAAAATTATAGGCAGTTAAAACGCAATATACCAATATTCCTTTGATTATAATAGTCATTTAAAAATCCGGTTATTTCATTCTATCCTTCATTTTTTTATTTTTATTCATTAACAATCATCATTATGGAATGAATTGTTATTTGTTTGCGTAGAATGTTTACTTGATTGTCGATTTTGGAATGACTTTTGTTCCTTTTTGAACTATTGTTTATTGTTGATTCTCTTTCCTTGCAATAGACTTAAGCAATTCAATATTTATTTTAGTAATGAGATTTGTTTGGAAATAAACGCAGTGATACTTTGAAACCGATTCTGAACTGTTTGTATCTTCCCAAACAAAGAATTTTAAAATTCAGTTCATATTTCTTTCTATTTCGACATAGAAGCAAGTTAAGACTTTTGTCTTGAAAAAAGAAGCGAAACATCACAAGTGAACATTTACAAACAGAATTATTCTTAACCTATCAATACTTTAGAATTGCCCTTCAATGAACAATGACTTATCATTAAAAAAAAAAAAAAAAGAAAGAAAAGCAATTATTTAAATTATAATTGTTTTCAAAGATGAAAGAAAGCAAAATTTGTAATAATTGTATTAGACTGAAATAAAAAAAAAATGTGTACCACCCTCATGTTAATTTTCTTCACGATCAGATATTTATAAAATAAATTACAAAAGAAAAAAAAAAATAGAAAATTTCTCTTTCCAGAGAAAAGAAGAAAGAAACGAAAAACTCTTTTAAATAATATCAATATAATTTTTTTTTTTATTTAAAATGTAAGCCTTTTTTATTATCAAAACATCACGATTGAGAGCCCATTATCAATAATAAAAAATTGAACGTCACCAACTCATTCTAGCTTTTCAAATTTATTTAAAATTGTAATTCAATTTTTAATCTAAGTTGAGAATAAAAATAAGCCTTTTGGTTATTTTATGTTTTTAATCACATATTTTTTTTTACTAAATTTTTGATTAAATATCGAATGAATTGAGGTAATGTTATTAACATTTTTTTAACAATGAATTAATTTATATGTATTTCTTGAAATACCTAAGATGTACAATGTATGTCTGGTTGATTTTCTATTTCGTTAATGATATTCTGATCGTTGGCACATTTACATTGTTTTAGATTTGAGTCATTTACAGGTAATTTAGGCGTGGCTACATTTAGAGGTGGAGTAACAGCCTTCCATCTACAAAAATCAGATAATAATGAATGTAAAAGACAGACTGGGTTGATTATTACAAGTTTAGAGTATTCCAATTGGATTTGAAGTAAAATAAGATTAAAATATACGGGATCCTCTTTACGATGTTAGAAACAGGGAAAAATTAAATTATATTGATACTTTAATAGATTAAAAGACAGGTTGAGAAAGAATAAAGTAGGATTAATATAATAATAATAATAATAATGATGTACATAAAAAATTATATATAATGTATATTAAAATTAATATTAGGAAAAAGATGATTACGATACAATCCCCTTTATTTATTAATTTATAAAAAAAAATCAATAATTTTTTTCTCCAATTTAATTTTAACAATTGATCCTTTTATCCAATAACTGTAGACCTTTAATTTTAAAATTTCCTTTACAAATTTCTATTAGTTCTGTAAATAAAATAACATATTTATATATATAATTTTGTTTTAATTTTTTAATGCTGTAAATAATCTCTGTACACAACGCTTTTATCATAAATACAAAATAAAGTCGGTTCTCTGTATTTTTTTTTAAGTTCCTCTATTTATTTGGAGAATAATTTAAAGTATTAACAGCTTAAACAAAATATATCTTACAGTAAAACAAAGCTTATCTACAGAATCTAATATCAAAAGGCGTCAGATATGATAAGAAAAAGTAAAAACAGTCGAATGCTAAACGGTTTATGATTAAACACACATATATAGGCTATGTATATATAAAAATTTATAAATAACGTAGCGTAGCTATACTCCTTTCAATAATAACTTCTACGGAATAAAATGAACGATGAAAGATTTTCTTCATATCAAATTAAATTTTAAAGCAAAGAGTATCAACCCGAATACCATATTTAAAAAATAAATAAATAAATAAATAAAAAAATGAATGCTACATTAAATGGTATGCACTGATAAGGACTTGATGTAACAAGTTGAAATTTTTTACATGTTTATTACTCAGTTTTTTAAACTATGGATGTTTCCTAGTAATTTCAAATTTAAATGAAATAGGTATTAAATATTATAAGGAATAATCTAATGCTGTTATGGTTGTTAAGATCAGAGCCCTACTTTTTGTTGTTCTCTTCTTCGTCCGACGAAATGAGAGAAATGTTTTAGCTTTCTTTGATAATATGTCTTTTCAATAACTTTATTTCACAATTATTATCCTCGAGGTGGGGAAAAAATATTTATTGCATTGATCTTAGACATTCAGCATTTTAATTGGTTGTTCGACTATTTGTTCTCAAGTTGTACCAACAGTATTTTTATAAGCATCTACATTTTTTTTTCCTAAGTAAGAAATGCTTTTACTGTGTAGAGGGCGCGGCACTTGAGGGTAGAAACCCGGATATTCAATTACAAAAAAGCAAAACAAAACTATTGCTTGGTATTGATAAACGTAAAGTTTTCTTTTGTTTTTTGTTTTTTTCGTTTTGCAAAGTAAGAAAGATCTGGACAGCTCAAAATAAATAAATAAAAAAAAAATTCCAATATCTTGTTAAAAATTTCTGTCAATGAAAAAAGAAAGTAAAAGAAAAAAAAAAAAAAGGAAACAAATATCAACCTGTAAATCAGCGTTAATTTTTTTAATTGGGCAATCATTCATTGGTAAACAGTAATTATACGATCTGAATTCGGTAACAATCAGTGTCAATTGGCCAAGTCCCGAGGACCCGTCCTCCTCCGCCCGAGGTGCGATAGACAAAGCCTCATTAGACTTGTCAATCAGGGAAAAGGAGCTCAATTACACCAATTTAAAGGCAGTGTGAAAAGCTAAGTTGTTCGTTCACTCCATCGGCACCACCCAGAGCGATGACGGACGCAACAACCGAGCCAAGCTACGGCGCTACTGCCGTAAAAACGATCTTCCCGCCTTAAGGAGAAAAAAAAATCATAAATAATTATACTCAAGACAAGAGGTGATATCCTCCTAAAATTTACGTCATTGAGTGCGGAACTATAATTTACGATTTGAAGAAGGTTTTTTTTTGGGGGGGTAAACTAATGTTTCCACGCAAACTGAGGTTTGACGATGCTGACATTCTTGCAGCAAACATTTACCGGATACAAACACAGCCTGGAATTACAGATTTCCCAATTTGAAAAATGTCTATAAAAAAAGATTATTTTTATCTTTATAAAGTTAACTGGTTATGAAGAAAGTTAATCTAAATATGAGCTGAAAACTGTTGTCTATTCCTGGATATCTCCTCTCATAAATGTGTGGAAAAACGAGCCTAAGAAAGTTGAAATCATTAAACCTGTAATTTTTACATTCGTTTAATTAAAATTTTGCATCTTTTTCCTTTTTTTCCAATCGAGTAAAGAAGAGAGTAGTCAATAGAAAGAGCATTTATGGGAATTAGCATAAATAAGCTTTCCATTTCTGCAATGCAATGGATACATTTTAGCTATTGAATTTGAATTTTTTATTGTCGAAGCTCAGAGAACTGTTGCGCTGTCGTATAGTAGCCTTGTGAGACTGTATGATTCCTTATTACGAGTCCTCTGAAGTAGGTTATCCATAATTGCTCGATTACCACATATCTTGGAATCTTAACAGTTAAAAATCGACTATCTGTTGCAATTACATGTATTTTGTCTTGTTTAAAAACTATCCTGGATTTTCTGAAATAGATTTCTTCATTCATTAGTTGTCCGGTAAAGTTAATTATTTGTAGTTTAACAGAATTGTAATTATGCGAGTTTTTATTAAAATATTTTTTTTTTATTCTTATTATTCTGTACTTTTGTTATTTTTAGCTTATGTATGTTCGTATTCGTAATTCGTGAAGATTATAAACGAAGGGTGATTCGATGTGAGGTCGCTTTAAGCGAAGAGCGAGAGAGTGCGCTTGGCCCAGAAGCTCCACGATAATTACGGGTTGCTGCGCGTTAAGATTACAATGGGAGGGTTGATGGGCGGACCACGAATCACGGCCTGTTCACGATCGACGCTTCCGTCCATAAACACCAGCTCGAATGGTGCATCACTGCCTGGCAGACATCCATTGTCAGAAGAGAAAGAAAAAAGAAAGGATTACGCTGAGGATAGGAATGCAAAAGAATATTGAAATAATCCAACAAAGTTAACTGTGATTTGTGAAATGGGTTGATTTTATGTTCAGGAACATGTCTCAGGAAATTAAATTCAGCTTTAAAATAATGAGCCCTTTTTTATTTTGCTTATTTAATGCTTGAAATTGAAGCAGTTTTTTACATTGCTCAGTTACATTGTTAAGCTTAATTATAAAAATTTCTTATGAACTGAAAATTTAAAATTAATAACCCAGACTTTAGAAGTGTTTAATTTTAAGAAAAAAACATTAGTCTACTAATTCGAAAGTTTTAAAAGAAAAAGATAATAATAAGGATAATAATAATAATAATACAGCCAGTGAAGTTTCTCATTATAAATTTCAAATTTTTAGGATATAATATTCTGATGAACTTCTAATAAAAATATCATTAAAAAATTTTCCAACTCTCAAAAAATTAATGGTTATTGGGATGCTAAAGCCATTTGATATATAAGAGAATTCTACATACTAAGGTTAATATTCTATACTAATATTATTACATGAAATTATATAATAATTTCTAAGATGAAATATTTTTAAAAAAAATTCAAAAACCTATTGAAAAATATTAAACAAGATTCTATTTTTAAATAGAGAGAGAAATTCACCAACGGACAATAAATATGCCTTCAACGGGTATCGTTTCTTTCCTTGAAGCTAGTCTATATCAGCTAAATCGACACAAAATTACAGAAAAAAAAATCTTTATAATCTTAGAATTTAGGTTCCGAATGTGATGAAATGGAAGAATGAATCGAATAATAACTTTCCATTAAGTCCTGCTGTATTCTCAGGTAATATCCATTCTGCTTACGCACTTCTTCTAGTTGTTCGTCTTTCAGTTGAATTCCTAGTCTCGTTGTGCGGTGTCTGATCCTTGGGTGCAGCAGCCAACGTAGTAATACCTTCGATCCAACAGGTGATCGATGCTTGTAGTCTGTGCTTGGGTCTCTGGTCGAATCTGCTTCCAGTGCTGCAGGCAACAAAATGGAAAGGAAGAAATTCATGACCGCCAGCACAGGATGTCCACTTGCACGTGCATCTACCGAGGTTGGAGAATCCCCTCCGTTCGCTTCCCTTAATGAATCGGATCATCAATTAACCGCCGGCAGGTGCTTAAAGGCGCCATGTGCTTATCTGTAGATGAAACTTTGGAACTTTCTATTAAAAAAAAAGACTACATCCAAGAAAATTCCTTCAATCAATTGATATTTGCAAATTTGGTAAAAAGTTAGGTTTACCAGCGTTGCCCGCAGACAAAAGACGTAGAAATCTTAATTTTTGCTCACAAATAAAGAACGTTAGCCTGCTTTTAATTAAACCTATGCAGATCTCTAGTATGTATCTGAATTTTACGTAGCTTAAAATAAAAAATAAATTTTTAGAAAGCCCGATTAAGATTATTTTTCAATCTTTTTCTTAAAAAATTAAGTAAAATCAAAGAGAGCACGATTTTGAAGCAAATGAATGAGTGGTAATTACATTCTGTTAAGTCTTCAAACAACTAACCTATTTGAAATCCAAAAATCTTCAAATTTGATCGATAATTTGAATGATCTGTGTTGAAACAACAAAAACAGAATTAAAGCAGTTCATGAACGCTTACATGAATTTGTGGCATTGTTATCATTAAAATAATCTGTTATCTGCTAGTGATCTCGTAAGAGCTTCTATAGCATTGTAGCGTAACAATGGTATTATTATTATTAATTTAATTTCCCATGCTTTTCCTGTTGACGAAAATTAGGATAAAAAAAATCCTTTAAAAACGTTTAAAAAAATAAAATAAAGCCGAGATGCACAATCACAGATTTTCCTAATGATTTGCTAAATTTGAGGGTTTTTTTTAAGTGTCTCGTTGTTTTTGAAATTGCTGCGTTAACACTAAATTCAAAATTCAAATTCGAAGCCCACCATAAAATAAAAACTACAAACATTTGTTTTTATTTACAGGATATTTTTTAAGAATTAATTTACTAACGAATTCCCCAGTATTGAGGTCATTGTTAGACAATATTAAAGTTTAAAATTATTATTACGTAATATGTCGTTACGTTTCCATGGTAACGTAATAATGTGATCCGTTCGAATGTTATTACGAAATGATTTTGTCATGTTGCCATAATAAATTTCGTAAATATGATATAAGATTTCGCATTCAGAAGCATTTGCTTTTTATTTATTTAGCATATTTTGCTTTTGTTCTTTTCCTTCCTAATTAAATCTATATGTTTATTTATTTTATTTTTATTCTTAATTTCAATTTACATAAAAGAGAATCGAAATCTTGTTGACTTTAAGTCATCACTTAGAAACAGTAAGACATTCTTAAATAGATATCATCAAAACAGAAAAAAAATCTTGCTAAACTTCCCAGACTCTGGGTTTCGGATTTCGTAGTGAATATGATCTCTTGAACTTATTAATTGCCTGATGTGCAAACGCTGCAAATTGTAATTAATGTACAATTTAACATTGAAATTTCTGTCCATTAACACTGACTGGTATTACTGTCAAGTTGCGTTGTCATATTAAAAAGAGAGAATTGTAATAATAAAAATTGTGGTTTGCATCTTCCCATCATTTAGTCCAGTTAAATGGTTTTTTATTTTCAATTCCTCTGCTTCGTTAGCGGCAAACACAGTTATCGAAATCCTAATCTTACTTTTAAACGTCTCTTATTGTTATTGAAAGGAGTTCTGTTGTGCTGTTGCTTTCGGTTCATCGTAGGGTAAATTACGTTAACTGACACCAGTCCAAGACGGGACCTTTCTCGGTTGGTTAATTCCCTTTGAAATACCTGCGTTCCTAATTAGGACAAAGGAATCTGTTAAGTGTACTTGGTAGGGGAATATCGAGGGCCTTAAGCGGGTTTGATGTGGCGAGAAACCTTAGCGGCCCAACCTGACCATAAGACCATTGCCTGCCCATCTGCTCACTTCGATTCGTTCAACGCATTGTGTGCATTTTTCCCGGCCTATATTTTTCCGCTTCTCTGAGCTTTGTCTCGCGGCGAATCCTCCAACATCTATGCAATCTCGGCACAGCAGAAGCCGTAATGTGATAGTTTTCAAATTAGAGAGGGAGAATCCGATAGGGTCTCCTTTTTACCCTAGCCTGAATGCCAATCAGAAAGCGGGGTCGTGTTTGTGTTTCGCTTGACAAAATCTTTAAGGCCAGTCAGCGGTGGGATTGTAGCCAGCAGAACATTTATAATCGCTTAAGCTGTCTGCTTATTCAAAACTTTGTCCTATAAACTTTCTTCAAACTTGAATCGTCTTACCAAATTAGATTTCCCTTTTAACTTTCATTATGAAATCAACCAATTGAATGAATAACAAAATGTGTTATTACACATTACCCATTCTTATAATACAGTCATTAACCATTTGTGTTAAGTGCATTAAATATTCTGGTTATAACGACTAAGCAAAACAAATGTATAACCAAATTTAATATCCTGATCAGTGATCTAGGTTTTTTTTTTTTTTCTATTTACCTTGTAAATATAAGAATCGACAGTTAAAAGCCTTTTGCTATGCATAGCAGGAAATAAAAAAACAAACAAACAAAAACCAGATGTTCCAAAAGCTGAAGTTGACATCAGAAGCAACAGGAAAACTAAGCATTTTAATACCGAAGGGAAGCCCAAGAATTTCTATTGATGTACAGATATCTTGTCATTAGTATCCACGTTCAGCTGACATCTCGTTATTTGGATATGATGTGGATCAATTCGAATAAATCTGGACCCACACACACACACACACACACACATACAAATTCGGAATCTCCTTTGAAAAATCTTCTTACCAGATGTTTTCCACTTCTATCAAAAGCGGAATAGTACCACTAAAAGTTTGTATTTCATTAAATTTCAAATTCTTTTAGCAACTGAATAAAATAGCATAGAAGAAAAAATAAACACTAAATATGAAAAATACGGAAAAATCCTAAAAAATTAGGAACTAAACATTTGTAATTAACAAATATATTTACATTTTGTATTTTTAATGTTTTTAATCAGCTAGTTATGTTAAAAATAAAACAAAATAATAACAATATATTAAGGCCATCAAAGATATGCTCGAAACACGTTCGTTTAGTTTAGTAACTGCACGGGATTTGAGATTTGAAGAATCAGTGATGGATAAATGAATTAGATTAAAGCAAAAGCTGAAGCTCCAAGTGAGTTTTATTTGATATTGTTCTTATTTCCTTATTACTTAGATCGGATCTAAACCTTAAGCCTGGTTACAAACAAAGCCGTTTTCTAACTGCATTTAAATCGTTGTCCGGGCTGTGTTGTAAACCCATTTTCAAGATCGTTTAGCAAATCGGTTAGGATGGTTAAGGACTGCACAGAGGGTGCATAAATGAGAGGATTAGTGGAGTATAGCTGCAATAACACAACATATAGTGAAAATACAGAGAAATAACGTCGACAATAGTATTTGTTGAAGTTGAAGTCAACTTGAAACTTGAAAAGAAGTTTAACATGCCCGATGATTCAAAGAAATAAGTAAACAAACGAAGGCATTTTTTTTTTTTTTAAGTTGAAAAGTTGAAAGGAAATTCACCAATACTTGATCTATACAAACTAAAATAAGATCAACTAAAATGAATATAATTGTCAAAAGAAATTAGTAAGAATTAGTATCACAGTCGAAAATATATTCCTTCGTCAGAAAATTAAAACTTTAAGTTTGCTTCTTATAATTTAATGATGTTTTCACTCATTTTCTTAATAGCCTCTTAGTTGAAGCATTTCTCAAATACTATTTTCTTTTGTTCTTTTTCATGAGACTTTGACGATAGATTTTTCTATTTCTCCCTTCCTCCCTCCTTTCAGTGTTTTTTTTTTTCTCTGTCTTATAGAGGAAGAATGTCTAAGATCATAAGGAAGTTAAGGCTGAACTCTTCCATGGGAATTCAAATGTAAATTCCGGGCTCAAAATGCTACAAAAACTGTTGTGTTGTCGGGTGGTCTCTGATATCTTATATTCTCTGCTCGGTGACGTTGTCATCACAACACGTCAGAGTCAATTTTCAGTGCACCCTTGTGCCTGCAGTGAGTGGGAGGTTGACTGCACTGGCAAACGACTTCAACCAACTGCTTCCAATTAGAGCCGATTTAAAAAAAGAATTACTTTATAAATAGACAGAATTTCATTTATATTTTTTATCTCCACTTTTTTTATTTTGATTGTTTATGATCTTTACTTAAAAATCAAAAATCCTTAAAGTTTTTAGCAGTTGCAATTTCTGGTCAGTAATTGAAGGCTCAGTACCAGAAATTCGTATGTTCACTTTCATATTTTTCGGGTTATTCAAGCAATTCTTAAAACGCAGAAAATAAATGAAAACTTTTATTTAAATCAAACTAGGATACGCATAAAAAAAAAAAAATATATATGTTAGCGTAAAAACTACAAGGATGGCTCCTTTAATGAATCCCTCAGAACATATTCCTATTGCTAGGCTAAACAAATAATTTGCATGCACATGCCCAGTTTGGGCCCAAAAATGCGCAAGTCCGTGCTACAGATTTAAGTAAGATCATTTGTAATTAATAAAAATATCACTAAACACTCGATTTAAGTCAGATTCTTAAACCAATATAGGGTGTTATTATTATAATGACTATTTATATTTAAATTAATTAAAATTCATTAATTTTAATTAATTAGAATTATGTTAATGTTGATGGATGTGATGGAAGCTAAAAAATACTACACATTATTGGAGGAGACATTATTCAAAATTAAGCATCATTCAAAATTAAACTCTGCATCGAAGTACATAAGAAGATTATGTAGTGGCAACATTTTGCTTAATGACAATATTTAAAAAAAAACAAAAAAAAAAACACTATCCCTGATGTAACAACAGAATACTAATAACAGCACCAAGAGTTTGATGTCTTTAACAAAAGAATGCAGTACTCTATTACCAACAGCTGTTGAACCGAATGTTAACTTAAAATAGATTAAAATAAATTACATTATAACTACATAACATAACTACAATACAACTACATTATATACAGCTGTTTTCTGGTTAAAAACTTTCTTCAGAATGTAAGCAGTAAAATAAGAACAACAATATATTTTGTTGTGCAGAAATTTAATGTTTGAAAATGGTAGGAACCTATGTAGTAAAAGAATGATACTGCAGTAAAACCAGTGACATCACACAGTGTACAATACATTACTCAACAGCGAAATCTGACGTTTCCCCGTCATCAATGTGAAAATAAAAGTAACAAAAATTTCTGTAAACCATGAATAACAGCCTAATGGAGCTACGACTTCAACACAAGCAGATTAGAACAAAATCAAAACAAAATAAAGTTAAGGATTACGGCATATTTTACCAAACAGACTATTACACATATATAGACTATGTGTGTTAGTAGAACATGGATTAGCAAAACCAATAAAAACTAATTATAGGGCGGCTGCACCTTCATCCGCCCTATAATAATATAATTAGAAAACTTATCTAATATAATTTTTCTAATTAGATAAAAATATATTAGAAAAAACTCGTTCAGGAGGAGTCCTAATTAATCTACATCCGAAATATTCAATGCATTATTGCCAACAGTTAACTATTCGTAAAATCGACATCTTGCATGATGAAAAGGAACGCTTCACAATAATTCTCTTACATCGTCCAACTTTTTCTTATTAATCCCATATTTGCCATTGATCAGGCGAGGCTTGTATTACTTTACCGAAGCTCTTCCTATGCCTCGTTTCCAGAGCCCGATTTTGTCATTGTGTTGCGAGATTTTAGTTCAGATTCTCCAGTAAACTGAGTACCTCTGATTTTCTGTAGAGGAATTACATACTTCTGCAATGGATCTAAGAACGTTTTGTGGTCATGAATGGGTTATCAGCAAATGCCACGAGGAGCACAAAGCGGACAAACGCATTTCTGGCTCTGAAATGACCCCATATTGTTGTAATCAGGGCTTTTCAAATGTGCACTTACGTATTGTATTCACTGAAACCTTTTTATGCCTACACATTTCTTCCTCTGAAGTTGCCGAAACTGATCTGAATTCAATTTCGCTAAAATTGGACTTAGGCATTTCTGGCACTAAGCCCTTCAATTGCAGCCTACTGGTCAATAGTAAGAATAATCCTTATAAACAACTGCAAATAAAGATTACAAAGCTAGAATCATTGTTTCATTAGTTAGAGTAAATATTCATAAATGCATCCTTTAGGTATTTACATCTTTATATACAGTAAGATATAAAGATGCAGATATAAAGGTTTCTGTGAATGTGCTTCTAGTACGTTATGATAAACTGGTACGGTAAATCAGTAGGAGGAATTAGCAAAGACCCAAATATACGTTACCGAAAACTACAAAAAAAAAAAAAAGCAGCCATCAAGATATTAGAGGATAATTAGAAAGAAAAGGAGCGTCCATGGGGTTTCTCCCTCCCTAATTTTTTGTTTCAGATTTTTCTGGGTAATTTGAGTACGGAAGCAATCAATGTGTGGCTGCTTCTCTCGTAATCGGAAGTTAAAAAAAAAAAAGGTGAACAATGCATTATTAGTTTTTTATTAAAATAAAATAAATTTATTAATTATTTTGGATCTTTTACTCATTGTAAAATATAGTAAAACACCGATTATCCGAGTTTCCGCTTTAACCGAGCTATCAAATATTTTAGGATTTTTTTTTTCGCAAATTAATCTTCGTTTGTTTAGTCATATGACGCCTTACCTGGAATTGGGGAAATGGTTTCGAAGCCAACAATCCTGGGTTATCCTTAAAAAAACGCCGAAACATTGCTGCTGAAAAACGCCAAAGTAACGTAAAACAAAAAACAATTAAGGACTTTTAAGTAAAAGAACTCTTTCAATATGAATTGCATGTGGTGTATCTGTATAACTTTTGTATTTGTTAAAATATACATTAAACCTAGACGACTTATTTTATTTACAATTTTCAGTTTAACCGAGTTTTTCGGTTATCCGAGTTAGTCTTGGTCCACATTAACTCGGATAATCGGGACTCTACTGTATTTGTATTGAATAAATTGTCAAAACAGAAGTTAATTTCAGAATTATACTTAAAAAGTAGCCTCTTCCACTGTGCGAAAAAACAAGAAATAATACGATGATTGACGTTAAGCCTATTATTTACATGATAATAATTTACTTACTGATAGGCGCGCATTTATTAACTTTAAATGGACGAATTATCAATATAAAAAGAAAATAGAAAAGTCAAAAGTTGCTGGAAGAATTGGAGTCTATTCGCCTTAAAAATAGTGGGTTTTTTTCCCTTCCTCTTTATTTTTTAATCTATTCTTTTTTTGGAAGAAAGAAAAGGGGCGTCCATGGGGTTTCTAAACAGAAATATCCCCTGGCTGATTAATTACAGAATTCTTACGTTAATTGATGTCAATTAATTTTGACAAATCAAAGCCATCTATAATATGGATTAGCCATGATTATCGATTCTTCATTCGATGTCAATTGAGGTTAATTGTTTCCCTTCTAACTCTTTCTCAGGAGACTTTTGTCACCTTCATGCTCAAATCCCGGATCCAAACCGAGGGATTTTTCAAATACAAAGAATCCATCTTGATCTGTTGTGCATAAATGTTTAAAGTTTAAAGATGATCAGGCTTTTTTGGGGCGTCACATGTTATATAATAAATAGGCATGTAAACTTCAAGAAGATCCGGTCATTAGTTTCACACACACACTCACGTGTATTATGATATACATAGTTTCATAAATAAGTATAGACATTTTTATATTGCTTTCCATTTCTTCGAATAATGGGATAAAAAAATAGATATCAAACAGATACCGGGTGATTCATAAAGTACTGGAAAGTACTGGTGGTTTTCACCGCCCCATATAATTTTTACTATAGAATATAAAAATCTGAAACTTTTTATATAAAATCGTCAAACATATAAGAGTTACATTTTTATTTTATTATTTATTCATTATTATTGAAATTCATTTTATTTGCGTTCAAACACCCCTAATATATCGTATATTTAAATAACTGTTGTGATGTTGTTTAAAGTGTGGATCAAATATTCAAATGATATAGAAACCTACTTAGAAAAATTTAATCTAAACATTTTTGTCATTAATTCATTGTTTAATTTAAAAAAAAAAAAAAAACTGTATTTCTTTGAAAATGCATTCTGACAATTTTTTTGGGAGACAGTCGAATAATTTTTTGGGATAATAATTTTGATATATTGGGGGGTTTGAACAAAAATAAAATGATCAAATACAAACTTGTTTCTTCGAATAAAACTTGTACTTCGACATATCTTAAAAAAAAGAAAATACTCAAATCTCCATACTTGATTCCAATATTTCGTCTTTATTGATCATAAAGACTTTTTCAAGGTTTAAGTATAAAACTAAAATGTAAAGAGAAGATCTATTTATATATGTTAATTACTACTTTTTCTGTGTTATTATGAGAATAGATATTCTCTTTATATTTTAGTTTTATACTTAAACCTTGAAAAAGTCTTTATGATCAATAAAGACGAAATATTGGAATCAAGTATTGAAGTTTGAGTATTTTCTTTTTTTTAAGATATGTCGCAAATAAAATGAATTTCAATAATAATGAATCAATAATAATATGAAAATATAACTCTTATATGTTTGACGATTTTATATAAAAAGTTTCAGATTTTTATGAGCAGTAGTTTAAAAGATATGGGGCGGTGAAAACCACCAGTACTTTCCAGTACTTTATGAATCAACCGGTATATGTTTCAAGAGGGTGGATAAAAACGGCGTCTGCAGTTACATAAATATTGTTTAAATAACTAATGTATAACTAACGCTTAAATAACTAACACTTGTAAACTAATATTATCAAAAAAAAACAATATATATTTAGGAACGAACATAGCTCTGCAAAACTGGAACAAGCACGTAAAAAAATGTAGTAGAAGGAAAAGTAATGGCAAAACGAATTAGATTAGTTTTTTTCTTTGACTTTTCTTAAGGTAGCCTTTGCAATTAACGATATGGATTGAAGAATACTAAAGAAATTTATAATGAAATAATAGTTAATATTATATGCAGACTTCTCATTGTACTACGCTTCCAGAATTCTTAAACTATATGCTTATTGAAACAAATATTATAAGTTCTTTTCTAGGATATTCCTTTAAAAATAAATACGAAGTGCAACAGCAAATATTTTTTAAAACTGAAAATTGCAGGCGTAACAAATTACGACTGCTTTTATATTTCTAATATTTTTAATGCTAATAATTTGTTTTATTAAAGATATTTAATAATTAATTTCTTATTCGATAATTTGTTTTCTGTGTCAATAACTTGTCATCCTTATTTGCTATTTCTAGCCTTCAGATACTGTTATAGTATTAATAACTTTCCTTTTCTCATTTGTTATTTTTACAATAAAAATTGTATTCCTAATTTAAATATAGTACTCTTCATTAGACAACTATTTTAAAATCCAATTACATTTTTAGTTTGTTTTGTTTGTTTGTTTGGGGGTTTTTTTGTTTTGTTTTTTTCCTACCCTTTCAATTTATTTCCCGCTTCAAATAAAAGCGAAAAAAAAAAAAAAAGCAGACTTCATTCAATAGATGGATAATGCCTAAAAAGAGTTGGGTTCCATAAAATCATGCTTCCGTAAATTGCTTTTTTAATGCAAGCTTAAGTCCGAATGGTTGCTTTCGGACGTTGATCTGATCAAAATAGCTAATGTGACTACCACTGAGACCTTATTTGAAAAAAAGTGCAGATCATGCTGTATAATTTGAGCTCATTGTTCTTAAATGTGGAAAATAAGGCCTGACATTGCAAGCACAAAATCATCATTTTTGAAGTGATGGAGTAGAACGGTGATTACTAAGCAAAAAGAAAGGCTAATAGATCACGTGAAAACAAGACTACAGGACACGTGACTTAATAATTATTCTGTTACAAAAAAATACGATTAAACAGATCTTTCGATTCTGAATTTCATAATTAAAAAAATGTATCACATTTAATATGGTTTATTAAAATTTAAAATAGAAGTTTGTTTCCTTCTGGTATTTTATTTAAAGCTCTCTTCAATTGTCTTCAGACCTCAAGTCATTTCATCTATCCAAACAAATAGTTAATCTTAATGTATCATCTTTAACTAAAAGAGTAATCATTAAAAACTCTTTTTTTTTTCTTCTTTTTAATACAGTTTGTCATTTTAAAACTTCGAAAAATTAACATTTTTAAAGTTTGTTTTGTTTTTTTTTGTTTTTTTTTTTTAATGTAAATCGATTTAATTCGGGACGAAATTCTAAAAATAATCGTTTCTTTTAAGAAATTGAAGAATGCTTTGTTACTTGATACTTTGTAGATAAAGAATGTGTTAGGGTAGTTTTTTTATCTAGTTTAATTAGTTAAATACAAAAGAACTAATTTAAAAGATGTGAAAACAATATATAAACTAAGTATAGTCATTAGTTGCAACTGCATTAACTTTAAATATCACTTGAATATCGTTACGACTGCAGTATGAAAAAAAGCAACAAAGAAACAAACGAGACAAAAGAGGAATAAAATGTAAAAGAAATGGATGATGGATTTACACATGGAAAAAAAAAGGGCTAATACTAATGAAGTTAGCCATATACATACGTATCCCAATAAGTAGATTGAAGAAGTTAAATCTTCGATTTGGAAATAATTCATAAGAACGCAAGAATAATAGTAAGTGATAAAGACACAATCGCTAAATAGATTATTAGAAAGGCATCCATTCCAGATTTCTCACATAGAAAAAAAGGGAAGAATTCAAAGGAGAAATCAAAGGAGTGAAATGACATCGCTGACGTAAAATTAACACTTCACAATTTAAGGTAATTTCTTGTATAAATGTTTTGTATTGAGTCCAATAGTGTTGTGATGCCGAAGACGGAAAATAAATTCCATAAACTTAAATTGCACTTTATTGAAGAACGATATGATAAAAAGCAAGAGTATTTGAATGTATAAATAGCAATTTATTATTAGATGTATATGAAGGAAAATATTTACAATATATATTACGTTTCATCTAGTGACTTGAGCCAGTATACCATTAATTTATTAACTAGACTAAAGATAGACTATTAAATGCACAAAAGTTAAGTAAATAATAGCTTAAAACGAAAACAACATAGACCTACATCAGACTTATTGTCCATTGATAATTAGATAACGTTAATATTATTAATAATTAGATTTTTATTTTCGAATAAATAATAGCTTGGCTGTCCCGAAAGTTGTAGATCCTACCGTTAACTTATCACGTTCACCTCTTTTTACGCTTATCCAGGATCGTACTTACGGTACTTCTTGGGTCTCGAGGCGCTATTAAGTTACCGGCCCCAGAATAAAAACTTAATGCAAGTAATGTATAAATGCATTTAATAAGATAAATAATTGATTTCATTTTTATTTATGTAATGTATTCAAGCTTTACATAATCTATTTTAATTTGATCCTGATATTTAATATTGTAATATTTTGAAGGAAAATTCGTAAGTTTTTCTTAAAAACTTTCTGTCAAATTTAATTTTTGTAGCCCGAGCATCTTCAGGGCCCAAGGCTGGCCCCTCAAGCGTCTTTGCGTAAGTACTGCCCTGGCTTCATCCACTTGATTTGTTTTTGTCATGCTATTTTCCTTTTCCGCACAAAATTTGTCAACATTTCTTAAGATAAAAAATGATAGTAAGTTCACTGTATATGAATTCAAATCAGAGAATAATTTCCTTACTTTAGTTATTATTTCTAATTTCGATAATGAAATAATGTGCGACCATCTTCTTAAAATAGCTTAATTACAGAATAAAAAGTAACTTTATAGTACATATAAGCAATCTGTTATTTTCTTTATAAATATTAATGAAATTTCTCTTTGGAATCTCACATCAGCGTTTGATAAGCTGAGGTCAACAAGTGTAATATATAACTTGGTGTTACTGTAGATCTTAGATAGAAATCTAATTTTAAGTTAAAGAATACACTTAGCAATTACCAAAAAAAAAAAAAAAAAATTTACTTGAGGACTTTTGATGTTTATAGCGGAAGATGTTGAATAAAAAAATAAAAATATAATAAATCATCAATGTTTCTAAGTAAAAAAAAAAAAAGCAAAAAAAAATAACCTATTGAATCGTGTTAATATTGAGAACTTCTATGAAGGTCACTAACCAAATTGGCTTCTGAAAAAGCAAAGTGCAATTTACTTATATCGCACTAGTATAATATAATATGGTTCTAATATTCCTACGTAAATGAAGCCTTAACGAAAATCAGATATATTTTCTTTAAAAATTAAAACATTCAAAAGCTTAACAGCTAAACTGCTACACAGCAAAACTCATCAAAATTACAAATTTCCAAGTATTAATGTTGATGGTTCCCAGTATTTCTGACATGTTAAATTCCACTTAATTACTCTTGTTAGAAACTGCTTAAGATAAATAATCCGTTTCTATTTTTCTTCTATTTCATTATCTTTCTGTCTCAAGGCATAAAAAAAATATAGCTTTTGCTGCGATGAAGATAAATTTGTTTGGAAAATGGAAGACAGTGCTAAAATGCCATCACTGACAATAGTGGCCGACCTGATCCATCTTGTAAATCAACCACTGTCCAATCTAACGCTTCCCCTCCCCATCACTGAATTACGGTTTTTTTTTTTTTCTCTCTCTCTCTCTACCCTCGCCTGTTCATCCAAAACCTTTTGTTATCATATCAATAAATTCACCTCAAGAGTGAGTCTCTTACTTCACCTCCCTCCTAGTGCAATAAGTCCTACCCGACACACGTTTTTAACCCCAGGTAAATTATCTGTGGACCCCGGGTTCACCCGTACCTTTTCCAATATTTCATATTAGTCGCAGGACTCTCCCTGAAAACTGATGGACACGTTGCAGACTGTTTCTACTCAAAATTATCACTTTTTGAAAACCGGTTTTTGGAACAGACTTTCTCTCAAGTCATTAATTACATATTTTTTTTCTTTTTTTTTTTTTGCTTCTCATTTTAAAATCTTTGCTCGGAATATTGTTGAACTGTTTTTCAACGTTTAGACTGTAATGATATTCAAACATTGCTTAGTAATCTGCCGTAATTAACCACTTTCTTAGACTATTAAATATATGAAGTAAGCCTTTAGTAATAAAAAGTTATTAATATTTATTAATTTGCTTCAGTAGTTATCAAATTCCTTCGTCTCCTCTTTTTGGACTTGACGAATAGTGAAAAGGTTTAATTTGTCAATTAAAGTTAAGGTGTCCCACTACAGGCCTGTGTGGCCCTCGGGGCCGCGGGAGGTAAGGCTCCCGGCGTTCCGTGACTAAGTTGAGGTCGGATGGTCAGCCCGCCTTTAAACCTCGGGAAAGAAACCCGGTAGCCATTTAACATAGGGCTGGGTGGATCCTAGGATCTGTTTGGAGGAGAATGGAGCGTGGAAAAATTACCGCATTCAGCCTCCAATCCGCAACCAAGCGCCCTTACCCATTAGGTTACCGGGTCCACACACTATACATTTATCAAAAATAAAACAGCAGCTCATTGTACTAATGTATTTTAGTGTAAGGAGGAAATTAGGCAAAGTTTGTTATTAAGAGGATGTTCGACATTAAATTTTTACATTAAATTATGACTAACTGTGAATATCAATATGGAAATACATCTCAGAATATTTGTTTTATCTGTTTATAATCAGTATGAGTGAAAACACAGACCTTAAATTCTTTTTTTTTTTTTTAATGTTAACCAGTCGTATTAGGTGTAATTATATAATTACTCCTACGTTATAGGTGCAGGAAATTTGATGTATATCATTACGATTAATAAAAAAAAAAAATCATTAAAAAATTAAAAAAATAATTTGTAAAATTTTTAATCTATTATCTCTATTAGAAATCTCTATATTGATAATTCTGAACCTTTTTATTGGATTACACTTCCGGTCAGCGCTATTTCCACATGATCAGGGTTTTACCATATTCGCCCTTGTGCATTATTCTTTTATTTCTACATTAGCTTTGTCATCCACATTAGCTTTTTTATCCTCACGGTCTTAATTAACATAAAACAATTTAACTACCGTACATAGAGATTTTGTTACTAGAATACTTTAGAGTTCGGAAGAAAAAAAATTCTATCCATAAACTTTTCCAACCATTTGTGTTAGTTGTTTTAGTAAATTAATCCATGTGAAGTACCGTTGATAAAACTTGTAGAAGTATCTGAACCCAAGGCAGATCTTCCCCCCTTTCAAAGCTGATGGAAAATAAACTAGCAAAAGCATCATTTTTTTTTCTTCAACAAATGACTAGTGATAATCCGATATGAATGTTCTGATAATTTACAGAACTTCAGATGAGAGACCAATTGACGTTAGAAATTGATGTAAAATCAAAACCTAATAATACTGCGTTTTAACGTATTCAGATTTTGTGTAACACAGCTGCTTCTCTCTGTGTATCTTACTAAGTTATTATTCATGATAGTTAACTGTAGCCGATTTTATTAAATTACGAAATCACAATATATCTTAAATAAGTAACATCTTTACATTTGTTTAGAAATATAGTCGATCCCCGCTTTTACACTTTTCAAGGGACTCTTAAAAAATGGTGTAAATTGAGGGAAAGTGTAAATTATGGGAAATGGTTTCTGCATACCAAGAACATTAAGGATACAATGTTCGATACTCATAGAATGATTTGTAATCAATGCTTGGAACTTCTAAAGTGCACAGGACTGTATTAAATATTACAATTATTAAATATTTAAGTTAGAAAACGAAATTTACATATACATCATTTTAATCACTTTAAAATGTCAAAATATAAGGCCTACACAAACATTTCAAACGAAACAAGACAATAGTTCTTTTTACAAAACATATCTGTTATTTTCGACTGTTTACATCTTTTATGTCTTGAGTTTTCTGTTTGCTTCTCTAGTTCATACAGTTTATCAAAAATTGAATCATCTTCTTCTGTAGCACCTCCTTAGACTATAATTGTGCGTTAGTTTCGGGTAATTACGTATTTTGTCCTGATGTCATTGAATCTGCATAAATTGACCATATTTAAGTTACTGCGAAATTTACGTTGGTAGTCGCTCTTTCATGTTAAATTTTTCGCATGGACGCCATCTTTTCTTTTACTCCGTTTGGCGGAAACAACGTAAATTGCGGGAAGTTTGATATTACGACAGCGTAAATACAACAGCGTTGATATTAAAACAACAAGAAAATTGAAGGGACCGAGAAAAAAATGTTGTAACGAGAAAACGTTGTTTGCGGGAATGTAAAAGCTGGGTTCAACGGTACATCGAATCAAAATCGTCATTAATATAAAGATAAATGTAAATGAAAATAATTTCAATTCTATGCAATAGGCCTTTCAATTCTATGCATCGATCCCAATAACTGTCTTTACTCAAAACTTTCAGATATGTAACTCAACTTTTATTCATTAAATATGCATTTAAAAAAGGGGTGCAAATTGTGGGTGGAATATAGAGACTTTTTTTTAACAATAATAATTGCATGTTTCCACTTTTACTATGGAAACTTCCCACTCTTGTTGAACTAGGCCATTCCATAACTCTGTAATTGTTGTATCAACCATTTTTATTTATAAAGATTAACATTTACTTTTAAAATGTTCTTCACACATTTGAAATCTACAACTAAAATTAGAAAAAATATAAAAACCCGATAAAAGGACGGTGACTTGCTTAATTTACTGTACAGTCATCAGGAACAGATTCCACCTATGAATTCTCTTCGATTTTAAAATGGGAAAGAGTTAAAAAAAAAAGATATGTTATTGGCAGCATCGTTTAGTTTATTCCAATGCTCAGACCTTTTAATAATGCATCATTATCCTTAAGAAAATTAACTCACAGAAACAACTGAAAGCAAACATCGAAGCTAGCTCCAGTTATTCAAACCTAGGTTTAGGTATATCAATGACCTGAAAGTCCTGCCTGTATTAGGTTGACTATTGTATTAGTTGTTGTATTAGCAGCGGGAAGACTCTCCTCTTTATTTTAATTTTTTTTTTCTGTATGTCATTAAATAGTTCTTTTATTTTTAGTTTTTGCTTTTTGGCAAAATCTTCCACAAACTATTAATTTATCTTCTTATTTCATTTCTTAAAAAGATGGAGTGTGTGGTTTCTAAGCATCTATCATCACTGCATAAAGTGGATGAATCGCTGGTGCTGGATGATGGTGCAAAGGCCATCTTCCTGTAGAAATCCCACTAATCTTACCGGTGATTTTCGTGGATCTCAGACAACAGCTTCCAAACTCCGAACGGAAATCTGTCAATATCCCACGATAGGAAGAAAACAAAAGAGATAAAACATTCAAAAAAAGACGGCCACAAGATATTCTTGCAAAAGAGCGTAATCACGGCAACATCGTTTTCTTTCTCTTTCTGATTTCATTTCTGCGTAGTTCAGACATTAAAATGAAAATTTCGGTAGTTATTTGAGAAGAAATTAATCGGGAAAGCAAAATTTAATATATCAATTTACTTTTAAATTTCAATGATATAAAAGAGATTTAACATCACCGAAGCAATATCAATCAAATAAGAAAATATTAAAAAATATTATCACTAGCAAATTTCACTTTTGGTGTCGTTTTGCAACCTATTCTTATTACGTTTCTTCACCACTAACAGTAATCTAAGAGTATTCCAACCCACTGGCCTCCTTTCCGATTTGGATCAAGTTTTCTAAGTGGAGGCCAGTAGAAAACACACTTCCTGTAAATCAGGAAAAGAAGTCACAACGTGAATGAGTTGTTCGTTCAGTTTAGATCTTCTCCATTTGATAAACAGCTTCTTGTTTTTAATTACTTTTATTTTTCAGTGTGTGTGTTTTCAACAACAGAATAGTTTTTAGACAGAAATAAAAGTGGGCATTGATTCACTTCGTTGCAAGAAGTTATTCGTAATTTTTCTTTCGTCCTATTGAGTTTGAAGTCGCGGAAAATATAAACAAGTTTATTTGTATTTTTCCATATTTTTTTGTGCCAACCATTCTGGCAGAATATACATAACTAGCTCTTAAGGAGATTTCATTGGAATCCTATAAATTTTTCTTTTTAATTTTAGGAAAATTTTAAACGAAGTTTATTTCTCGAGAGAGGAGATTTCATCAACATTCTAGAGTATAATTAAATTCCTGATAACTTTCATCAAAATCAAGATATTCCTAAGAAACCAAACTCCGAGATAATCTAAAACCTTGATTTCACTAAATTTGGGTTATTCCCGTAAGCAAAGAAAAGAACGAGTTTATAGAAAATAATTCAATTCTTTATGTCAAATTCATAGTGGATTTTCTTTTTACGAATTTTAGAACCTGTCAAATTGTGTCTGGCTCATGGGGATGAATTAGGTATTGGAACCAATTGAGTGGCCCATGAATGAGGGTGAAATTTGTTGTATTCTTGGGAGAAGGGAGACAGAGAAACCCCAAGAACTGGGGTTGAAGGGGGGATGGCGAGAAGAGGGTATTCCAAAAGAAAAGAATAGATTTTTACTTTGTGTGACATCTGAGCTTCAAATCAGTATTGCTCACACGTTCTACAAAGTGTGGTTGACAACATTCGCGCCACAGATTCAATAGAGAGCGGCCATTTTGTACCAAAGACCAATTGCTTTTTACAAATGACATCAATGAGTCATTTATTGTTGAATTTATACCGCCTTTTTTAACATCATTTTTCATCGGATGTTTCAATTTAGATGAAACACAGTTTTAATTTTAAAAAAATAGCTTACAGTAAAACTACTGGCAGACACGATATTTTGATTAAGAAAATGAAATTATTATTTACTGTACTAGATTTTTTTTTCTATCTTTTCATTATCGATTTTTAGATGTTTAGCAGTTTGTTTTGTTTTTTAAGATTTACTAGATTTTTTGCTTTTGGGTAGAGCTTTCGCTCATCGAGCCAAACATCAACGAGTAGATTCTGCTGATGAGTCCCCAATAAGGACGAAACAATTGTACAGAATTCTCGTTGATGTTGGCTCTATGGGCGAAGGCATTTTTGTTGTCCGGTTGGCGATTTCTCTCCATTTATAAATGATTACGGACGTTAAACTTGCTTTCTATTGAAAAATAATTTTATAATCCACGTGATCAAAGAGCATTTATGTTCACGGCATTGTGAAATGATAACAATGCTTTATATTGTACTAGCTTCTGCCTTCTTGTTTTTATTAAGTTATCTTAATTACGGTTAAAATTGATTCTAAGTCTTTTTCGACTTTTAATTTTGTATTTCACTTATGGATATTAATGAATGATATATTAGCTAAACAAAATTAGCATCAGCTGATTAATTTTACGGATTCAATTGCAATTAGTTGAATTTAAAAAATTCAGTAACATTGAATGTGGCAAAATCTATATTACTAAAATCTTTTATTTCTCTGTCTGTCTGTCCGGCGCAATTTTCTGTAAGAATGGAAAATAGAAATAATTTTCACAATGAAACGTCCGCGACGGGAATCGAACCTGCAACATTCTGATCCGAAGTCAGACGTCTTATCCATTAGGCTACGGAGACTACAACCCACTTCTTATTGTTTTTTTGACTTATGTTTCCTTCCCCTTTCCCCATCAATAATGAATGTATTCAACCTTTTTTTTTTTTTTTTTTTGAATCTGAAGATTGTTTATTTCCGATCCGTCTGTTTATTTGTAATTCGAAAATGACAATTAGAACTATAATTGCCGAAACGTTGCAATATTTTAAATATAATATTCTTACTTAACCAAATTCTACATGATATAGAAAAACAAGCACACACACGGGGGATGACCTAGTTATTTTTAAAACAAAAACTAAGGATATTAAATCATTAGTTCATATTAAGATTACATACGTAAGACGCAGAGTAATAAATGTATCTAAAGAGTTTTTTTTTCAAAGTTATCAGAAGACAAAGTCAAATTTTGTTTTAGCTAATTTTTAGAAGTAACGATGCACAAGTTCGAACTCAATTTAAGGTATTAGTTTTTAATAAAGGTATTAATTTTTATGCAGTAATTTATGACAATCAGGGTTCAGGCTATCAATAATTATTATTTTTATAATAATAATTGTAATTTTATTTTCAAATTAGTAACAATTTTATCCTTTTTAATGAAAATCAATGAAGAAGATAAATTTAAATAAATCACGAATGAATTAACATTTTATTAAAATTTAACTATTAAAAATTTATCGTTAACTTTTTTAATAATCAACTTTAGTAGAACTTTCATTATTTTAATAAAAGCTAGAAGAAGCACAGAAAAAAAAAAAATCTCCTTCATTAGCTTTTAATATTTTTATTAGTGATTCAGTGTTTTTTTTACAGATGGATTTTTCTTTATCTTTAATGAGAAGGTATTTTTTTATCTGTAGCCATTATATAATTGTATATTTTATTAAGAGATTGCAATGTTTACTTTTAAAATAAGCATTTAAAAAAAAAAAGAGATACCGGTAGGCCTATTTAGGTAAATATTAAAATTAACATACACAGACATCTTGAAATTTTAGTTCCTAAAAGACTGAAACCTGAAGAAATAAGAAATTACAGTTGAAGTAATTTTTAAATAAATGCTTATTTTGTTTTCCCTTATTAATAATTCACTTATCATAAACTTTTGATAACCGGAAGCTCGAGTCTTATTATTGTAAGGTCTGACTGAACAATGCCATTTTGGAGATGTTCATAAGCAGCGAATAACTAGCGTGAATTGTGCTTTTGAAACCGTTTATCTGTCATTTATCATCTGGTAAACGCTGGTGTCGCGTCGTTGCAATGACAGATACTACCTTTTTCCCCATTCATCCCATCCATTGACCTGCTCTTCCGTAGTGTAAATCCGTGCCCGGGGTCTTTGCGTCCTCGGGCCTGGTCCTTAACACCCTCCAATTAGACAGGAAAAGCTTTCAATCGACCTGTCCTGGTAAAACTTGAGAAAAAGGGTCTTTGGCAACCATTGTACGCCCGAACGGTGCGTCAATTACCGTTGTCCATTCAGAATTTTTCTAATTCACGACCAACCCTCCCAATCCTTTCTACAGCGCTTTTGTCCAACACCTCTTTCTCTCTTTCCAAAACCTTTTGGAATTGGTCTTGAACGCAGCGATGACGATTTGGTTCCGAAAAGAAGTGGTGGTGGTACCAACAAGAACGCCATTCGATATATCCTTATAGGTCCTGCAGGGGGTCACTTAAGACAACTATGCGTGGGTGGAAACGGATTTTACACAAACAGGCTACTGCTACTTTCTTGGACACGGTCTTTGCTTTCTATTAAATTTTCTCCTTTAATATTGTCAATAATAAATTTTTAAGATTTTTTTACAAAATAAATAAAGAAAGGTTGTAAAGTAATTGTTCTTTAAAATATGAATACATCTATTATATCTGTTTTGTTTTTTTTTTATTTAATTTAAGGTAATTTAATTCTTCCGTTATTTTTTTCTTAAGTTTGGCATTTATCTGACTCATTCGCTATCATTTATTTTAAATATTCTCATCTATAGTTGGAAATAAATACCTTTAGCAGTTGAGGAAGAATAAAAATACATAAATGTAATAAGGGACTTCGAATTTTTTAAGTTAAATTTTATATTGCACGCAGCTTATGTTATTTTGAATTCGTTCTTTTTACAAAAGAAATATTATTTTTTATTTTGTTTTATAGTTTTATTAAAATTTTCAGTTAAATATGGCTGCACTTATGATTGGTACGGTAAGGGTTTCCGTCTTTGTTTTCTTATATGTTTAAACTTTACAACAGCAAATGTGCAACTTCATTACGTTTCAAGTAATTAAAAATAAAAGAAAGATGCAATAGTAAAAATGTTACCACGAAAAGTTAATGATCAATTCCTAGAGTTACAGGAACATTACAACTTACATGATGGGTTAAAAGAAATACCATCATTCTATTATTTTGAATGGTTGGCATTGGGGATTGTAGAAGAGAATGGAAAGAGCGTAATAGAAAAAGAGTGAGGGAAGAAAAGAAAAAAACAACAACGAAGCAATGGGAGTTTGATGGATTTACGAGCGATCACGTGATAAATTGGGCGGCGGTCGATCCTTCGCTCCTCATTATCGAAGAGGCGCGCGCGAACCAAGCCAGCCTGCCACCCCCGCAAACCTACAGGTTTGAAATATAGCGCCATCGTGGGTCGAGGCTCGTTACCCAGGTTACATCTCATTGATTCATTAGAAGGGAAGGGAAGGCATATGTTTGTGGCCAACGATTCGCGTCAATTAGAGATGGGTAACATTTAAGAACCAGGCAATAACATTAATGAAATCAACTTGGAAGGAATCAAATAAATGAGCTCCTAATTCACTCTCTGATCCGTTCACAATCGTATTTTTTCAACGAATGACAGCCAATGAACTAAATATACGCTTTTATGGCTATTACTAAACCCAGGAATAATAAAAAAAAAAGTCTTAGCAAAGTTTTGGTTCACCCACTTTTGAAAAGTTTAGTGGATGGTTTTTTATGGTTCATCAATCGAACAAATGAAGATCAGATCAATGAAACGGCTGCAGTCGCCATCTTGAAACTTTTCGAAGATCACAAAATCCAAAAAGAAAAATGGCTCTGAAACTTTGCAGACAAATAAGTATTGCTAATAACAGTAACCCTAATGTGCAATAAGAAACCTAGCTCAGTAACCTAAGAAATCCTTGGGAGAGGATTCTTATTAGCTGGTAAATAAATCTTTTGCTCAGAATTATAAATGTTAGATCTACGATTGTTCTACTGTGTCTTTTATGCTTTGCTGTTTTGCCAAAATTATATTACAAATTGACTTAATAGGAAAAGCATTGAAAGAGAGAAAAGTAACTTTTTTTCCCTCACTTACTAAGAATCTATTATTCCTTAATTTAGATTTTTAAGAAAATACGTCAAGCAAAGTTTAATGATCTTAAAGATCTACCTATCTGCATCTTTAAAGTTAAGATTCAGAGGAATTCACGATTTCATCTTGCCCTCCCCCCCCCCCTTCTTTTTTTATCAACCGGAAATGTTTTGCAGATAGGAATAGAGAGTTTTCTTGTCCCAAATTTATTTGTTAAATTTGAAAAAGATATGTTCTAAGATTCTAAGTTAGTTTGTGGAAATCTTCTGTCAGGTCCGCTACTTGGTTGCATGACGCGAATAATGAATATTGACTATGAATTCCTCGCCGATATTGAGATTATTTTGATATTCAAATATTTATCGAACATCCAGCAAGTGATGTGGATCCGGTCTCCCAAAGTTTTGAGAACCAATCATAGGAGGAAGCCTCCAGGACTCCCACAATATTCGTCGGCTGGCTTTTGATTTGTACGGTGCAAAAGCATCTTTGAATTAACGCAAAAACATCGAATTTTGTTAAATGATAGAAAATCTTTATCTTGAAAACCTTTATGATCTTGTCATGACAGCAATGAATTTTGTAATGACTCCTTAATTCAGTTGAAATGGAGGCAAATTTTACAGCCACCAAGTTAATTCCGAAGCAATATACTGTTGATTATGAAAAAGTTATAATCAGAAGGTACAAAAAAGGTTTTGATAATTGTTTTTCCGTTAAGACATTGACTTTTCGTTCCGATGGGTGATCTTGTTGTAATGATGATAATTTGTTATGGCTTCTTGTATTTAATAAACTAGCGCCACAAGTGACAGATAAGATGCAAGGACAGCTAATAATAATAATAATAAATATTGTAATTTAGAAGACAGTCTCTTCATTCCCAACTAGATCACGTTTTGTGAACGTTTCATTCAAAATCTACAGTAGCTAGAAATATGAAATTTTGCATGGCCACATAGAAATCCATGTAGAAGTGCACAATCATATTTTCAACACTTAAAAGTATAAACTTTTTAAGAATGATTTGTTTTTTTTAAAAAAAATTGGATAAAGATTGGCCATAACAAAAGCGCAATTAGTTCTGAAACCGAAACAAAAATTTGTAATTTCTAATAATCCTACAGCGTCGTAGCATTAGTCACTTTTAAACACCTTCAAACATATACATATATTTATATATTTATTATGCCAATTTTCGGAAGTGATTTTAACAGTAACGGGCCTAATCGAAGCCCAGCTCTTTGCTAGTTCCTTTTCCATCATCGGATTTCAAATGAAATATTTAATTGCGTGGATTTGGATCCAAAAAGCTATTTGATCTATCTCGTTAATTGTCATTTACTGAATGGCATACATCGACACGATCCCAGTTAATTTTTATTTTTTAATTTTAAAAGCCCATCGATTTCCTGTTCTTTTATTTCATTCATTTCTTCCTTTACAAGACTTAGATGCATTTTTTTAATGTTTAAAATAGCTTTTTCTGTATTTCTTGGATTGGTTTTGTTCAAATTGTTTTCTTTATTAGTTATCTTAGCAATCTCTTTTGATATTACTACTGTAAGTAAAAATTAAGACATAATGAAACTAAAACATTAGACTGCAACTAAAGAAAATTACATCTAGAAAATGAAGTTTACGATCTGTTTTTGGTATAATTCAGCATTTACCAAATTGATAATTGAAGAAACTGCATGCTACAATCCTCAGTACAAGAAGATGGTAAATTCTCGTTTTTTTTATAGATGAATGATAGTTTATCTTTTATTGTTTAATTACTTTTAATTTAAAAATTTAACTTTCAAGGTGATTAAATAGAGTATATTTAATTTCTTATTAGATATGAAATATTAATAAGATAATAATATTATCTTATAATTAGATAATAGACTAATATTTCTATTATTATTTTGATTAATAGTAACAGAATTACATATAGACCCGTAAATGTCAATCTTAGCATTCGTCAGTCAATACATTTGGAGTTAAGGGTGAAAAAAAAAAAAGAAAAACGAATCCAACCAAAGTATTGTTTTTGCTCAATAACCCCATTCGCACAAATTATGGGTTATTTCGCTTAGCCCATCTTAGGGAAAAATCATTTTGGGATTTATTAGAATATGAAAACTCTTTGAGATTGTTTTCCTCCCGAAAAACGAAGTAACAATTACGAATGGTCTGTGATAAAAATGGCTGCTTATATCCGAGAATACAATAAGAAGATCTACTAAGTAGGCTCTTCATTTATCAAGTTAAGCAAATAACAACAAGTTGCACCAAAGAGATTTTTATCTGATGTAAACTGTGTTTCTGTGGCCAAAGATGCGTGTGAATGGCCGTGATGATGATGATGTTAAAGAAGATAATGAAACGCATCAATCAGTCAGTTGCTTCATCGTCCACCAGATGGATAGAAGAATAAATGGCTTTAAAACACACCCTAGGGGGTTTTGCCAGTAGCACAGATGGCCCCAAATTGGAGGTCCTCCCTTTTTCAACAGAGTTTGGCGAATCAAACTGTTCCTGTCCCTCTATGGTTAGCCACGAAATTATTCCCTTGTGTTGTGGAAAAAAAGAATTCTTCTATTTAAGAACGGAATATTAAATACAAATTAAAGAACTAGAAAATATTGTATCATATCCTTGGTCTTAGAAGTTTTACAGTTTTTGTAAAAGACAAGAAGCAAATCTACTGAATGAAACAAAGAGATTTTTGGACATTTTAACTTTATGAAGCTAAGTAGATGAGCCTAAACTTTATAATAATATTTCTGATGTTGTGAGATATACTGAAGATTTTCATTAGCGTTCTTCTTGTTAGGAACTAGGCATTTTTTTACGACTGAATTCAAGATGAAAATAAACAAACTTGCTTTAGAATCTCAACAAAATCAAAGTTCTTTGAAAAATCTATTGTCTAATCACATTGTTAAGGTCAAATCGAAATAGATAACAAATGAAAATTCAAAGAAAAAAGTGTTTTAAATCTTTTAAAAATAAATAAACATCGATATTTTTAATTTGAAATCAATCAAACATCAAAATAGTTTTGTATTTTGCTTCATCAGTTAAAAGAACATGTGATTAGTAAATCTTGAAAAAAAATTGAAGTCAGCAAAACTAAAAATTCTTTTTCGCTTTTGTAATCACCATTCAAGAAATTAATCACCTCAACTATTAATTGACATAAGAGAAATAGTTAGTCGTTATTCATTCATTATTACTATTTTTAAGATATTCGTTCTTGAATTATCATTATAAAACTGAATTAAAATATTAATTATAAACGTCCTCAATTCTAGGTTTTTACACCAAAATTACTGTACAGTTTACTCTACATCTATTATGAAAATTAACAGTTTTAATTTAAGAGTTTACGTAAAATGGGTTAAATAAGGATAAATAACTGGCTAATTCTTTGATCACTAAAATTTTTAAACAGCAACAAAAAAACATAAGAATGCAGTAAAAACAAACTAATCCATTTTATTTGGAAATGCTTGTTCCAAAAGGCAAAAATTATACCTCATAAGTTGACATATTTTCTAAAAATATACTTAGTGTTAACATTTCGAAAGTTCCAGAGAATTTGTTCTAGAACTCTTAATTACTCTGCTACCGTCTACTTCCCTATGGGTGTGTTAATATAAAATTCATGCCTAACTTTTCTGGTAGAGAATCGTGGAATACTGAAAGAATGGCTTTTCACGTGTACTGAACATACTTTTTTGTAATTTCGTATTAAATTAATATACTACAAACTTTAAACGGGTATACCGGCTATAATTTATGTTTTAACAATCGTGGAATACTGTCCAATGGAATTGAATCCTTTGTTGGCCGTTGGTAACCAGTAAAAATTGCTTAAAAAAAAAAAAATGTATGATAAAAATTTATTTTCTGAAATTAAACGATTATTCAGTTATCGTAACAGAGCTTAATCGACAACGTATGTTGGCAAGTTTTGATCCTTTGTAACAAATTCAGTAGGGATCTCATTTTTAATAATATAAACGTGTATCCCAAAGGGTGGAAGTGAACAAAAACTGCCCGAGGAAGCACGGGGAAATTTTGAGGGGGTGAGAGACTGTTTCCTTCTAAAAAAGAAATGAAAATTAGTTTAAATACCTGCCTCCACCCAAGCATAAACAGTCCAAAGCTTTCGCCTCAGTAAGACGAGGCTTCATCAGTGGGAATTCATAAATGAAAATTGTTAGCCAAAATGTACTTTCACATGGACAGTTTCGATTATATCTATTTTTGTATTTTGTCTCAAACAAGTATGATAGCTAGCAAATGTAATCTAGTTAAATCCACATGATAAATATCACATTTTAGGAATCTTGGCGATGACGTAAACAATAGCATTAATGATTATACTGTGAATTTTCTCAAATAGAAGGTCATAAGTTTTGTCTTTCTTATTTTCTTTTTAATTTGGCAAAGAGAACGGGTCCGAGGATTCTACAATATCAAAAAGGGATTTGGGAACAAGAGGTGGTATGTTGATAATTTTATTTAATTTAACTTTCTTCCAAATACTACTACATGTTACACAGCATTGAGTTCCAATCAATGTCAGCCTTTTTAGGTCTACAAAGCATCCCTAAAACACCAATGAACATCGATTGGTAAGTTTATATATTCCTGAAAAAGGATTTCAGTTAATGATTTGTGGAAACTTAATTTATATTTATAACAATTGAATAATGACCATCAAAGCAATAAAAAAAAATTAAGAATTTGTAATTGAATGGTATGTATAACATTAGTGTTATTTTCGCATTTTCATTGCGTAGACGTACAGTTTTTCCATAAACTACTTTAGAAATCAAAGTTAATAATTTAAATAAGATTTATTTACTTCAATAAATTTTTCTATAATCCTATTTATTGTTGCGTCTAAATGTTGTTTGCTGAATTTATAATTTGTTTCAACTGCCAACAACAAGTTATATAACAGGATTACAAAGTAATCACTCGTTCACTTAAGCGCCAATAATAGAAAGAAAGAAAAAAACAAAACAAAAAACAAACCTATATATACCGTTAGGAATTTGGGACCCAACAAAGATAAATATGGCTACAGGAAGTTACTTTAATTCCTCTTACTGAAGTAAATATTTCGCTAGTCATATATTCACATTTTGTTTACGGAAGTTACAAATACAGCAATGAAAACTGAGAATTAATTGTTTGAAAAGCGATTCTGTGGTTTTGAAAGAATAAAAACTTCTTTTGGGAAAAAAAAAAAAAGAGTTGCAGATTTTGTTTTAGATTCTTTTGAAGTAGACCAATGGATTCCCATTTCTTCATCTCGATAAGTTTTGACCAAGAAAAAAGATAAGATGAGGGGAGACGCTTTTACACCTGGCAACCAGGTATCATCCCCTCTCTTCGGATTTCCCTCGGGGCTAGGGACACTCCTAAAACCCTTAATCACCTTTGAAAGGGGGGAGGGAGGGAGGAACAGCTTGTTTCCATTCCGTGTTGATCATTTTGGACACCCACTGGACGAAACCATTCTCCTACCTGAACTTACAAGGATCTTTCGATTTAAAACACTGATGTTGGCTGTAAATTCCTGGGCTACAACCTTAGCAAAAGGTTTACGCCATTCCCTACATAACATTTAGATACAATCCGTTACAAAAAAAAGTTACAAAAAAAAATAACTGGAATTATAATTAATCTTCATTATATGATTTACAAACTTAAGTCTCAATTCTTGTAATAATTTCAAATGTATTCCATATATAGAGAGGAAAGAAAAAAAAAACTGAAAGAGGAAATATCAGTCATTATATTTGTTTTGTCTAGGACCTTACTATGTTGAAATCAGAATAATGCAATTGCTTCCAATGCAACATGGGAGCAAAACACTTGATCATTCTTGTTAGCTCATGTTCACATATTTGTCATTAGGTGTCAGACCATACTGAAATGGATTAAAAATAATAATAAGAAAAAATGAACGATATGGACATTAGTTAAATGTACGTGTATACATTTATAATTGAAATTAAAAGGTTCAGCTTAGTGAGGATCATAATTTGCATGATTCTTTATCTCGCTGAACTTATATAATTAGAGATTAAGAAATAGTAATGTAAAATTTATAATTATCGTACCACATTATTCACATATTGGTATGTAATTAGAATGATTTATTAATTTGGTTCAATGGTACAATACTGTAAGCTCCATCTTTTTTAAAAATTATTTTCAGTTTTTATCACTGAATGTTCTCGCCTATCTTCATCGAATATTTGACTTTTTATCAATACTTTGAATGTATTTCTACAGTTCTTTCTTATTATAGTTTAGCTTATTTACTTATGTTTCTTTTTTGTTAGATAAATTATATGTTACCAGATCTAATATAGACTTTCATATTGTTATTAAGTAAGTTATTATTGAGGTATTATTTCTTTATGATAATAATTTACAATATTATTTGTGGAAAACTTCGGTATGTATCATAAACCAGCCATTCAAACACGCAATGAACCATTCGTAAATTTGCAATGTATTCCAAAGCTTAGACTCCTGTTTTTTTTTTTTGTTCTTTTTCATTTACACATTCATATCTTTTCTTAAAACAAAAAAGCTCATTTTTATATATTTTTACAATAAACTTGAATATAAGAAATAACCTTTTCTTTGTCACTTGAATATTATGTTCTATCGAAGAATTTCCTCATAATTATAGCATTGGTATTAGGTACGGTAACCTTACAATTAAATTTCTATTTCCATTCGAATATCAAAGCTGTAAATTGAAGGAATGTAATATGAAAACACAAACTCGCGTTTTAATTATGAATTCTTTTTTTCTTTTTTTTATTTCAATGTACATTTTGATTCTACACATATTTTTTTCATCATCAAACATTAAATAGCATATAATAGTTGATCTAAAAAATCGATCAATATTTTAACTAAGAAATTAAAAACAAAAATGAAGTAAATCATTTATATACATGTAATGAAGAACCTGTTGAAATAGTAGAATCAGTTGGTTTGGGTTTAATTGCGCAAAAACAACTGTGACTCAGCTGCACCAAGAAAGGTAAAAATAAAACATTTAAAAACACAGTTAATTCATAAGATTTTTCAGCAACATTTGAAACCCTTTCTGGGAAATGAGCAAATTATGTTTCCAAATGTTTTGGAATGCAATTGGCTAATTTTGAATTTATTTTAACAGAAATTTTATTAGCTGTCCAATGGGCCGTGCGCCCTGGATGATTAGGCGACCCTCGCCATCCATGGCACACGGCCTTTTGGACAGATAATAACGGACACAAATATTGGAGAGAAAGGAAAAACAAAGCACATACTGAAGCCCAGACTAATCAAAACAATTATGTAAATGAATGTCAGTTATGATTTTAAGATCAATAAAGGCTCTTTTTTTTTTTTTTAAAGCATCTTTTTCCAATGATTTATGCATAGTTAGTGCAAAGAAAGTCACAATAATTAACACTCTATTCAAAAATAAATCTACTAATAACTGGATGGCCAAATTAGAAGAACAAGACAATCGTTTGCAGCTTGTCTTCTGCTAAAATCTTAAGATATATTTCTAGTTAGAAAAATTGTTGTTTTATGTGAAGATTGTTTTGACTGTTATCATTGTTTCTTTACTAATCTGGGAGTCAGTACTAAGCAACAATCGATCGTATACTATAAAGTGGAGAATATTGAATTATTTGCATTTAGACTACGTGAATTTCTTTGAAACAAACGTTGAGATTTATCACAATTATGTTATCAATTTTTTTTTCATTTCATTTTTATTAGCGTATTTTTTTTTAAATTAAGGGATTCGAGCCCATATTCCGACACATCTACTTCGTGAAAGGCCTCCGCCTTGACCACAAAGCTAAGCCGGAACGGCTATTAGTAATTATAGAAATTCAATTTCACTGTTATTTTGTTAGGTCGTAAGTACACCCATCAGTATTGGAACCATAGGCAGCGGAAGGAGAGAAGAGAAGAAGCAGATTTCTAACCGAACATAGGATAGAAAGGAAACATCCATGTCTGCCTAGGCATTCGAACTCAAATTCAGACGTATCAGTCAAGTCAATAAGCTTTGAGCTGTTAACTGTAACATTGAACTTTACGATTATCTGTTCAAAATCTTCCAGGTTTTTTTTTTTGTTTTGTTTTTTAATTACTTAGTCTTTCATTTCACAGGCAACAAAAGGGAACATCCAAACCAGCCCCTAGAAATTAGAATCCATATTTACGCATATTAGCCAAGTCAGGAGGCCACCACCTTCACCACTTGGCTATTCCTGAGCAGCTTAATTTCGCTAAAGTTCATGATCATTATCACAGAATACAGGAAAGTTATTAATTAAAATACCAAACAAATATTAAAAAGCTTTATTTTAATATTTTTTGACGTTTTATTCTCCACTTTATATTATATGACCATGAAAGATAATAACAACAAATAAATTAATTTTAAAAAATTAAAGCACTCAATTACAAAGGAAAGGTATTTTTGGATAAAATGTTTGGAAAAGGTGGGGAATCTTTTACGGAATTTTTAAAAAGCATTTGGCTCAGCAAGTAGGGTTTGGAAAATCCCCCTAAACCCCTATTGTCCCTTTTTGTTTTCTTTAGTTAATACAAATTACGTAAAAAGAATTATTTATATTAAAAAAAATGATTGTAACGATGTAAAACAACAGTATACTTAAACTGATGTAATGTTAAGTTATTTAAAAACTGAAATTAAAAGTGTTTTTCACTTCGTTAATACTGAGGCACATTTTTGAAAGAATGTTGCAATTATGTACTCTACTGCTGTTTCTCAGTGATACTAAAATAACCTTTCAATAAAACAGGCAATAAAATAACTTAAAAAGAGTAATCCATAACTCGCTAAATGTACGAGTTAGGAAAAATAAATTAAAAAAAAAAAAAAACTGACAAAAAGTTTACCAAAAAATGAAATGACAAAAATTTATATTCATGTCATTTGCATGTAATTAACCACAAAACTCAATCACTTAAAGCTACGACGAAAATTCTCCTGTAGGGCGTAGGGCACCTTTCACTCGGAAGAAGTATCCTGCACTTTGGGCCCCTCAACATTTATTCGAAATAATTTATTTGTTTTGTTTTTTTTTTCTTTTATTTTTTTAATCAATGTATTCTGATTTTTTCTTTCCTCCCTGGTTTTTGAATCTCATCACCCATTTTGTATTTGTTTTATGTCTGTATGTTGCAGATAGGAATCGGGTATCGATTCAGAAATATTTTGTTAAAATTTTGAATAGTAATTTCTAAGGGGAAATTAGGAGGAGAGAGGGTATTTTCCACCCCTGCCCTTGTGAGCCGTGATAAAACATTCTTTCACAAACAATAACATTAAATAGGGGTCTCATTCAGTTACATTTCAATTATCATGGTAGTTCGAGGTTAATATTCTTATTCTACAAAACCTGGGGAAGGAATCCATGAATGCAGTAATATTTGAGAATTTAATGTTACCGTTACAATTTTAAATATTTTTTTTCTTCTTATTTTACGTAGTTTAGTTTAAGTAACTATTACTTTTAATTTCGAAATTCCTATAAATTAATAATTTTAACCACTTTTCTTTCAGAATTTTGCTTTCTACGCGAAGAATGACATACGACTGAAGATAATACGGTAGGCTATTTCTATCTTTTCATTGCAAAGACAGATTAAGTTTTCTTTAAATATTCCCGTAGTATTTAGGTGTTTTCTGAGATGACAGTGTCCAGTCTACAACCCTATCGCCATCCGAATTCGTTATCTGTAGAATATCAGTTATTCAAAGATTGAGACTGTTGACTCATCGACTTACTGTGTCTTAAGTCTTGTTGTGTGATTATGGTGCCACTTACAGTGGCTTTCGCATTTCCAGTTATTGGTTCAAGCCCAAAAAATGTCAGTCCAGATCATTTTTAGCGACCCGTTTGGGAGTTATTCTAATAGCGACGAAAATCAGTAGCTAATGCGATTGTCCTGTCTGTCTGACCGTGTCTATCCACCCTTAACAACTCCCGAACAGACGGTTTAACAGAAGGTTCACAATCGTGTTCAGAGGACCAAACAACGTAGGAATAGGATATTTTCAGGGGCCAACGCCCCCACGTTCGAGCCTTTTTTTTTTTCATTGGATTTTTGCTATTAGCTTAAACGTTAGAAATGCAACCATCTCATTTCAGTTGTCAGCTTGATGGGTATGATCTCTGACATTATGTTGGAAGTTATCGGTTCGAATCCGTACAACTATGTTTGTTTTTTTTTCTTATTTTCCTAACTCTTTTTTTATTTTTCCTTACATTAATGTACTTCCTTTTCTTTATTATTATTATTATTATTATGGGTCGCCCTTAAATTTAGCACAAAATTACATTCACTTGTTTCGATAAAAGGTCTGCAAGACAGCAGCCTTTCAAAATCATTACAGAGCAATTATAAAAAAATACCAATTAGCCTACGATTAATTTAATAATTATTTATTTATCAAATCTTGCGTAATCCTTTATTCTTAATTCCTGTTACTACGTAATTGGGATCTGCCTATTGCATGCTCACATCACTACCACATCCCCGAAGACCAATCATAAGAGAAAGGGGCGGTTGTATTCACGATAAACTCCAATGCTTCTCGACAAATTATACTAAATGGTTGCTCGCCGAAAGCCAATCTCCCTAAAGAGAGAGTCGGGAACAGCGAGGATGCCTCCATCTGACACACGATCACCAACGATTGCTGTTGAAACAAGAAACGAAAATGGCGACAAACATTTCATTTACGCCGAATGAAATGAACATATGAATTCCCATTCTTATAATTATTCCCTTATTTTCTCTATAATACTTAGAGAATTTTTGTTAATTTGGTCAAGTATCACTGCATTCATAAATTTCTGATTTGATTTTCTTTTTTTTTTTAATTAGGGATTTAATTTTACTTGTCAATTTTTACGAAACATTTGTTCGAACTACCGATTTTATTTATGCTTCGAAATTCATGCTAAACTTTTTATCATGATATATCCAACTTTACATGTTTTGTTTTCTTTTTTTTTTTTAAGGAAAGAAAGGGATGAACAGATGGAGGGTTTTAAAATTAATGATACAAAATAAAGAATTAAAAAAAAAATATATCAATGAAAACACACACATACTAATTTGGAATAAAAAACAATTCCAAAATACCCGTTATAATGTACAATGTTCCTATATTTCTTTTACATCTTTACTTTTAAAACATTGGTAGGTGCATGTGTACTTGCTTCCACATAAGGAGGATCGGTTGAATCTCAAAGCATTGAATATGACCAGAGATATGATGCAGTTCAGTTACAGATAACCAATTCTGGATAAACATGTTCCATTATTTCTTATGAAATTGTTAGAACAGTTGAATTTCCTTATAAAATTTTTCTTCATTCTGCAATTTTTTTTTGCTTGCTGCAGAATTCTTGAAGCCGTGCTTTGGTTTTTTGTTCAGTAATTTTTGAGATGGGCCACAATTGAAGGAAAGAATACGGTAGCTAACGGTTGCCTGCGCCTTATGTGCTATTAATGGCATTCGTAAGGCACTTGCCCATTGGTCAGCATGACGGAAATGGCGTAGAAAATGGCCTATATGAGTTTAGGATATAATACACACATACATACACACATACGTACATACACACATGTATGTACTTTTCCTTGGCGTTGTTTTATTTAAAAAATAAAGTAAATAACGATTAAAAGAAAAATATACCTTATTTACAATCGTTCATAATTGTTTAAATATTGTATTATTTACATTGTACAGGTGGGTGAATATGTCTTTTATGTAATTCTTTACAAGGTGGGGGGAAAAGGGAAGGATGACAGTGGACTTTTATATAAAGAATAAGAATATAGAAGTTGTTTTTCTCTGTAACAACAGTTCAGACTGACTGAATTTTGAACTTCTAAAATTTAATAAAATTTCAAGCTTTTTTTTTTTTTTACTTTATATATTTTAAAATTGTAAAGTTCATTCGCACTGGATTGAATAGGAAATAAACTCATAAACTAATCAAGAAAATACTTTTCTTAAAAGAATAATTTCATTAGCTTATCCTATCAAATTTACAACGGATGCCTGTAAAAAAAAAAAGTAAAAAATTTTGTGGATTTTCAAACTTACTGTTTTCAAAAAAAAAAAAAAAAAAAAAAAAAGAAATTATCGATATTTTTTAAAATTTTATTTGTTCAAAAATAATCAACATAAATAATAATATAATTAATAACAATATAAATAACTAAATTTATATATAAAAACTTTGAATCTAACCGCTAAGATAATGGCTGATACTGTCTTTAAAAAAATGCAACTGCAAATACTCTAGTAAAATAAAACAATATTACTCCAGTAATTTAATCTTATAAACTATTAATAATGCAGTATATTTGCAAATGTTAGCTCAATTGATGTTTTATAATTCGAATTATCGGTTCATTGCATTAATTATTCAATTTTCAGAATTTTCCGATTTTATATTTACATAATTTTATGAATTGTTCTAGCCTTTACGTTTCAGAATTTGGAAAATAAATTCTGTAGGCATTGGTTTACGTGAAGATCATAAGTCAAATTCAGACAAAATCTAAATTTTTCCAATACCCAGTAATTCCACAACTGAATTTTTAAAGAAAGAAAGAAAAAAGTAGGCCTATGTTTTGAAAAAATAAAATCTTCGTGGATCTAGAAAAGTATTTTTAATCTTCAGTTATGAAATTATAGAATGTGTTCAGAAAGCTAGAATGTTTTTGTTGTAACAGCCTTATATTCTTATTCTTTGTATTTGAATAGAAGTGCATGAAGTTACTGAGAGATTTCTATTTCCATGATAGAATTATGATTTTTGGTGGGAGTTTCTTTTTAACTTATTTGGGTGATTGTTGATGATTTTAAAACACTGGGAGGGGAAATGGATATTCTATTTCTGTTTGTCAATATGCTGCTGCGGAGGGGTGGTGAATATGTGTGCCCACTCCCCCTACAGGGGAATGTTCGTTGCTAGGTGGCGTGGGCATGCCCACCGCACTCTGGCACACATACCATTCGCTGAGGTTGGCCGGATGTGACGTCGTCAGCGGCAGTGACGTGTGGCCCGGCGTCGGTTGCGGACTCACCAGCGACGAATTCTGCGTGCTGGAATCGCTGTCGTAGTTGGTGGCCCCGCCGCCGCCGCCTCCCGTGGGCGGGGGGGACTTGCCGTGCACCTTCATGTGTTTGCGCAGAGAGCTCGGGTGCGTGTAGCTCTTGTCACAGCCGCGTATCTTACAGTTGTACGGCTTGTCGCTAGTATGAACATGCGAGTGCTTCTTCCGGTCGGAACTGTTAGCAAAGCGACGGTCACAACCTTCGAACTCGCATTTGAAAGGCTTCTCGCCTGAAATTAATAGAAAAAAACAAGTTAGGAAAATCTAAATCAATAATACATCATATATAAATAAATGAAAGAAAAATTACACCACCTGTAATCAGTGGAGTAATGGTAATCATTTTGTGAGGAAGACAAACTAGGCTCCAAGTTAATTAAGCCTATGCATTTTGAAGATAAAATAATGTTTTGGGACTTCTTCAAATTTATGATTCACAGTAGAAATAAAGAATAGTAATAATAATAATAATAGATGTAAAAACTTAGATGTCATAACGGTAATTTGTGCTATTTTATTGTATGACTGCCATATTAAAGGACAAAAAGCATGTGTTTAAAAATTTTCTAGTCAAACAACGTCAAAGATTTGTAATTACCATGAGAAGATTTCAAGAAAAGTAGGATAAAACTTAAGATCTTTGTAGCTTGTTTGCAATACTCTATGAGTGTTGAACTGGTTAAATCTAAGATCTGTCGTAACAAATAGATAAAGATAACAGTAATTTAAATTAGATATATTAAGCTAGGTTATATAATTCTCAGTGAGTTCGAATAGAATGCAGGGCCCCCAGAAGAGAAGGGGGGGTAGCAGGCGCGGCCATCAGAGGCCGGGCTGAGGTCTTAACCGAATAAAAATTTAGGCATATATACATTACTTCTAGACATTTTATTTTAATAATTAAGTCTGCATTTTCTTTAAATTAATTAATTTATTCTAAAAATAATGCTAATAATTGTGTGTGGCATGTTTAAAACGGAGAAATATGAAATCGTGTGGCGTTTTCACAGTATTTTTGGCTAAGAATCTATGATTTTGACCAAAAATTAGGAGGGAGACCAATTACTGCATTTGGTGCCTGGGCCCTGAATTTGATGGGGGGGGGGGGGCTGGTAGAACGATTGCTGAACGATCGTTACTAAAAATTATTCACTAAAAATTTATTGACGCTAATCTGTAAGTTGCTTTAATACAAGAACCGATTTCTCTGGAGACTGAAGAAAAGAAAGACAATTCTAAGAAAATAAAAGAAAAATTTCTTTTTAAATTCTTTTGCGAAGCCTGATTATAATAGGTTTATACGAAAATCTACAACAGTGTATAGAAGATAAGAGAATAGAGGAGTTTTTTTTTTTATTTTTCCTAGCTTTAATTTATATGATCTTGTAACTAATTATTTTAATTTTAAAGAAAAAGACTGAAAATGAAATCTGCATTTATAGATTTTACATTTGTTTCGTAAAATCAAAGAATAGATTTTAAAACGGACTGACACGAGATTATATTTTTGAATAGTTTCATAAAAGTAGATTATTTGAATATTTTAATAAATTGTAAAAACGTTTATTATGCAATTCCCATTATTACTTAGTTTTGTCAACTGAAAAATTTGGAAAAAAACATTTCTTTCGTAATTTTACATTATGACATTTTATTTTCAACACTTAATATTTCAGCACATATTTTAATGGAAACATTTAATTTAAAAGGTATTTTATATGTTTTACAGTTTCATTTATACAAAATTTGTTAAATCTCATGCATCCTTAATAAAAACCCAATAATAATTAATTATCAACTTTATTATAATTCAAAAAGAACATCAATATACAGCCTACTGGAGTGCAGAAAATTTTTTATAATGATGAATAAAAAGTGCATTTGCAATAACCTTTTTTCAAAATAATATAATTATTTAAAGAAAATAATAGTCTCATTCCTCCCACGCTTTAACAAAAAATGTTATAATCGTTCTCTGACTTTCTTAACCACGTATCTTATTCAGAATTCCTTCAATGATTAAGAAAGGGGGTTATAAATGCTTCGAAATGTTTTTTTTAAGCATTCTGATTGGTGTTGTTCGTTCAGCTTAAAAAGAACAGACATAAAACTTATATAAAGAAATCTTTATTTAAAAAAGTGATTCTGTAAATTACTAAACGGAATTCAACATGAAAGATGTTAGGAGTTACAAAGATTAATATTCCCACGTAATTTATTATAATTATTATTAAATTAACATGCTTTTAACAACCAGCAAAATTTTTACGATCAATATAAACTGCTCTAGGTTCAACATTTGTTACAAAAGATACATCCATTTTGGATTTTCTTGGTTGCTTTTTTTTTTCTTTTCTGCCTTTTCCTTTTTGAAGACACGAGGGAATGAGATTGATGCTGTTTGCTGCTCTGTGGACCAGCAGGCAGGGTTGTTGCTGTGCTAAAAATCGAATTTGTGCTTGTGTCCGTTTCGCATGCTTTGCTTTCTCTACAATAGGATTTTGCAGTTAACGATCCATTGCACACTGCAAGTCTAGGTTTTAGTAACACCCACGACAATAACAACACAGCTCCCACCCACGGTTGACTTGATCGTACAAAGATTCAAACGCTACATCTTTGCACCGAACTCTGCCACAATTATTATTTCTTACATTATATAATAATAACAGAATATGTGAACGGTTTACGTAAGACTTAAATGGTTCTGTTATTATTTAAAGTTTAATAACAATAGCTCAATGTTTTTATTATTAATATTTGGATATAATAAGTGCTTGACCAGCCATTGTCTGGGGAAGCCCATGAATTAAAACTTTAACATAATAATTTCTTAAAACTTAAGTTACAGCATCAGAGGATTATTAGAAATTGTTATAATTTAAATTTAGGCACAGTGTAACCCCGAAGAAATTCATCCTTATTAATGGAGATGAAACAAAAAAGATTTTAACACAAAAAGATCATTAAATAAAAGAAGATGGAAACCGCTGTTCAGATTGAATATTTATTCTGTGTTCTGAACCTTGGCAGTTTTCTTTTGTGATTCTCCTTTCTTCTGACTCATTCAGCTGTCAAAACCTTTTAAACTGTTCATACAGACATGTATTTATTGGAAGCAAAAAACTGAATTGAACTGAATGTATAGTAAGACCAAAGATAGCTCGGGTTGAATGATTTATTTTTATCTACAGAATTCAGTACATTACAATGCGACAGTTCTTCAGGAAATCCCATTTTAGTGATGAAGATGATGCAACATTCCAGAATGCTTTTAAAACTAACTCCATAAAATTACAGTTTTAGCCTAAACGCTTACACCGATAATAATCTGTTTATTATTATTAGGATTGATTCTGTAAAATCATTAACTAATTTATACAGTAGTATCATTAAATAATGTTACTTATGCCGTGAATAAAAATTCAAGCGGTTGTAAAACTGAAAGATATCAAGGAATTTTGAAATTTTACGTCAAAATTGAATACCGGTACACTGAAAATTTCAAATTTAAATCTTTAATTATTTTGGGGGATTTTTTTTTTCCAAAACTACCACATTACAACTCTTTCCGAAAAAAAGAAAAGAAATACTACTTTATATATCCCTATATCCCTTCGTTTTTTTTTTTTTCTCCTGATGTTTGAAGTTGATTACAAGAAAAAAAGAATGTAGTGAAAATAGATTGTCTTTATTTCTCTGATAAATGGCGTAAGTCAATCCTAAGAATAAAATACAAGTTTCATGATATTTCCAAATATTGATATTAAAATAGAACGTGGACTATCTTGGAAACTACGATGTTTGCCTCTCCGCGTATGACTTAAGATAATTTTGGCTCTGTTTCAGATTTAATTTATTTTTATTTTTGGACAGAACTCTGGTCAAAGAACAGATCTTACATCTTATTATTCAGCACGGTTTTCAGCAAAATATCTTACATCTGTTTAATTTTTTACAGAACGTTAACCAACTTTTATTATTCATAAAAAATAAAATAAAAGCCATAGTTGTCGTATTTTGAAAATGCAAAGCGGAAAAGATACACGTTTTAGACAAACTTTCTAAAATATCAATACATTTTGATTTCTTGGGAAAGGAAACTGTGTTCTGAATTTCAAGCAATTGTGCCTAGTTTTTTTTTGTTTGCTGTTTATTATGATAATCCTGATAAGAATCTTATATTTTTGTAATTCTCTATTATTGCGATCGTTGTGTAAAACTGCCGTTAAGCAAAAAACTTCCAATAATTAAATCCTAAGAATCATTTTTTTTTGGTCGAGCGAACTGATGTTAATTTATTGAATGTGACCCACTGCCCTTCTCCTCCTCTATTACCGATGCAAATGATTCTGTTCGTGTTTCAGTAAATCTTCGGGGTTCCAGAGGGGAGCGATAGGTCGAGTGAAGCGCACGTCTCCCACGCCTGTTGCAAGGGGTTGTTACTCCACACCTTGTCATTCACAATACATGACAGGGACAAATCGAAGGCCGTAAAACACCCACCCAAAAGCTTTTTTATCGATGAATGATAATATATTTTTTTAGTTGAGATACAGTAACTGCCTTTCCTTGCAACATTGATCAGAGGCAATTATGTGGTTAACTTTGAGCTAATTTTTTTATAAAAAAAATTAAAAAAAAAAAAAAAAAAATTAGCTCATTTTTGTAACATGGTATTAGCACGTTGTAAAGATGGTCTTCAAGAATTTCCATAAGTAATTATTTGAAAAATAACTACTTTCAAATGAGACTTTCTTTCGAGTTTCAGAAGAATGCTTGCTCTCTTTCACAATATGCACATCCAGAAAGAAGTATTTAAATAATTAATAATAATAATAAAAGAAAGGGGAAGAAACAGAAACAAACAATTTTTCTTTAAAAATTAGTTATCTTCCAACCAATTGGTTGGGTTCAGAATAATTTCAATTATTACAACGCCATCTTTTGAATGAAATAAAAATTAAATTTTCAAAATGCACTGTTAATTGACAAGAAATTAGTAATTGCCTAAATGCTTAAGATCTTCGTGAATCTTAACAATTGCTGACTTCCATTGAATAATGCTACTTAGTATCAAAAATAAATAAACCCGAAGAATAGTCCTAATATCCTACATAATGCTTTCGACCGCTAGTAGTAATATTCAGTTCACGTCGTTGTGTATTGTCTTACTCCTGGCGAACGCAACCATTGACTCATTAAGACGAGAAGGGGTTGGACTTCCCGTTGCGGCTCAGGTCGTTCTTATCTGCGATCGAATCTAGATTGAGAGGCAACAGGTGTTGCGTAGGTCCTGAAAACGATCAGGGGTTTTACCTAACGACCAACAGAAAACCCAAGGAAAATTATTACAACTATTAGTAGTAAAGGAAAAATTAATTACATCTATTTTTAAAAGCTTTAAGGAAAAAAACAATAGAAAAAAAGCCTCGATAACTCATGACGCCCAAAGTGGTAATGACAAATTACTGCTGTTTAAAAGAACTTATTTTTTGTATTCCGTCGAATTTAGTGTATCAACAAAACCAACACTCGAGTTGGAAGAGGAACACATTGATAATCTCAGTAGAACTCCTCTTGCTTACAAACAGATTCGTCATTTTAAAATAAAATAAAATACTATTATTATTAGATTAAAAAAAAGGAAGAAAGAAATTACAGTATACTCTCGATATCTCGAAGTCGAAGGGACGCTAAAAAAATTTGAGATAGCGAGTGTTCGAGATAACAAGGTCATAGCCAAAACATAAAAATTCATGTAAAAACACAAGATACGGAATAATATTCTAAAAATTAGTCTTGATAGATGAGAATAAATATGTAATGATAGTTAACAATAAGTCTCAATACAGCGAAGATAATTTTAATTTTTAAAAGTAGTCGAAAATAATTACATTAAATTGAAAAAAATTAGTAACTTATATTGCTAGAATTTCTTAAAAAATACCTCTATTTGCTTCGACACAAATGAACGGCAATTTTTTCGAAAAAATTCATTTTTTTACTTCGAAAAATTTTCGACATAACAAGGTTTTGAGTGAAAACTCTTCGACATAAGAATTAAAATTACCATTAGATGAAAATGTAATATCAAAGGGAAAAATAATTTTTCGACTTATCAAGGTTTTCGAGATATCGAGAGTATACTGTATTAGCATTTATGTAAGTAATGAAAATACATACAAAACAATCTAGCTTAATGGATATCCAAGTTTTAAAATCAATTACACAGTTTGATATCACGAGGTTAACAATATTTATTAAAGTTAGTAAAATTTTTAAAATTAATTAAAGCCAACACACACGATTATGATAAAAAAGGCTTAACACATTAAAAATGCATAACCATGACCGGTTTCGGATCTTATTCAAGGTATTGACGAAATGTGATTGACAAATGTGATTGAAAGAGGGAATTTAAAGGTTTTCACAACCAATGAATTGAGGAATTTAAAACTTTTTTTTTTCAAAGTTACTAAAGTTGATGATGTTTTTTAATAATCTTTTGTGTTTCATCTCTTAGTATTTTAAATGTAATGAACTCTTAATAACAATTACAATAAAGTGTGCGAGGAAGCACTTCAGGAGTAGTCTGTAGGGACTATATTTTTGTGGTCAGTTGCTGTGACCGCAGGAGATCTCCCATCTATGTGGTCTCAGTGAACGTAATTTTATTAAATAGAGGACGATTGTACAGTCGGTTCTTCGTTCCTTATCAAAAATCTAGAAATTTAATTCAGTCGAAATTTGTAATTTTCTTCTTTTTTCTTATATTAAAAAAGAACTGGTTCCTAATAATGACTTAATAGATATTATGAAGGATAACTTGTACGGCTTTGTATGCATAATTTTCTATTTATCTATTTTTCAGTTGCAAATAAATACAACAGAAAAAAAGAATGACATACGTACCAGGTGATAAAGAGATTCCTAAGTCTTTAACAATTTAGAACACTTATTGGTTATATTACTTGGACAATCAAAATTAATTTAATTGATATTTCACCTGCATCTTCACTTACTGAAAATGCTTCATAAATATCTTATGTTGAAAACGAAACAGCTACTAACCCTAATAGTAACTGACAATTTGTGAGTATTTTTTAAAACAACTATATCCCATAGAATTGTCAAATAATGATGTGTAGAATTACTCATCTCCTTTTATCATCTAATAGCTTAGAATGTAAGAAAATGAACAGCTTTTTTTTTTAAATAAATAAATTTAAACTATTATTAGCTAACAATTTAATTTCGATCATTTTAATTTCCAAACTGTTAAAATTTCTGTACTCTTAGCACGTAATTGATTGATTATATTTTTAGATTACATTTTGCCTTTAATAGTGAAAGTAATCCCGACATTTAAGGTTTTCAGGTCAAAATAAAAACCATTTTCTTCGCTTTCGGTTACTAATTTGCTGGCAGGCATTCATTTCCATTGGCCTGCGTGGTTGCGTGCAATCGGTTAAGTCAGCGTGAAGCCTTACCATTGGTCGACTAAATACCCGTGAGGGGTCGTAGGCAGTCTCCACGCAGTCTAAAGGCGTGGGTGCACCAAGTCCAGCGGAAATGGCAAACAATAGCTGACCTTACTTGGCATTGAAACAGGTTCTCTAAGCAAAGTGTCAAATAGTCTGACCAGAAAGGAAACAGATTCAACGCACATTTAGTGACAAACACTTCTTGTGTCAAAGCCCAGGGTAATTGGAACGACCACCTCCGCTGGACTCCCTGCTATTCCTATCATTTCCAGCAAAACATTCGGATTATTCAGGAATTAAATGATATTCTTAGATTTAGGAAAGATAAATTGAATAAATGTGATAAAACTCCAAAGCATTACTTTATTAAAACTTATTTTCTTCACTTATGGCAGAACCAGTCAAAATTTCACTTTTATCAACTTCGCGTTAATTTTCTGGATAAAAAACGATAAGATAAGTATAATAAAAAAAAAAAAAAACAAAAAACAAAAAACTCTACCCTTTAAATTAGTTTAATCTATGTATATTCTCATAAACTAAATTCTTCTTTCGATTCAATAAAATTACTGCTCAGAAAATAATGGGGAAACTCCTAAATTCTAGAGTTAATATTTGGTTTATTAATTTCTTTTCCGAAATTCATTCAATTAATCTGAAAGTAAATTAATTTCTTAATAGAAAGATTTACATTGTAAACTTTAAAAAAAAATAATAATAATTATGAAGTAACTTTTTAATATCATCAAAATTACAAATAAAATTTATGTACAATTAAAATACACAAGTACTTTCGAAATGGTCTACATTTCTTTGTCAAGTCTCTTGACACTTGATAAAGAAATATATATCATTTCGAAAGTACTTATGTATTTTAATTGTACATAAATTTTATTTTTCATTGTGATGCGTGGTGGCCTAATATTCTTTAATAATTCAATTTACACACGTTAATTACTTTAAATTTTTAATATATTCTTATATCTTTTTTTGGATTAATTAAAAGCCTACTGTCCCATCCAGGTTTTAAATATATTTTTATTAAAACCAAAAAGATCTACTTATAAATTATTCGTGTTTCCAATGAATCTCGGCTTCAAAAGTAGATTTTTAACTCTTCCCTCCTTTTACTGATGAAGGTTACATAGATTTTAAAAAAAAAAGAACAATAATTGCTCATTTGACTGTTTTAAGTGTAATATCATTACGCTTTTTTTTCTTTTTTTTTTAATTACTGTAATAAATTTGACGTTTCACTCTTAAGTACGAACACATTCCTTAATTTCTTCTTTCGTCAGCATTTCTTCTTTTTTTTTTTTTTTTTCTTTTCCGTCGTCGCTAGTATATTTGTGATGATTCTCATTTTTATGCAAATTAATTTTTTCCCCCTCAACTACGACCTCAGGTGTTATAATGAATTTTTATTCGAAGTGTTTCATTTTTCACACTAAGCGAGGTCTAATCTATTGAACTGAATTACCTACCTCATTCAATTATTCCATTTATAAAGTGGAAGAAAAAAAAAAGGCCACTACTTCTCTCTCTGGTGGTATCGTCGTCGTGGTGTTGTGCGAACGCCTTGGTTCCAATCCCACCTGCCACCATCTGAGTTTCAAGCGATTTTTTTTTTTGGAGAGCAGCGGTTACGTCCGACAATAAACATATCACGCATTTTTGCAGAACTATAAATATGTGATTAATATGTCCCCGAGCCAATGGAAACAAAAAAAAAGAAAGAAAGAAAAAAATAAGAACGGTTAAAACTAATCGAATCATTCATAAGCGGCCAACAGGAGCCAAGAAAGAAGCTCCGTACAATCGTCACAATTTATAAGATTTGAACAATTTGCAAAATTTTCAAGCTTTTTCTTTTATTTCTCTCTTAACGTTTCGAAGACTGGTTTACGTTTAAGTCTTATTACTGAATTACTTTTGATTTGTTGATTAAACATAGATAGTAGTCTATCGTTCAGTTATATTAAAAAAAAAAAAAAAGTTAATAAAAACAAGTAAAAACTAAATCAATAGCCTATTTGTCTTTAATTAAATGTTTTCAAGATATTGAAAACTTTTTTTTTTTTTTTTTTAACATTTCAACTGGAATTACCGTATTTATCGGCGCATAACACGCACCCTAATTTT
>JAFIDM010006943.1:29112577-29158687 GCA_023159025.1 Thereuonema tuberculata
CCAGTTAGATATTGAATCATTAAATATTGTGGTAACTGAACAATGACGCTGACCAATGTGCACAATAAAAAGTAAAAACATTTAATGAAAACAGTTATAATAATGACATGTTTCGAGCGCAATGACATTGGTCAGTGTCATTATTTAATGTAATAGCAGCACGTCAAAATGAGTGAATTGTGGTTAAATAAGTTTAAAATGAAATAATTGACTTAAAATATTAATATCTTTGAGCATTATTTTTACATTGTTTTGTCAAGTTATTTCAATGTAATTGGCTAAACTAAAAAAATAAATAATAAATAAAATAAATAATAAATAGCTTCGTTGCGAATTCCTGACAGATTCTTTAAAGTTTAGAATATTGTTGTCGTATTAGGCAAGTCAAAATCAACCATAAATACTTTAAAATCTCAATAAAAAATAATTACTTCAAGACGAGATATATTTTACTTTCATTCCGATAATGTTTAATCTATATTTTACTTTAAATAATAATATTCGTTATTATTTAAGTTTATGTATATTTTATAAAAATGATCTTTATCTTTCGGACCTGTTGTGTGTGTTTTGTATTTAACGTATATGAAATGTTTTAAACGACTTTGCCTTTAATAGTTTTAAGCAGATGTTAGCTCATGACATGTATTTTTGCAGTAGTAAAGTATCCATTAAAGATAAAAGAATTTTTTAACTTCATCTAAATTTAGCACCTTTTATATTGTTTTGTTATTACATCCACAGAGCTACAGGTAAGAATTCAGAGGAATCGTGTAGATATTTATAATAAGGCCATTTCAAAGTCTTTTTTTTTTTCTTTTGTGGATAGGCAGAAATTTTCTCTTTAATAAGATCGATGAATTTAGCATTTATTATTATTATTATTATTGCTCATCTAAAAATTCAAAAATACAAGGATTTTGCTATCGAAATTGAATAGCTATGGTGACTACTATATATTGAAGTTTTGATTATCACAGTCTCAGCAACAGCATTAACATCAAAGACACTTCAACAAAATCTAAAAGCATTAGGGATATCATTAGACATTTACAACTCAATGCAAAAGAAGCAGTGATCATGCAGTGATACATGCAGCATTGTCAGGACATGCAATAGTTCTTTTTCTTAATACGCAATTGTTTTTACTTTCCTTACTTTATTAAATAAAAATAATCCTGTTTGATCAAACCCGTGATTGTATTATATTATTTTTATCTAAACGCTTCATAATCCAAGGCAGTAGAAAACCTTACAATTGGCAACGCAAAAATATATTTGAAATTTTAAAAGTTTTTTTTCAATTGAATATTTAGACATTATCTATTCACATTGAATTCATTATTAATGTACCCAGAAACACATTAACTGAAAATGAAAATATTTATAAAGAATTATCAAGCTCTTTTAAAATCTTATAAAACATAAACGCCTCATCTTGAGGTGACGATTAATCTCAACTTACAACTTTTATCAACTTACAAATTAATTTTTTTTTGTTAAAAAAATAAAATAAATAAAAAATATTCTTTTAAACAATATTATATTTCATAACAATCTATATAGTCTTCGTTTTAAACATCCATCAACATAATAAAAACAAAAGTATATTCTCATATTAAAGCTTAACACCAAAATATTTCAACAAGTTCAGAATTTCCAAAATATAAAATTTGATGTTTTGAATATTATCAAAATTTTATCAAGAATTGATTTTCTTTTCTTTTTATGTGATGTCAAAGTTGCTTTTATATTAAATATGAAATTATATTTGATTTAATATTCAATATTTTAACAGATAGGTATAGAAATATTTAAATATTCTGAAAACGGAAGTTAATTGTTTGAAACATTTTTTTTTTTTTTTTTTTTTTTTTTTTAGAAATCGATTCTATAAAAATTGCTTGAAACAATCAATTCCAGGTTTTCATAATATTTAAATCTTTTAATTAACTGCGATTAAAATAAAAAAGAACTAATTTAAGTTTGTTCTGATGTAAAAAATTACTGATGTGCATGATTTCAGTTGTCAAAGAAAAAAATTTATTCTGCATTTTTCTTTTTATTATTTTTTAATCAAATGCCTAATTCATTAATATTTTTTATGAAAATCAGAAACTGTTTTCAAGCTAAAAAAAAATCATCTTGTGCACTGAATAATTGAATAACAATTAAAATTTTTCAATTCCCTCTCCCTTCGTCATTTGTACGTTAAGCTTCTATAGCTCGAATTATTTATGTGATTGTATACACAGTATTGTTTACATATATATATATATATATATATATATATATATATATTGTTACTAGTATTTCATTGTAAACTTCAATAGGATAATAATGACTGATAGTAATTTTAGTTATAAAGAGTAATTACGCTCGCAGTCCAGTTTTCTTTCTAAAGTTAACAATAAATAAAAAGTTTTGCGAGAAACGAGATCTCATCTTTAGTCTATTTCTCTTTCATTCTCCAATTTTCGGGATTTTCCAACCAGAGAGAATTTCTAAGGAAACGTTACAAGAAGCGAATGATTATAATGAAAATGTATTAATGTCGTTAAGACAAAGATTCTAGAAAAACTAAATGTTATTTGTTATTTTTTAACACTTGACTTTCAGCGCAGTGCTCAAAACAAAACTGTTAACAAATGAAAAAAATTGCCTCGGTTAATTAAAACAAACTGGTCTTCAAAATAAAGTCCATAGTGATACTTTAACATAAGCAGTGCAACAGAATAAAAGTGTGGTAAGGAACTTGCTTTAAGATTAACATTCAAAATACAAAATTGTCAATTGTATACTTTAAAAGTGCTAACTATTATAAGCACGATCTCAATAAAATTAATATAGTTAAAATAATTAATTAAAACTCACAACGTTTCAAACCCTCTGCTTATAATATGTAAAATGCTTGTCAATTGTAAGTTTGATTTTATGAAGAGGCTTTATGCAACATTTTTAATATGAAGCTTTCCAATTTCCTTGCTTCTTAAGTCCTATTTGTTCTGCTTTTATAATCATTAAATGGCGCTGAAGAGATACATGCTAAGAAACGTTGTTTTCTGTTCAATTTGGAAATGAAACTTATGAGAAACCATGTTATTCAAGTTACATAAGAATAAACTATATCACGTAAAAGTTAACACTACGACTGAAAACTAACTGTAAACAATGAACAAATTTATGACATATCTCAGGAATATTTCTCAATTATTTATATTTTTATCTTCCAGACAATGTTGTTACTTTAATCTATTGTGCTTCTGTTGCTGAGTACAGGATTTTTGAGTAAAGTAATGTCTTTTTGTATTCAGAAAATTAAAAGCAAGCTCATGTTCAACGGAACGATTGAAGAATAAAATTTAATTATTCCGAGGAAATTCTACACATTCTTATTTGAATGATATTATTATATTTTAATCCAATTGCAGTAAGAATAATCTAATAGGCTATCCTTCAAAAGTTTCGTAATGTTGCGAACGATTTAGTTGCCTATCATTCTTAGCTCTTGAACAGCACCCTACAGCTTAAATAGAAGTATTTACTGTTTCAACTTCACAATGCTTAAGCATTTATATGAATTTATCTTCTAAAGACGCATAATGTTGCTAAATAACTAACAAAGCTAAGAAAATATCTTATAGTAGACTGTACATATGATTCAGTCAACACGTTACACGATATTCAATGACTTGTGAATATTCTTTGTTGAGTTCAACTTGTGAAAAACGTTTTGTTTATTATTGTTAGGACGTTTTGTTGTCTAAAATGAAGCCATTCTCAGTTTAGCAATGAAAGCTAATTCCAATGTACAAGTCCCAGGTAAAGAGGGTTTGGCCAACTTGGACGGAACCTGCATTTCCGCCCTTAGCGCGTGCCCCGTAATTTATGGCCCAAATTTTCCAGCATCGTTAGAGGGAAAATAAGATTGGAAGAGATGAGATTAGACAAATCAGTCAAAGTCTCAACTACAGATAAAAAAAAAAAGAAAAAAAAAAAAAAGAAAGAATGAAAGGTAGAAAGAGAAAACCACTTTCTACAAATGTTTGCAAGCTCAATAAATGCATTTCTCTGAATGCTTTTATTAACTTAGGCTGCGATAAAATAATTCTAACATTTATCTTAAGAAGTCTTCAAAGCGTTATGATTATCCGAAAAGCATTCTCGCGGATATTTTCTCTGGAAAATTAATAGTAAAAAAAAAAAAAAAATGGTTAAAAAATAAATAACTAATCTATTGTAAGTTTCTAAACTGTATTCATTGATAAGTTAGATAATATTGGGTAAATCAAAACTGTTGGGTAATTCAAAATTTAGGAAGTGAATAAACTTAAAACTTTAGCTTAATTTTTTAAATTTATATCTGATGGATCGATTCTATTATTAATACTTTTTAATGGCTTCTTTCTTAACAATTTACTTAATCTATATGAATAAGAATCTTAAAGAGTTGTGAGATTTGAATTCATGGGGGCTTGAATGTCGTCGCTTTAAATAATCTGAGACAAATCTATTGGACATCAACGATTTTTTTGAAAATTGAAATGATCTAGAATAAAAGAAAGAATAAAAACAGAATGAAGAAGTATCCGAATACAGATCCCGGGATTTTAGCAAGTTTTCTCCACTTAGTCAGATTTACTATACAATTACAATTAAACCATACAAACAATCGGGTGTTTTTAAGACACATAAGGAACGTTGTCTATTGATTTTATTTACTTAATTTCCAGTAAACTATATCTTCCACCCCGAAGTTACTCATATCATCATTTAAGCTTGAGAATAAAGAATGTATAAGAATGTAAGAATATATAATAAGCTTGAGAATATATTAAGCATATATAAGTTACATAAAAGAAAAAAAGTGTACCGAATCATTCACCTTTCCCTTGCATTTAAAGTCGATATTTTAGGCTAACTGACTGTAGGAACTAACCAATCACAATCTTTCATTTTGATCCATGTCGGGAGAAACTAACTTTATGAACTTTATAATTTACAATTAAAATTAGAAAACAATTTAACATTTTTTATTTACTATAAAATAGAATCCACTTGCTTTATTTGTAATCATCCTTTCAGTAAATGTTTTTATTGTTTTTCTTAATTAATTTTAACACTTCTTTAACTGAGTTGAAAAATAGGAAAAGTCTTTGTAGTTGTAAATTAAAATATCTGAAAAATACAAAATTTGAAATTTTCTTTCTGAAAATGAATTAAATCCTCAAAGGCTGAAGTCTTTAAGTAATGTTAATGCCAGTTTATCATATTCAATTAGCATTATCCACGTAATTTTTAAAGTGGATTAATTTGCTTTATTAGATGTAAAAAAAAATTAGCTGTTGGCCTTAGGTGAGTTAATTCTTCCTCTTCTCTTGCAAATTTCATATCAGGGATCCACATAGACAAATTTTCAAAAGAAATAATTAAAAATTATATACAACAATTTTTAGATACACGTTCACGTAATTCTAATTAATCAATTCTCATGATTGTTCTTTTTTGACGAATAAATTTTAGACAACTAAATAAGTTGTAAAGATTTCCTAATTAATTAATTGAAATTAAGCTTTAAGCAACCAAAAATAATTTGCAGACTGTTTCTTTCGTTAAGCAAGAGCGAGAGGGTTTTTTTTTTTTGTTGGTTGACGGCAACCGATGGCCACACAGCGGTGTTCTAAGACTGGTCTATTGTTCCTAATGGACTACCGTATGGCATCTCCCGTCACCCACCAATATCTACACAATGGCTTCACCCGAATCGAGTTGGGATGTGGATCGAGCAGACAGTCGTCATCAATCTAAATCGTTAGGGTCATATTAAAAATGGACTCGGCCATACCATACAGTTCTTTCCCTCTCCCCCCTACCCTCCGATCTCCGTAGGTTGTAGGTGTTCGTTTAATGGTCCTGGAGATGACGTGCTTTCCCGCCATTTGCACCTCACGGCAAAACTGACAAAATCACGCTTAGCGAGGGTGGCAATTCGTGTCCAACCGGTCATCACGCAACGGTATAACAGCGTTCGATACAAGCTAATACCTAGAAAGACCTTTTGTACATTGGTAGGAATCTACAAAACAATGATACAAAGTGATTAATGTAAAAAAAACAAAAACTAAAAACTGGTACATATCTAAATCGTCAAAGAAGTTCTCTTAAATGTGGGTATGAAAAAGGTAATCTTAATCTAGAATAGAATATGTATGGAAAACAAAAGTCCTGAAAACTATTATTTAGTGTTACTGGCTGACTTTATCTAATATTTCTGTCAGACGGACGAATCTAATAATAAAAAAAAAAATACTCGTAAATTAAGATAAAAGGTAAATTATAATCGTTATCATAAGTCTTCAACAAGCTTTTTTATAATTTATAATAAGTTCATATTAGTATTATACAATTTCGTATCCTTTATGAATTCGTCCCTATCGTCTCGGATATGATAAACGTTTAATTTATATTGCAAGGTAAGTTTTTCAAAATTTCATGATTACATCTAAATATTGCCCTAATTTTTTTTCTTTTTACATTATATATAAAAAACATACTACATACTTCAATGCAAAAATGATTATTTCTTCAGTTTTTGTTTTAAATTCACCAAAATGTTCCGTTTATTACACCATTACAAAATTGTAAAGAATATTATCGAAGAATTCTAAATATTACAGTCAGTGCTGGATCCTTCAACATTGAGTTAGATTTCAATTCTAATTCAGTTCAGCTTTGTAAAGCACTCTATAAGAGATTCAGAAATTACTAATCAGTAAAATAAATGATTTCATAATTGATACAGCTGCAAATTAGTCACGATTTTAGATTTGCTTAATGTCAATTAAAATTTATATTCTGAGATAATGATATTCCAATTTGAAAAATTTATAAGCAAAACACCATTCTTATTTACATTTTTGCTATTATTTACAAGAATTCGAATTAAAGTGCTGTGAATATGATTTATTAATAAATTAACCAGAACTTGTTAGTCTACATTCTGATAGATTAGATGCATAAAAAAATAAAATTAAAATAAAAAGAACAGAAAGAAAAGAACATTTTTTTTTCTTAAAATATTTCGGTTATTTAATTTCTAAAGTTTAAGATTAATCTTATCGAAATAACTGATAACTTATTAAAATGCTTTTGTACGTAAAACAACTTATAAAAATGTTTCATAAATAATTAAAATACTATATTTCGCTAAGTCTATACATTAGTTTTATTTTTTTATTGATTTGTTTAAAATGCTGTTTATTAAACTAACAATTGCACGCGAATAACAACCATATCACGAGATTTCTTGATAAGCGAGCAACGGGTAGTTTTCAATGGCTACCAGTTTTCTTGACTGGTGTTTATTTGTCCGAAGTTAAATTCAGACTGTGTTTTCGGGAGGTTTGAATCTTATTTGATTACATTTTGCAACTGTATAGACAATTATCAGAACAGTTAAAAGAGAGCTGTACAGTCCGAATATCGTTTAATGTTCGATGGGGGCGGACGGAGCCGCCGCGGTGCTAAACGGGACACGGGTGGCGTCGGCGGGGTCCGCGGCGTTCGTGTAATGCGCCCAAGCATCAGGATTTAATGTGCTATCTCCCTTGTAAGCGCTGCTATATTTAGAGAAGGAGCTTTAAGTTTTATACACAGCGCTTCGGTCTACACACACACACAAAGCCACATCAAGGATAAGTTACGACAAAAGCAAATCAACCCTAGCTAAACTCATCGCTAGAGGATTTATTTTTCCTTTTTCTTTTGTTGATAATTTTGCTCAAAATGAAAATAGAGAAAGAATGACAAAGAGGTACCTAGAAATTTTAAAAGAAATCGTAAATCATTTAAATCTCTTTGTAGGATTGACAGATCTAATAGGGTATTTTTTTTTTTTGATTGAAAAAATAAAATTAAACTACCACCGAATTTAGTTATGAATCATTTATCGCCGAATCATCACGCACTCATTTGTAATGCCACAATTACATTTTCCGAAATGGCCAAATATAAATGCTTAAATAATATCATGCTGAATATTTAAGTTAACGTAAGAAATTGAAATAAATAACATCTTTTTTAATGACCTTATATCTATGAAACGATAAATTAATTATGACAACATTCAATAATATTTACAGTAATAATTAAAATAATTTTTAACTGTATTTTTTCAGGAATCTATTCTATTGAACCTAAAATAATCATATATTTATTACTTTTTAATATTAAAGATTTAGCATTCAACATTTACATTAAATAAAAAAATTAAAAAAATGAGAAAAATAATAAATTTCACATCCTTGGTAGAATAAATATTTTTTTATCTTGACGTTACTTTATAGCTTCTTCATAAAGTTCTATTCATTCCAGTTGAAGTTACCGCCTTAGATGGTATCACCTTTCTGCAAATTAGCGATTTTTGTGTTGTTTTCCTTGTGAATTCCTGTCGCACGTGGTAGTCATGATACTGGCCCATGATAAGGGTCGTCTGAATATAGTTCCATTGGGTATTTGCCGGTGGCGTTTCAATTAACAGCGCAAGTCTATTTTCCCCTCTTGTAAAACGTCCCCTTCTCCCTCCTACTACTCATGTTGCAATTTGTTTGGCAAACATTCTATCGAAACGGATGTCCGACATTTTGATTGGTTCTTGCTGATCGCAAAGGACGGTGCCAAAACCCAAGAAGAATTGGCTCCAATGATACAGACAAAATAAGTCTTAGAATTTACCTGAAATAAAAACACAACGCGGACGACAATGGGTCTGAAATGAACCACCAACATCTACCGAACCTAATCGAATCATTTAGGCTAAAGGCCCCCAAGGAAGATTTAGGTTTTTCTATTCGTTTACCATACTTGTGCTTTAAATGAATTTGCTATTATAAGCTTATAGTTTCTCTTATTAAGTTTGAAGTTTTAAATCCTTTTATTATAATTCAGAAAATATTACTGTGTAGCTATTTTTACTTAAAACGTGTAGGAATTCTCAGCATTAAATAAATGCAAGACATACATCACGTAACCTAAAAAAAAAAAAACATGTTAAAAAGTTAAATAATAAAGAGTTTCAGGTTTATGATAAAGCTCCCACTGATGAAGATGTTACAACAGCTTTTTAAATTTAACTATCAAGTTTTTAAAATTACGGTATGTGTGTGATTTAAATTTTACGTAAACACTATTTTAAACTTTCTAGGCCTTTTTTCTTTATTTGTTTGTAATTGGAAAAAATAAAAAGTAAATAACTAAATATTCTAGACTAATAGTAGATGAGGCTCGACTGTTTATGAAAGAATACAATTTGAGAGGAACGCTACAAAACTTCACAGGTTTCCTCGAAAGCAAATTCGATCGTAAGAAATGACTACTGTATCTCAATTATTTTCTTCGAAGCTCTAGTCGAACTATTTGTTAATCGAACTACGAAACACAACAAAGAGAAATGCTAAAATATTAATTTTTTCCAGTGTTTTAATTTTATCTTCAAGATTGTTTGGACGCCCTCCAAAACTTCCAATGAATTACTTAAAATGAAATATCATTTGTTTCACTATAAAAAAAAGGGAAAAAGGAATGTATTAGAAATGATAATTGCATCTCTGATAATGTTTTAGTGGCTTGAAGTTTTTTGTTACTCTAGCGAATGCACAAATTTAAATCTCTTCATTTTAAAGCAAATGTCGATATTTCAATTTGGACAAAAGTAATTTAAAAAATTGCATTGAATTTCTGTCATCTTTATAACTTTTTTATTTTCTTCTCTTAATATAACAAAGATTTCAAATAAAATTCGCAAGTTCTTAATTGAGCTCGAGACAATTCCTTTAATGTTAAATCCATCAAAGTTATTGAAGATTTCCCATATCTACTTTGAGTTTCAGATATGTGAAATCAAGACTTGTAGCCAACCAACACGAAAATCACAAATGATTAAATTTCCTTTTGATTTTATTTGCTTAATTTAATCAAGTTTTTTGGAGAACTATTTGACAATTGCTCAATGTTATGTTATGTTGTAAATATATGAAGACCATACTTGTCAATGTAATCCAAAACTCTTTAACATATCGACATTGATTGTCAGCAAGTGATAGTTCATTCAGAAATTTACAAACATATACAGCTCTTGTTCTTCTAAGGGTTTTGTTTTCAAATTTCATTTATACTTAAAAATTGAAATCTGCGAAAAATCTAGCACACCGGAAACAGAAGTGATTGTATGTGTGTGTGTCTTGCACAGACCCTTAATCTAGAATCGATAGCGCGGGGAGGCGGCAAAGCACTTGGCTTCGGCGAATGGGTTGTGTCGACAGAATTTGAACGCCAATAATGGCCGACAATAAACGCTTTCAAATGTTTGAATAGTTTTCCGATGGGGATGAAAGGGGATGGGGGAAAGGCTGCAGCCAATCAGGCAAACCTCCCAGTAAATCTGCATGTGGGGAAATTACCAAAGAGCCTTGCGTATTATTAGTCTCGTCAACATATTACCACTGAATTCCACAGAAATTGGTTAGTGAGATTATTAAGTGCTATTTCGGCATCAAAATGTGCAGCAGCATTTAGCGTAGACTGAGCTTTCCAGAAATCGATGGATTTCCGTTTGAGATTAATTCAATAAAAGATTAAGAGATACCGTAGCTTATCCTGATCGCAGACATCATTCTCTTTGATAATTTAATACGTAATAATAATATTACCTTAATGAGTTTCCTAATTTAATGATATTTACCGATCAAACGTATAACTTACTGAATAAATTAGCGAAATATTCAAATTTACTGAATTATTGATGATATGAAGTACTTCTCATTGTAATTTGCACTGCTTTATTAATATGCAAAAACAGTATGAAATTGATTATTTAATAGCATTCATTAACATTCACATTATTCACCTTATTCTGATTTTAAAAGGGATTTAACCGATTAATTGTTGTCGGAAATTGCTTCATAAATAAATATAAAATAAGCTCATAGAATTAAATTAATTTGAAGTTAATAAGCTTAAATATAACCATGATTTAAAAAATAATGTTTTTAAAATATTAGGTTCGTTGAATCGCTAAAAAAAATAGTTTATACATCATTATAATATTGCAATTATTAAAGTTTATTATATATAGCCTACGCTTCTACAGTGTAAAAGTATAACATTAGGAATAATAAAAAAAACTAATCTTCTCCAATTCTTAAAAGAGCAGTTTAAGTTTCTATAATAAACGCAAATTAATCGTCTTGAAATTTAAGTATTATTAATAACCATTTAATTAAAAAAAAAAGATAATATTTTCAATGTCAGTTTAATTTAAATCAAATGTTGTTAGTCTTATTTTAAATTATTCTTTTAAGAATTATAAATCTATTCCTAAAAATGGTTAAGTAAACTCTGAGAGCATATTTTACTAAGATTCATTAAGACCCATTAATTGTAATTTTTAGAAAATTTCGCAAACAATTCAGTAGTGTTGCGTTTGCCGATAAGGTATCTTATATCCAGAATCAACATAAGAAACACTGTTTCCTAACAATTGCTTCTAAACAAATCAGCCATTGTCGTCTGAGACCAGAAGCCATAGACCCATTTGCCGTAGAAGTGCTAACAGCTCCGAATTTTCCCCAAATGTCACCCACTGGTAATTCCTCCCCAATTTCGCACTTCCCTCTCAGAAAGATCCCTCCCTAATCCCTCCTCCACACTTTCTTGTGTTTCATCTCCTTTAAGTTCCTCGCATTCTCAAATTACCACCAATCATAGTCAAGGAGTTTGCTGTGATTCAGAGGTAGCAGAAACTGGAAAACACAGCTAAGTACCTAGGAAATCAATTGACTGAGACCGATTCTTCGTTTCTTTAATTAAGTTTCATTTTCTGAAGTTATTGGAATATTAAGCTCATTATTTGCCTCCTTTTATGGAAAGTTTCCAGATAGAGCGAAGATTCTTTTTAGGTTATAGTTCTTTTAGTACCCTAAAATAATAGACTAATAAAAAAATAATAATCTACGTATAGGAAATTACCTAAAATGCAGATACCATTCCATATATATATTTGTTATAAGTATTATCAGTAAGATACTTTTAAAATGCTGAATGTTGTGCAAAGATTATTGCAGTAACGCCAACTTTACCATTTACAAAATAGCGTGTGAAAATTATAAATGGACGTGTAATAATCTCCTAAGTTTTGTTTATTCTTCGGTGCTTTTTTTTTTTTTCCCCTAACAATACTTTTAGTTCTTTGAAACTCTTGTCATTTTTCTGGAACAGTTATCGGAAACATTAGCAACAGTTTGGTAGTAAATGTAATGACAGCCATTGAAGTTATATTTGTTATTCTAATTTGCAATAGTATGATTAAGAATTCCACGGAAGGAACTGGAAAGACATTTACGGATAAGTTACATCGAATAAGCAGAATTGAAAAAATAAGCACTTAAGTTCTGTTACGTTAATACGTTAATAACGAATAAGTAGCGCATGAAATTTAGAAATTATTTTATACAGTTTTCTTAGCTTTGTATTTTTTTTTTCAATGTAAGAAATAATATACAATAAATAATAATAATAAAAAAATTATTTCGTCATTTTTATATATCACCTAACCCTCGCGCTGTAAGCTTTAAGACAGTCTTTTTGTACTTATTGAATAACAAGTACCTTTTTGGGGGATGTATTTTGTAATTTTTTATATCCATTGTGCCTTGCACACAGCAGATCTAACTTTCTTGCTTTTGCGGAGTGTTATTCTTTAACTCGAAAACTGTTTAGCTAAATTTCTTGTAATTATAATGAATTTGTAGTTATTTAATTATCATCATAACCATAAAGTCACGTTTCCGTTATTTATCAACATAAAATCAAATTAATTCTTTTTCATTTTTCTTTATTAATATTTAAAAACTATCAATGGAAAAAAAAATAATTACTGCATTGAATAAATCTAAAATTATTTTGTGCAAATGAATTGCCGAAGACAAAGAAATAAATTACATAATGTTGTAAGTTATTGAACGAATCCACGCATAGAGCACGAAGCCACTATGGATCCTTGTGCCGCATGAGAGTTGCTTTTCGCCGGCAGATGTTTGCGATGGTCCATCGCTTCAGACAACGCGTGTTCCGCTTATTGAAAAGGAAGATTCATTAAGACAGCAGCTTAACGCGAACATAGAATGAAATAACGGAATTTCCATTTCAATATAAATTCGTTGTGAACTTTTCTTTTCTTTTTTCCCGCCCGTAGTTAAACAGCAATTTTCAGTAAAGAACAATGATTTTAGGTTGGCGTTCAGCCACAATTGAACTCAGAAGTTATATTCTTTGGAATAGTAATGTTTTGCTCTGCATTTTATTTGAGTAATGTTTAAACTAAGGTTCCTTTAACAGGATTAACTAAATGTAAATAGTTAAAAATAAATGTTTTTAATTTTCTGGAAAGAAATGCTATCAATAGAATAGAAGTTCTGGAAACAGAAGAAAGAAAACACTTATGGGGTTTTAGTAATATACATTTAAGTAAGAATAAATAAAGTTATGCATTAAAAATTATAATTAAAATAATCATAGTGTTAAATATTTATTATCTCTACTCTCCCTTTAAATTGTCTTGAAGATTTGCCCTTTTTTATTTTAAATGTGATTCCTTGGGAAATTTAATGATATAATTTTAACAGTTTATATGTAAATATTTTTTAGAAATCATTTATCTATATTCATTTTTATCCTTAACCGTTATTTATTCCTTTTGCATTTCCTAATTGCTAATGTTCTGTTTATTTTAAATTCTTTTCCGTTTAATCCGTTAAATCACTTAAATAATTTAAATTCGTTATGTTTTTAATCCAATCATTATGTATATTTTTAATTGCTCAGTCAATCAAATCACATAATGTAAATACCATAAAAACCAATGGTTCTCATTTAATAACTTAATTCAGTTCAGTTCCAGAAATTGACTCGTTGTCTTTAGATTCCAGAGACTCTCCTACAAACACCAGTACAATATCATGAAATCGACATAGCATGGTTTTTTTTCCTTGATGTCACTAAAATATTTAAATTTATCAACCTTAATATTAGTGATCAGCTTACTTTAAATTGTAATTTAATATTCCAGAGGAATATTTAATAACTTTAAACAAATTCCTAGATTAAAGTAGAGAAAGCAAAACAAAGTATGTTACAAAATAAAAATAAATAAGTAGCAATTTAGAAATTGCATTAAAATCGGATCACATTTGTATTTGATTGTTAATTGTGATATATATCTGTTTTATAAAAAATAATTTATATAATTTTTGGTGAAATATATATTTTTTTTTATCATATAAGTTAATTTTCTACATGCCGGTAGCATATTTATCACGGAGTAGAATTTTAAATTTTTGTGTGCAATGCTTGAAATTCTTAACTTGCTCCTTAAAAAAAAAAAAGATTTACAATCAAATTTTAATATCAAAACTAAATCCGAATGAATTCTTTTCCTGATCTTCCCTAATGAATTGTTTTATTTATAAGCATACCTACATATTTATATGAAAAAGAAATTCCTTTGCATATAAACTTCACCTTTTCCCATATTTTTTACGCAAGCCACTAAAATTACTGTTTGTAACATCATAATTCGGTCTTTAATATATTTAAAACTATCTTTTTATCCTAACTTTATAAACTATTAAATATTAAAGCAATTTCTAATTTAATTAAAAAAATCTTATTTGTTTATCCTTCAAAAGTAAAATGATTAGTAGAAGTTAGTTAGTAATTAACAATTTCTATCTAATGCTACTATCATTTTGTTATGTTAAAATTGCAAGGATTTCATTCATTTCTTTTTATCGTAATTATAATTAATCCTTTCATTTTATTAAACAGATACATATATATTTTAACCAATATTAATTTATTTAAAATTAGAAACCTCAAAACTGAAAGAGAATCGTGTTCTATTCCAACTGGAACTTGTTTTTCTTAATGGTATCTCCTTTTCTATGTACAAGAAAAAAAGAAGAAAGAGAGAAAAATGAAAGCAAAGCAAAGCTTTCGACTCTGTGTGTCATCTAATGACAGTGACCCATTTTAATCTTTTATTTCTGTTATTTTTTTTTTCTTTCCCCCACATCTAAACCAGTCTGACTGTTGGAGAAGAGAGAAAATTCTTTCAGAAGGTTACATTTTTTCATGCTTTTTTGTCGTTATCTGGTACGATTCAAGTGACAGAATAGCACAACATAAAGAATTATGTATGTCAGTTTTCACATCTCCGCAGATATTTGGTTTTAGTAGGGTAAAACATTTTGAGTAAATCACATAATTATAAAGAAAATTTTCTTGATCTTTATTTTTATATTTTTCCTAGGTAAAAATAATAGTTATTATTATAATAATAATTTATTTTCCTGTAAGTAAATTATTAGGATAATTTACATTTTATTTTTCTACTACGTCCTAAGATGTTTGTCTAAATTTATCAAGCTATATGTTCACTGTATAATTTTCAAATTATAGAATACTAAATTAAAAAATTACATATTTTAATATTTATTTAAAATTGTATACCATTCCAAAGATATTATTAACCATGTAGAGACAATGAATTTAGAGCAATAAGAGTAACTTTTTTTTAAATATTTTTTTAATATTATAATATTAAATATTATTTTGGTTTAACAGCAGCAAAAAAAATAGCAAGTGATGGATATTTACTCTACAAAACTACTTATCTGAATAAAATTTTTGATGTTTTGGTAAGAGTATGTAGCTCCAGTTAGAGTAATACTCAGTAAATTAATAATAATTAATATTAGAAATCAATCCATCGGATCGTGAGATTAGATTAGATAACGGTTTTACTTTACAAATTTGTTTTCCTGTAAAATTACTTATTTCCAATGTTCTTTTTTTTTATTATTGAATTTAATATTACGTTTAAATTTTGAAGATGTATCTGTTCAATATGTTTAACTGATAATAAAAATGTCATTAAGAATTTGGAATATTGTTAAATAACTAAAAAAAAAATCTTAATAAATTTAATTAAGTTCTCTTTCTTCAACTGCGAATTCACATACAGATTTACACAAGTTTTTTAGCAATTTAGAATTTATTTACTTTTTAACTGTAATATTTATGCTATATGCCAGAATTATGGGAAAGGTTTTCTTTAAGGAAAAAGTCATATTGTAGTAGAGCTAACAATGCTACCAAAATATATTTGGAAAAGTGTTTAAGCCTAATGTAGATTAAAAATAGATAAAATAGATTAAAATAGATAAATAAACAAAATTCTTTAGTATTTGATTTCGAAGATAGGGAATATGAAATTGCTGTTCAATCTTTAATTATTATTAAGTATTTTAGAGAAAAATAATAATTTCCTTAATGGCTTTTATATGAATTAATTACTATGAGAATGATGTGTAACTAATATCAAATGATTTCTTTAGTAATCATCGACTCAAACAAAGCTTGGTTTCACGAAATTTATCCCATCTATAAAAACGTACAAAACTTTAATAAAATTTAAGAAAATATTTTTTAAAATTAAGTTTTATTCATCTAACGAGAAGCAGTTACTCTATGTTGAAACAAAAAATGCTTTTAACATTAATTCATTAATTTTTCAAATGCTGTAAAATTAAATTTAATTCTTAAAAATACAAAGCCGGATTTGATTATTCGAGCGACGATATCTGATGCAGACATTTTTTTTTTAATTCAAACTACGCTATTGGCCGATGTTACTCATATTTAGTTGAATACTTTTAATCATACTTCACAATTCATTATCAATTTTTTTTTTATTTCATTACGCTTATGGAGGCGCGGCAATGTCCATCACATAAAAACCTGAGGAATACGCGCTGGGAAGAGTAAAAACTTCCGCTTATCGCCCAATAATAACCAACTGTTCTTGTAAAGAGTATGATTGGTTGAATGTAACCAAACTCTTTCCTTTTCTTTTTAACGCATTCGACCTCGTTCACACCAATGAAATTGCATACGGTTATAATCAGTGAATAACCGCCCCAACATCGAATACACGGAAGAAACTCGGCAGTAACAAAATAGATGCTTCCTAGTCCCTTTCATTACAATGAGTGATGCTAATGTACGAAATAAATTTATCAAAATAAAATAATAACATAATTAAGTTTACAATTTTAAAAAAAATGATAGTTTTGTTGTTGTTCTTTTAATTTGTTTTCTACAGACTCTTAGCTATAGATTATAATAGTGAAAAATTAAGGTTTTATGATGTCTAAAGCTCCATACAATTAGATAAAAAAGAACCTCACTATAAATATATAAACAAATATTATTGCTAATTATTTTTCGTAAAAATTTATAAACGAAACACTACTTCAATAAAATGAAAGCAAAATGAACAAATCTCCAAAAATAAAGTGTACTTCCCCATTAGTTTTATTTTTGTTAATGTAGTTAACAGAGCTTTATAATATTTTAAAATTTAATGTAATTCATTGTTAGGAGACAATTGTAAAATAGATGTAAATTTCTTTTAACATAATAACATAAATCATAACGTAAAATTACGATATGTTAAATTTTTTACATTAGAGTGGTAGATTAAATCTAATATTCTTCTATAAATCCTTCTAATGTTATACTAATATCTAATGAAAGATTATTAAATCTTCGTATTTTAATATGAAAGATCATTATTATGATAATCCAAAATATTGCACTGTTCTCATCTAACGAGATTCAGGATATGCTAAATGACAATATCATTATTGCTCAAAAGTACTCTTATAATAAAAAATATTAATGTTTGAGTATTTCGTCAATTATCATAATGTTTCTATTAAACTATTTAAGACATTTTGATATTTTAAATACTCAAAATTTAACTTAGTAATTTTAATTGTTAAAATAAATTCCCTGTCGTGGCGAAACGGAACGAGACATTGATGAGATTAAAGACGAAATAAGCTGATTATGATAATTAGTATTTTGATTAGTCAAATATGTTTCTCATTAGTGATGGTATCTGTTAAGAGGTTTAAACTGAGAAATAAAAATTGTTAATATTTAGAAGGGACAAGTAATCTAATGTGATTCCTTCTCTCCGCTTGCTTTTCATATTTAATTTAATTAAAAATGTTAATTTCAGCGCCCATTGCATAATTAATTTCAAAATAAGAAACTACAAGTCACTGATTTCATAATTCTTGTCTAATCTCGAAAAATAGACAAGTTACTGGAAATTTTTGAAGCAAAATTAAAAATGCTAATAATGTAATGATTACGCATTATTACTTTTATTTTGAAGCACGAAGGAAAACTTTGTTATATTCTATTATTTCTGATACTTGTTGCATCAAAAGCGTAATACGACACCTAATTTTCCTTAATTTTAAAGGTTTTTGCTGGACTTACAAGTGGAAGTAAAGTAATTATCATTAAAGGATCTTTGCTTTGTCAGAATTAACAGAAAGAAAACTTAATCAAGATTTGATTGCTTCAAAAAAGTTGCTTTAATTTGTTGAACAAAATCTAAAATAAACATAACCCTCATCATGTGAAGATTTTCGATTTTTGATTTTGTAACAATTATATCCATATTGTTTTTTGAGAACGAAACATTCACATTTTTGTTTTTCTTCTTAAATCTAAATTTTTATTACAAGTATACGCGGAATCTTGCACAAAGTGGATAATTTTTCTTTAAAAAAACATGCAGGAAGATATAGAATATAGAATGAATAACATATGATGTGTGAGAAATAAGCTTATTTTGTTTCAGCCTGTCAGGGAAAAATTGGTAAAATTCATTTACTTGCTTTTGTTAGAATTATTTTACAATCTTTGGGTTTCTTATTGTATTTGCTGTGATTGATTTAACGAGTATTTACGTGTTTTTAGAATTTGTTAAGAAATATTTTAATTTATGGTGTGTAAAAATTTATGATTAGCAATCAGTTTTTTTAAAAATAAAAAAAAAATTCGATGGCTTTCTACACATTTACATCATTGACTTTGCAAGAATGTATAAATAAGCTAGTTTTCAAGTACAACTTCTTCGATTCTTCGTAAAGCCTAAAAACCAAAGCAGATGTATAGTGAAAATTTTCACGAAGTCCACATTTTCTTTTTTTCTGTTTGGTATTCGTATGAAATGAGTGCAGGGACTTTCGATGCTCCTCTGTGTTGACTTTATTGGTTGTGTTGAGTCGATGGTGCTTTAGTTGCGTCCATCAGATTTAGTCATCATTAGTCTTAAGTGGCTACTCATCGTAAAGAAACAGTACAATACAGTTCTGGTCATAAATTCTAATAAATAAGCGAGGGTTGCCATTGACAATTGTGTTGATTTCACTGACTCCCCTTTGACAGCTGATTGTCTTAACAGCCATCTGTCCACGGAAACAATGGACAACATTAAAGACAACTGAGAATGTAAATCAATCCAAGAACAAAAACATGCTTGCTTTTCATTATCTCAAAGCTTCCATCATATGTCTTAAGTGTACGATTGTATTTGAACAATACGTTGGGCCTGGTTTTCAATATATTGTTTGAAACATGTGAAGAACTGAAAGGATTGTAGTCATTTCGGATAAAACTTTTGAGAGGTAAATTAGTTTTATTTTTTTAAATTTATTATTTATAACTATTAAATTTATACTATAAAATTTTAAAACTCATTTATCTCCTCAAAGCAGTTTTAATTTGTAAATGGATGATTCTAGACTATTTCATAGATGTATATAATGTACAATATTTGTATGTGCTTAATGTCTTTATTACAAAATTGTATCGATTTCATTTTATAAATCTAATTTAATCTTTTTTTTTAAGAAAAGCTTTCTCTTTATCTCTTTTATTAAATACTATCACACGCCAAAATAAGATATTGGACCATTGAATAATGTTTGATTTCACTTTCACAGCGAAGAGTGGAATATTTTTACTTTTCAATTTTAAATTAGATTCACTAATTGAAAAACTACAGAAAGCAAAAAGATTATAATCGACTTTAGATGCAACTGGTTAAAGTACTCAAATTAAGAATGTCAGATTGTTTTTCCCGAAAATTAAACTAAAAATTTAACGCTTCAAAATTTTCTTTTTTTAAGTAAAAGATCATTACAATTAAAGTTACTGAAAACGAAGACTTTTCACATTAATTTGTGGAATTTTAATGCTGGAAAACATCTAGAATTTTATGTATGTTTCCATTATCTTCTTTGTGGTTTAAAAATCTGTTCTTTTCACTTTTGGTTTCTTCTAGAAATTTCTTTTTTCCCTAAAATTATAATGTGGGTACATGCTCTTCGAATCGATTGTGTGATTAAATAGAATTAATAATAAAAGATTGAAACGGCCAATGTTAGTTTGGGAATAATGACACTATTGATAGCGGCGTTAAAGCGAGTATTTGGGAAAACCTTTTGCAATTTCAATTCCCCGGTAATTCGGTAGAGTTTATTGGAATCGCTGAATTTGATTTCCACCAAATAGAGCACTTTATTAATTCATCAACGACTCAAAATTACAAGTGAACAAATGCCATTTTGCAATCAGATTGAAACGTTTGTTGAGAATCGGCGTTGGGGAACTCATTCCTCGATGAAATCTCTTTGAAATCGAAGAGAAAATTATTTCCAGAAATTCCTTAGATTAATTGCTCATTTGTTTAATATCGGAAAATTACGTTGATAAAACTACTATTTACGAAACAAGAAATAACATTAAAAAAAAAAAGATTGGGGCAGGAACGGTGTCTCTGTAGTGTAGCCGTTAATTGATGAGATGATTAACATGATTCTGTCGATTTAATGAGATTAAGAGACACAGGATTAAGTGGAACTGTCAACGTTTGGCGACGCCAACTCGAGACAAAAGCACACACACCAATGAAAAATGAAATGACCATCACCGTTGTTAGCATTATCCTAACATTAAAAGCAAAGCATTACAGGCTTAGAATCCGTTTCAGATTGGAAGTTGAAATATAGAAAAGGAAAATAGATTCACTACTTTTAATTTACACAGTAAATAAATAAATCTCAAATTTAAAATAATGTGATCATTAATTTTGTAATAGCTTAAACATCAAGTTTACAATTTTTGTTAAATGTTTTATCACTTGCATTCAATAAGAAAATATTAAAATCAATTCTTTGGTAAACTTAAAATAAAAAGATGGATGACATTTATGTTTTTAATAGTTCCTTTCTTTCATTGCTTTCAAGTAGGCCCTATTATTAGTTAAATAATCATTTAACTTCATTTCTGTAAGTTTAAACTAAAAAAAAAAAGCTCTTTTATAATAAATAATTTAGATTTTTACCATATTTCAGAAATAATAATGGTAAAATTATTAAATAAGATTAATGAATTTGCAATTATTATTAATTTATTTATTTAAAAAAAAACTCTTCAAGGAAATAGAATAATGCTATTTTATTATAGTATCTTATATCTTTATTTAAACTACTTTATGGTTTCACATGTTGCTACATTATTAATATATTTTAAGTATTTTATTTGTATCGACTGTAGTAATGGAATTATAATAAAAATGAATCAATGAACCTAATTCATATCAATTAGAGGTTAAATAATTTCGGTATAATTTATTAATCAAGTATATATTAGTATCATGTTGTTGTTTTTTTAAGAAATGCTTCGCGAAAACGTATTATTTGGTTTCCATACAATTTTTTGCTACTTTCTTCGTAACCTAATTACGGAAATTCAGAACTATTGTACATATTTTATTTTAAAATAGTTAAAAAAAAAAATGTTATTATTTTTTGTACAACTTTCTCTTTCACTTTGTTATTAAGTGTAGTTGGGTGGAAGCTTGTATTTTCTTTCTACATTTAATTCGTTGTTCTTCTTTTCATGCAATTTTCAAAAGGAAATTTTATTCCTGAAAAGCACTGAATTAATGATATTTTAAATAAACGAAGTGACCTTGGTATCGCTTCGTACTCGGTGGCAAGTGCTGTTGCTGCCGCCGCCGCCGCGGAAGAGCCGTCGTTTCCCCCCGGCAGCGGGGGTGGTTGAATGGCCGTACTCCGGCGATGGCGATATCGGATTGTTTGCTCAAGGTATCTCTCGCCACAAAAGAACAGCTACGTGAGCTACTAGCACCCACTTCAACTCCCCTTCCCTCAGACGGAGAACTCTAAACATCGGAATTGTTGTTCAGTAGACAACAAAGTAGAGTAAGGTTTTTATTACGACGATACTTCCAGAACTATCAGCAGTTTGTGATCAATAAAACCGTTAAATGTTTACAATGAATTCAATAAGGTTTATAAAATTCAAAATTCACTCTATTATTTTTCGGTTTTTTTTTATTTGATTCTAATAACACGGCTTATATTATTGTAGCATATACTAGACCACATCGCTTTCGAGGCTATTTTATTAATAAATTAGATTAAATTTATCACCACATTTATAATTTGATTTTGCTCAATATTGACTTTCATTAAGAAAGTTGATATCTAAAAATTAAAAAATCCATACATAATTCATTGAGAGATATTATTTAAAAAAAAAATTATATTCATAAATAGAAAAAAAAAAACCCCCCAACAACATTAATAATTAGGCTACGGTTTCGTGATATAGATTACATTAATTCCATTTTAATGAAATTGAATCAAGTGATTTTTTTATAAATTCATTTCTTTCGAATAATATTATTCTGTTAGTCGTACGAGTTTGCTATCAATTATTTTATAAAAATTATTCTACAGTCAATATTTTTTTAAAACTATTACGCCGTTAAGTCAACTTAATATTTATATATGATTTAAATATTTAATTATATTTTTACTATTATTTTTCATATAAACAAAACAATATATAGTGAATTATTTTTATATATATAATAAATACTATTACTAATATTGGTAATAAAATTTATGATGAATTTTTATTAATATAAGTATTTACTAATGCAATTACGAAAGTTACGATTTTTTTTTTTTTGTTTCGTTCAAAAATCTTTTATTTTCAGTTTTTTTTAATCTAATTAACAAGTTTGCAGAATAAGTAAATAAATATACTTGGTTAAATAAGTAAATATAATTAGTTTGCTGTTTCATTAATGATGTAGACTTAAAAAAAAATATGCATATAAATAATAGTAATAAGTACAATAAGAAAATTTTTAACTGAAAGAAACTTACATTAATGAGAGTAATTAAACGTATTGGAGTCCGTGTGTAAACGACAGATATCTTAATTTTTTTTTAGCCTACTTTTAAGTTTTTTTTCTATCATGTTTATTTCATGTACCTTACAATATATAATTTACAATTTGCGTATTTTGAAACTGATTGTTTGATTTCGAGCAAAAGTCGTGCTTGCGTCATATTGGAGTTGTTTTAGAGCAATGTTGTTTATGTGTCCGTAGTCTAATAAGCAACGTAATATCTTCTAAAAGTAACGCCCGTGATTTATATTTCGTGAGGGTTTTGAGAGACTAGTTCAATGCACACAAAAGGAATTTAAGATAGACATTGGCTTTTCTTCTGGGCATACTTAAAGCCCGAAAGCCTAATTACTGAGGGCCCGTAAGCCTATTCATGGGGCGCCATAAGCCTAATCAGGGACCCCTTCCTTTCTTCAAGTTTGGAGCGGTGAGGGTGTTCGACATTTGTCCCCTTCTTCAAGAACAATGCAGGGGAAGGGGGTGTAAGAGGGGAAACCAACTAGGGATTGTCCTCCATTTCTCACGGCTGAAATCTTGAGGATTTTCTCAATGAGCGAAAAACTCCGTATAAACGAACAAAAGCATCGAACAACTTATGTTTCTCAAAATTTCATTCAAAACAAATTTCGGAAATAAGTCCAACAGATTCTCCTCAGTTGCAGTATTTACGTTTATAGTAATCGGTATTAAATGAAATTATACAGAAACTACTTAAAAGTGTAGCTTAAAAGATATACGACACTTGAATTGGGTTTGTTTGTATGGCGTAAATCAACAAAAGAATTTACTAGAACTTGTAAACAGTTTCTGAAAAAGGTAAACATGATATTTTTTGATAGAACTGAAATACCCGGTATCATAAATAATAATAATATTATTATTAATAAATAAATACAAAAATCAACATCTAATTAAAGTCTGCTAATAATGAAATCGTATTTAAAGAGGTAATATTAATAGCTTAAAACAAATGCTCGTCTGTTTTTAGATTTAAATGTTTGAACTTATTTATATATAATATATATTTTATAATATTAAATAATTTGATCTTTGAAGAAAGAGGAGTGTTATAAATCTTATTGGCTTGCAAGTCCATCTGGGAGTCGTAATTGCTTACCCCCACACCAATGAAAATCATTTCCCTTGTCTTCAAACAGTTTTAACCCCGGGGCTCCTAACACATGTTGATAGATCTGCGCTACTAATATATAATTATCAGATTAGAAACCCATTTTCGAACAAAAATAGAAGCAAAGTCCATACGGTACATGCACGGTAACAACTTAATCAACAAAACAATACAGAACACAGTTAACTATAAAAATCCTATACAGATTTCAAGCCAATAAACCAAAAATTATATTTACTTTTAATGATTTAAAAAATAAATAAATTTCATTCTACTTTAAATTGCAGTTTTATTTCTTTTGTTATTTTTTAATAATTATAATGATTTCATTTAAGATTTTAATTTTTTAAAAAGAAGATTTTCTAAACATATTTATTTATATTTCAAATGCTTTTATAAGAAAAACAAACTTTTTTTTTTAATTTAGAAATAATTGTTAATAAAGTATACATATTTTATTCAGTATTTACATTACGATCAATATTAAATTTAGATATAACATTACTGAGATATTTTTGTATATTTAACAGTTAATAGACTATTTATTAAAAAGCGTTTTTATATGCTAAAAAAAGATTAAGTTAGGAAAGCGCAATAACAGCATACTATTTAGGCTTATTGGTAATGTTCTGATCCAATAAGATGGGATTTTTATTTTTACTTGACTGTTTTCATTTAATATTTTATTATTAAAACCTAAAATTAAAATATCTTTATTAAGAAACTAAAGTTACTTGAACATTTAAAAAAAAATTGCTTACTAAACGATATAATTACCCAAATACTAAATATCAATAGCTGATATACTTTAAATGTAATGAAAATAAATGTAGTTATTCTAAAAAAAAAAAAAGTTAAGTGAAAGCTATTACATTGTGTTATTAAAACTTAGAAGTTTTTTTTTTTTTTTTTTAATTCATAAAGTATTTTGATAGGATAGTCAATATTCCCAAAGTTTGTTGTTTCTACAGTGACGAAGTTTACTTAAGTCAGGGAATCCTCACTTATTAGTACTTCCCGCGTTTTTCAAGTGTTTTCCTTACAATCGGCTCGTGGACCCCTGTGTCCAACACCTCAGCTTCTATTTACCTAACATATGAGTGTAAATGGATTGAGTTAAGCCTACTTGTCAAGAGGTCTCAGCCGAACCCCGTGGTTGGTAAGGTGCTACACGGCCTCCCGTGGCGGCCGACTCCAAAACCAGCGCTCGAGCAACATCACACAAACTAATTTTAATGGGACCCAAACAACATTTTTACAACTCATTAAAGATACCATCGGATTTGCACTGAAGACTGGAATTCCTCTCTTAGGATATTTAAAATTCCCAAATTTAAAAATACAAATATAAATTTGCTTCAAAGCTCAGTACACTTAAATACAACGTTTTGTAATCCTATATAGGTTAGTTTGTAGGACTGTTTGTTAGTTTGTGAACTACAGTATTTGAAAGGTAAGAGCACAAGTTAAAATTAAATTCAACTAATATCAATGTTATAAAATTAGTTGATTTTTATAACAATGATAAATAGTTAACTTTATAATAAAATCCAGTCTCTTGTTTCTAAAAAAAAGTGGAATATTTCAAATTTTACTTATTTTTCAAAATATTTTTTTAATTTAATTTTGAAACATGAAAGTAAATCGAATAACATCAGCAAAACTCATCTTTATATTATCTTTTCAAAATTATTCTATATCACAACTATTGCTATATGTCAATTGATATATGAAAATAGTAGGAAAAACACACGGGTTTTTACTGTTTTTAAGAATAGTTATCCTAGGCAGTAATCAAATGCAATTTATAATACTCTTTAAAATTCTTTTACATAACAGCGATTCTGAAGCTTTTAGTTACGAAATGTTATTTATAAAAATTTTGTTTAATTTATAATAAGCTAGTTTCAAAATACTGGGTTGTTTTTTTTTCTTGTTTTCTTCATTACAAACTGATAACAGAAATGATAATTATTTGTTACTGAGATTAGTTAGTTAATACATATTGATTTTATACTGAAATTAAACCATTTTCATTTTCCCTAAAAATACAACTTTACCTTCATTAAAAAGTCACTCTTGTTTTACATTATAAACATGAATATCTTGGGCTACACTGTTTTTAAACATTACGTATTTTTCTTTACCTTTATGATTTTTTTGATTTTAGTACCTTTTTTTCCTTAGAAAAATTCTTCATGTATTGTTTTTGTTATTTTTAATGGAAGTATTAGTACACATGTATGGAGAAAAGGTTAACAACATGGTCATGTAACTGATTACGTAAAAAGGGGTCGAATGTTTTTATTCAACACCCCGTGAATCAAACCCACCTGTATGCGTCCTCTTGTGGATCTTGAGGTTTTCACTTCGAGCGAATACTTTCCCGCACCCTGGGAAAGGACACGGGAAGGGTTTTTCGCCCGTATGTACCCGAATATGGTTGACCAGTTTGTACTTGGCCTTGAACGGCCGTCCGTTTCGGGGACAGTTCTGCCAGAAGCAGGCGTGGTTCGTGCACTCGGGTCCCCCAACGTGTTCCACCGTGATGTGTGTCACGATCTCATGCATAGTGGTGAAAGTTTTGCCGCACGTTTTCTTGGGTGTCGGCTGGTCCTGGTCTATCCACTGGCAGGTCATCTCCTGCTTGATGGGCTGTCGCATGTAGCGGAAAAAAGCTCCCGGACCATGCGGAGCCATTGGGTTCATATGGCCCATCGGATTGTGATGAAACTGGGCCGCCGGATTCACAAGATGGTCCGTCCGGCCGCCCTGATGATTATATTGGTCGGGCCGGGAGTACATGTCGGCCGCCCCGGCCAGCCCCAGCCGCATTTGTCCGTTGACGTGCGGCGCTCCATGGTGACCGTCATGAAGTCCGGGAAACAGTACGTGCGTGCTGCTTGGATCCGTATGGTGGGTGGCATGCAATCCGGCTGAACTGGGCACAAACATGCCATGGTGCGCCCCGGTGTTGGAAGCCGCGAGGGCCTCGTGCGTGGACAGTCCGCCCGCGATGGGCATATGCTCCCGGCGGAGCAGAAAGTCTCTGGCATAGGAACCAACATGGCCGTGATGGTGGTGTGGGTGCGAGTGGGGCACGCCATACCCGTTGGCCTGCGGACTGAACTGGTGGTTAGGCTGTGCGTGGTGAGGGCCTCCTGCCGCGTCCCCCATGTGGTGTGATGGGCTCAGCTTGAGGGCGCTCATGTGCGCGTCCACGAACGGGTTGAGCATGTCGGTGGGGCCCTGGTCACCCGCCAGAGTCACGCCGCCGAACGGGCCGTAGCCGTGCGGGACTCCTCCGTTGACGCCGACGCCCTGGTGGGCCGACGGCCCGACATCGAGCAGACGGAAGGACGCGTTTCGCTTTCCTAGCGCATGGTCCATCACTGCCCTACTTAAAGCCTCCGTCATGGCGGTGGTGGAGGGAAGCGCGCGCGCGGGTATCCGCGCGGAGACGCCGACTGCCACCAATTCGCGCCCCGTCGATCCGTTGCGTTCGGCTCCCGATGTGAAGGGCTATTGGGGGCGCGCTCTCATTGGCTGTAGCTACACCGATTGGCGGGAGGGCCACCAAGGAACCAATCACAGAGCAGAGGGGCGGATCTCGCTCCACAGGAGATCAGGAGGTTCCCCACCCGACACCACCAGAGGGACGCTACCGGCACCAATTACCAACATCCAATATAACCAACCAAAATCTTAGTGTAGCATTGATTTCTAGAAAAATAAATGCATTCAAGAAAATTCCAAGGTAATTAATAACTCGTTATTTCATCATTAAAAGAATATTTCGATTTTACAAAATATTTGGATGCTTTCGAATTCTACACATTCCTTTCTTTAATCGTCCACATTGTGAGTGTAAAAAATACATATCTTCAGCACATAAAGTATTTCATTTTCTACGAATTTAATAGTAGTACTTAGGAAATCTACTTAAGTCATTTTCTTTTTAATTTAAACCAAGTAAAAAGAAAAAAAAAATCGCAGAATTCTTTAGAACCCGTTTTTTTGAAAAGATTTAAAGTTTTATTAAAATAGTATAAATCTGAAATAGACTATGTACAAATCTTAACCATGTCAAACAGCCTCATGTTTTGACCATCGCTAAAAGGAACAGTGGCTTCGTATATAAAAGTTATTTACAGTTATTTAGTGCTATTAATATATAAGCTTTAAATACTTGCAATCCATTAAAGAAAATAAAACTGAGTAAATTAGAAAGCAAAGAAATAATCAAACAAATACATAACTGCAGTATTTATATCACTTATTCTTAAAATTAGCAAATACTTTTTGTAGTTTCTCACGTTCCTTTTTATTCACTTATTATTTTATGTCAATTATCATTTTATTCTTTAGTAAAACAATGTCTATGAGGCAAAAATTAAAGTTTGAAGAAGAACTTTGAAAACCCAAGAGATATTTATGTCACCTTTATATTTTGATTTTCAATTATATTAAATAAGACTAAACTGGATTTAAGGTAGCAAATGGATTTCCAAAATACTGTTTCTAAATTCGACGAAATCTTAAATCTTTAGAAGCTTACAAAAATTATAGGTTGATCTGGCAATCTCTTTAACAAGGTTTAATCTTAATCCCGAAATAATTGTATCGTGATCAGATTGACTCCCTGATGGTGCCGTGTAGCTTTAGCCGTAGGAGTCGATTGGGACTGTGATCTCTCTCATTATGGTGCGTGAGTATTCACGTCGGGATACCGGCGTGGCACAGTGCTTTGCCAATAGTGTCTCTTTCTTGGCTTCATGGGGGGAGCCACGGGGCCTAACCCTCCACCAGCATGGAGCCTTTTACGGACGATAGACTAAAAAAAAAAAAGAAAAGAATCAAGTGGAAATGAAGACATCGACCACATCTGCACTTATGTTACGTAATGGATGAGATATCGAAATGCAGTCGGGTTCTTCTCAGTTGGTTTATCATCAAAACGGCTTCTTTTCTTCTTTCTGTATTGAAAAGGAATCCTTGATTAAGATTTAGATAAGCGTTAAAGGGACTCGGATATCGACTAGAAGCTGAAGCTTCGCTAAATTGAGTAGAATAAAATATGTAGATTGCAACGACTGCAATTTATACTGTGTACATATTAAAATTAACAAATAATTTGTTTACTTCATAATACTTCGATAATTTATATTTAGTATATGGGTATTATTACTTTTGCTTAATTGAATGAAAGCAAAGACCCAATCGTAAATATAAATATTTAAGGATTTTGCGCATTTGTAGATACCAATTGTAAAGGTTTAAAGAGTATGAAATTAAGATACTCCGGAAAGTAGTGAAGTAACTAAATGCTCAAATAAATTCGTCATTACGAAAAGGAATTTTAGGATAGAATTTTAATTTCCATCGTTTCAAGTTTTTACAAATTTAAAATTTATTTAAAATTTTTAAAATGTCATAAATGATAAATTATTTTAAATTAGTTAAATTTTCTTTAAGTAGTTTCAGTAATTAAAATATTAAATGGCTTCTTTAAATAAACACTTAGTTTTTTAAGTGTTTATTTAATATAAAAAAAAAATCATTATTGTGTTTTATGACACGTAATTTGAAATTTAATAATTAAGTTAAATTTCTTTTAAAATTTTGTAGTCAATCAATCTGCTGTTAGAAAAATGTTGATATATTTTTTTTATTATTATTATTTATTAATATTACCGTAATAATAATAATAACAAAAAGGACGATCATTTTAGGATCTATAGTTCAAACTTGACGTCAAGCCTTGCATTTACTTAATATTGGTCTGTGACACTGAAGTATTTGAATTTTATTTTTTAAGTCATTTTAAATTAAAACATATGTTTAATTTAAAAAAAAACAAACACACACTTAAATTTGCGTTGGTGAAATCCGTATTTTATTTTTATTTAATTAAAATAAAATTAGTATGGTAAAATAGTATTTTTTTTCCTTTCCCAAATAGAATTTTTGCACATTATTGGTCTAGTTTTAAAACTGATAATTTATTTGTACTTAATTTATATTAACTCGTATTACATCGCTCATCTATTCCATAGCTTTCAAAATAGGCTGTGGGCCGGAGAAGAACAGAATGCTGAAATGGATCGTAAAGTTCTTACGTCATTATTATAGATTACATCATTAGTTTGGCTATCATTTGTTTACTCACTAATTGCAGATTTAAAATATAGACTTAGTTGCTATTAAGTTGCCAGTTTATTAGGTATAATTGTGACTAACAACATCTTTAGAAGTTTATCAGCCTGTAGGTTTCTGTTAACAGGCCTACAGAAATCTCTATATATAGAATTTAAAGCAAAATTTTAAATCAAGTTAAGTTGTGAGACTTGAATTGCACGAGTAATTTATTGGGCCGCAGAGGAAAAAAATAATTGATAATCCTTATTGAAATAGAATGCAATGCCTCGAATGTTAAGATCCCATTATGAGCATGAATAGGTCTTCAAAATATCGACTAAATAATAAGTTTCATAACATTAAAAGTAGAGGGTAAAAACAAACAAATAAAAAACAGTATTTTTTAAGCTTTTTAATTTAAGAATTATAATCACCAAAATGTAAATTATTATATTTTAATGTAAACAATTTTATTTAAAGGCAGGTCTCTCGAGACCCTTTTATATTGAAGTTTTAAATATAAAGAAATCAAATCGAATTTCATTATCTTTTATTATTAGTCGTTTCTGTAACCTGTACCAACGAATACATACATTCGCATAATATAGAATTTCTTATCCTACGTATACGGTAATTTTATATTTTAATGTGCTGTCAATATTGAAATCATTAGAGCAGTAAAATTAACATTAACAAAAGATAGAATTGGTTTTTAAAGGGTTGTTTATAGTAAATTTTGAAAAAAAAATAGAAATAGCTTTTATTTTGTAAAGACTTTATCGGTTCATAGCAATCTCTCTATCCTGAATATTGTCACCTTCAGAGGATATTCATCGACGTTTAATTTTAATAGACAGGTAAAACATTTACAGGTCACTGACATGCTATTCCAGTTCAAATTCCTGTTATTTAAATACAGAAGAAAGCCTTTTTTATTTTATTTTTATTAAAACATTCAATTAAAAAAAAAATTCAAATAAGCATCAAAAGTAATGTCATTTATTTATTTATTGTGTCAGGAAACCGTTTAGCAATGTTACATGTAATCTAGTTCTTAAAGAAGAACGTTTTCTTCAATTAAACTTTTTCAAATCTGTCTTCGCAAACTCTCCAATGTAGGCCAGTATTCCTCAAATATTTCTTAGTTGTGCACCAATAGGTAGTTAAGCATTCGATGCTTGTGGGGGACACTACCTCACTCACTTTATCGACCCTTCTCTTTGCTGAAACTTAAATAAAATATCTGTTTATTAACCTTTTTTTTTTGGGGGGGGGGGGAAATGTTGATTGTTTGTTGCGTGTTGTTGCGAATGAAAAATATTACTTGTAAGAAATTAGTAAATAAAATAATAAGAAATGAAAGCAATACATAAACAAAACTTTTTTTTATTAGGAATTGGCCATCTGGAAAATGTATTTATATTATTTGTGATACATTATTTCATATTTCAGAAGAAAAAAAAAAGAAATCCTGACCGTGGACCACCTGGTGTAACGCCAAAGTTCCTGAAACGTTTCTGTAGGCCAACACTTTCGACCTTTCTCCTATGTAGCCTATATGTGTGTTTATACACATTTATAAATAGGAATGTATATGAAATCACGAAAGTTTTTCAAATTACGAAATTTATGAGCTTGTTTACTACAAAGTTTTTAATTATCTATTCTGTTTTTTAACTGTTACTAACTTTATTGATAATAAATTGTTTACGTACGAAAGATCCGTACTATTTGTAAAGAGTGATTGTGAATATTATACCGACTTTTTCCCTGTGAATAAAAGATTAATGTTAAAGTTCCAAAACTTTATGAGATATTCATTTGTATTGTTAAGTTTCCGATAAAATTTATGAGAAAGATTATTTATTTATTTATTTGTTTGTTTGTTTGTTTGTTTGTGTTGGGCGCCTTCCTGACCCTTTGATCCCAAATAGATCAATTTACAATTGCTCCTCGAATTGAAATCGAGATTTGATTCATAATTCAAAAAGTTCGTAAATCAAAATCTGCAAATATGAGTTCTTCATTGGTGAAGATCGAAACAGTGAAGTACTTTTGTACAAGAAGCATCGCTATCTGTTATAGGATTGGATGAAGATATGAATTAACGAGATTTGAATTAACCAAATCATATTATACAACAACAAAAATTATGTAGATAAAATTAATTATAAAAAATTATACATTATATTATAAAAAAAAAAGACTTACAAATCTTATTATTAAATTTCAATTTTACATAGGGCTAACTCGGTTAATTTCGCAGTAATTCATTTATGAGTTTACTGCGAAGTTGTTTGTGGTTTTCTAAGATCCAAAAAAAATCCCAGATAAATGGCAGCACCTCTTGGACAGATTAGTACGCGAAACTTCCCACTCTGCGCTCTCTGATGGAATCACAGGAATTATGTTGCGTGGATTTCTTGCAAGCGTCATCTGGGAAGCATTGCTACGGTATTTTTGTGTTGTTATCACCAATAGTTTAAATCATAATAATAGTTAAATAAATTGAACAATATTAGCACTATTCTTTATGGTGCATTTCTCAGCAATTTATAATTAGATAAATATATAAATTGCAATTTAATAATAAGACACATAGACAATTAAAAAATTGTACACAATATAATTGACGTGCCATCTTCAAAATGATTAGAACATGCAAAATTCTCTTTTTCGCCAGAGGTTAGAGTAGTCCACCAATCATAAGAAGCCAAAGCCTTGTAGGGGAAGCAGGATTCCAAGCAGGGACCGTCCATTAATCAAGGAATGATGGGTGATGAGTAGACACACATTTTCCTATATAATAGAAAAATTCTTGAAGGAAATGGTTGAGGTATGAATAATAACATTTCTTGCATTGAAGCATTAGATGAAAAAATACTAAAGTAATAGTTAAAATTAATTAAAAAAATGTGTACGTTACTCTGTCACCATGTTTCCTCACTCAGCAGTAGGTATGGCTTTTGTTGTTATTTCTCAAAAAGATACGCTATAACATAGGAATATCAAGCTAAATTAAATCAGGCGCAAGTCCACTTGTTGCGTCTGCCGAATTCTACTTATATAAGACAATTGACACCAAGAACTTCAAAGCTAATAGACGAAACATTTACTAGGTTTATTGTTGAGACTTTTACAAAAGTAAGTTTGCTAAATTATTTTAAGCAAAATTTGTAATTGTAACGAATTATACTCGTGATATAATGTTCCCGAAAGATATTTGGATGAGTGAAGCTATTATTTTTTTTTAACCATGAATTTAAAGAATACTTAGATTTAATCATTGAAGATCTTTAAACCTTTAGGCACTTGTTCTCCCAATTCAGATCCTTAACGTCTATCCAGAAACGTCTTAATACGTCGTAGATGAAAGACGGACAGCCCTGAACCATTACGTATATATTTCATGTAAAGACCATGTCTGTCTGTCAGTAGATGCATTCAGTTTAATTAATGTAAGATTATTAGCAAACGTTAAGTCATTAAAATTAATTAAGCTACAAAAACTAAAAACTAAAGTGATTGCAAGTCACGCATACAAAAAAAAAAATAATTAGCCCTAATTAATTTTACGTAATGGCTTAAATTAGTTAATTAAGCTATAATGGTAAGATTAATGTGACGTACTGTTGTATCGTATGCTGTTGAAATTAACAAAGTTACATTTAAGAAAAAAAATAATAACATGCTTTGAGAAAATGTTATTTACGTTAGTTTGCAGTTGACAATCAACCCAATGTTAACTACTTTGATCACGTCACATTCATTATGCTGATTACTTATTGTATTATAACATCACCTTGAGAAGCCTGCTAAATTTATTTCAAAACTTAATATCATTACGTTTCTTGTCCCACATTACTTCCGCCACTCACTACTTCTTTTTAGGAGGTTTATAAAAACACTGTAAGCTTATGTGCAGTTCCCTGTGTCCACATATTCCCAGCTTAATAACTTTTGACCAGGTGAAAACATCACCCTCGAACGAGATGCATATTACGCACGACCCGTATTTGAAAAAAAAAAAAAATCCATGAGGGTTCCTATGAGAAATTAGCCTAAGGGCTACATAAACTCCCATACAAAAGCACTAGAGACGAAATGAATGAATTTCAATGAATTTCTATCTAAATCTAATAATGAATAAAACCCCATTTAATTCATTATCGTTTGCACGTACTAGCGTATGATTTAAATTAATTGGTCTTAATCAACTTCAGTGCTTGTGGATTATTAATTTTCAGCGATTGACAAAATGGAAGATACCATTTTGTATTCGGCAGATGTTAAGCAATGTGACATCTTTTTTAATAATAATAATAATAATAAAAAAAGCACAGTATTTTAAGGGAAATAAAAGCTTCTTTATTTTAGACAGATGTTATTTAAGCGATTTATTATAACAATTAAAAAATTTTAAGCAGGTCTTATAAGATAAAGATTAGAAGATGAAAAAGGACTGGCTTGATTTTTCTTTATCTATACAATGTAGTCGATGTTATATTAGCAATAAATAAATAAAAATAAAAAAAATCGCCCATATTTTAAACAAAAAATTATGAAGTCATCAGTAAAATATTGAACAACAATACTGCATATCTTTTCGTTCCTATTTTCTTATATTGTTACTTTCTTTTTCTCTGAAACAAAGTAATTAAGTAATATTAATTGCTCTAAAAAGGATTTGCTTAATTATAATGTAGGCCTACTGTAGTAACTTTAATTTAACTGAAATAATAAAATACTTTAATTTATTCTAAGTATTTTTGTTTAAAAAAAAAATACTGAACCGAAATGATTCTTACTTAGGATTGCTCAAATGAAGAATCTCCTCGAAAAATGTCTTAAAATGTTCGGAAAATCGTGTTTCTGACAGTCCAGTTAATTAGCGAAACTTGTATATCACGATTCCTTCATCCCCTTCCTGAAATCCGGAATACCACGTTGTTGGGTTTCTTTCTTTTTTTTTTTCTTTGTCTCCTTTCTTCGAATTTACCTGTTTCATAAACCTGACAAAATGGCGAACAATTCTGACCATTACTAAATTGCGTCGACTGCCAACAGACCACGATTTACAATCTAATAATTTCTGCACCGCTGTCTTAAAAAATACAGTGAATGGCATAAAGATGGGGTGTAAAAAAAAAGAAAGAAAAGAACTCAGCGAAACAAAAAGAGAAACCAAGTAAAATATTGTCAAAAATGCAAGTTTAAAAAAGTTATAAACAGTGTTCCCATTTGTTTAAGCGAAGCAAAGTGATAATGTACGGTACGAATTTCATTTAAATTTACCAGAGAAAATTCATATTTTTCATTTCACAACATCTGTGACATCAAAAATGGTTAAAAAAAATTAATGATATATATTCTATATATATATGTATGAAATGTAGCCTACAATCAAATACAGCATTCTGATCATTTTCAGATGGTTGAAAACAGTTGTAAATAACTGAGTTTTCCATCGGTAATTTATAGGATCTTAGATCTGCAGGATGAAAATCTCCAAGGTTTTTCTAATTCTTTAGATCGTAATTTCTTTTTCCAATGGAATCCAACAACTTTTAATACATCCATCTTTTTACTTTATGAATGTTTTCTTGGTCTCATCTCATGGCCAAGATCTAACCTTCGGATCTAGATTAGAATTCGTACATCTATCTGTAATCGTTCGTCCTTCTGAATGTTCTGTCTATTTCATTTTAGGTTCTTTATGACCTATAGCCTAAATGTCATTGCTGGGATCTAAATTGTTATGACTAGGATTTCTTAAGTATACACTTCACTTACGACAAAAATTCAAAACATTGGACTTAAATAAATGTCAATATACAATATTTTTGTCAACTAAACACATTGAAAATAAAAATAAACAAAACAACAACAACAAAGACTTTACGCATCGTTTTTGACCAAGCTTCTCTAATGCCCTGCCCGAAAAAAAAATAGTTAAATGTTCTGAAAATTTGGTCCAAAGACCAAAAAAAGCCGTTTGCACAATAAAGATCGTATTGTTTGAATCAAAGTACCCTGAAAAGTATTTTTATCCACTTAAAAATGCAAATAATGATCAGTAAAAAAAAAATGGCATTTCATGAAAATTCAGGTCCTAGTCATTACATACACACAATTTAATTTAATGAACTAAATACTGGGGAATAAAAAGTTGCTATCTCTTATATAGTTTTCAGATCTGTCTGTGTCCAACGCACTTCCTCTGTGTTTGGAAAATAATTTTAATTTCCTGTGAAAAATAGAAATAAGTTTTACAATGAAATGTCCGCGACAGGAATCGAAACTGCAATCTTTTGATTCGATATCAGATGGCTTTTCCATTAGGCCACGGGTACTAAATTCAAACTATTGTTGTTAAATCTATCTTATCAATCCCTCTGTTAATGTGACGCAATGAGAGAAGAGCCAGAGAAAAAAAAAAAAAAACTCATTAATTTGAGCCTACTAGATTAAAATTTCAATATTCATCTTTTTAGCCCACTACAAGTGCTATTAGATTATATACTGTACTATAATTTCATTGTAGTGATTGCAATTTGTAGTAAGTTCAAAACTAAATTTATCTTTGAAAAATAAATTTATTAGTTTACCCAAAATAATCAGTGTAAAACAGTGAATTGTATTCTTACTTCTCTATACTGAGGTTACACACGACTAATGTTCATTTTTATTTTATTCGGGAACGCGAGCCTCAATTTTTATTGATCGTGAAGATATCTTCTAATATCTGTCTAATTAATCTTTTTTCTTTTTTTACTTCGATTGAAAAATTGACAAAAATTTGTACAGAACACACATTTTTTTCCCCATATACTATATACGGGTAAAGTCATTTATTTAATAATTTTGTGGTAATTTTTGTGAAAATAAATAATTTTATTAAAAAATGTAAAATTACATAAAAAATTTCCTTCTTCAGACTGCAAGCGGTTGTTCCTATTATGTGGGAAAGCTTATGTGTAAGATCAATAAAAAAGCTTAATTTGTTCTAACAGTAACTTTCAGGACAATGAGTTTCTTTCAGTTTATTCTTTGCAAGATATCCTCTGAAAAAAAGCTAAAAAAGAATTATCATAGATTATACTTCAAAGAAAAAAAAAATCCTTATCTCTTTTTTCTCTCATTTTTTGTTTTTTTTTTTTTTTTTTTTTTTTTTGAAAACCATCAATATCTGTCATTAGTAATAGTAACAATTACAATTGCTTGACTAAACACTCTTGGCAATAAGCTTTTCTATGGTAGGCGAACAGTCAACATTACCAATTTAGAAGAAAGCTACAGAAAAAAAAAAAAATTAAAGTGCGAACTTCAATTGTTGCAGACGCACGAGCGCACACACCATTTTTTTAATAATATAGATATCAAAATACGCTCACTTTTTTTCAAAGACAGGGCCTATGAGATTTTATTAATAATTTCTTTTTTTAACTTTTTGTATTAAAACTATTAGTTAGGCCTTTAGTGGAATACTTACGTGGCCTCGGGGTTGCTGGTTCCCGGCGTTTGATGATCAACAGGACGAAGCTGAGATTAGGCCAACGCCCGCCCGCCTTAACTCTCGAGAAAGAAACCCCGTACCTATTTTACAGAGGGCTGGGTCTCTTGAGTCCAATCCGTCTAACGAAGAAATACCTAGGGAAAAATCCCCGGGAATTGAGCCCTGCTCCCTCAGCTCAAAGCCCAAAGTTTTACCACCTCACCCACATATTAAAACTAAAATGTATGATATATTTAAATTCGGTAATGAACAAAAATGCAATCACTAACGATGATCATTTTTTTTTTATTATTTTTTAATTTCACAATTTTTTTCACTCGAAATTTGCCGTGAATAAAAAAAAATCTGAATAAAATAGCAACTATCGGAAACAAAACATATTTCTGAATTGATGGTGGGTGAAATGATATTTTGTTTTCGCGATTCCTCCAATTATTTCTTGCTGTGAAGCAGTTGTCTTGGCATGTGAATAGTAGCTGTGTGTGTTCAATTGGTTTTTCTGGTGTAATGAAGATCTGCTCATTGTCTTCTTCGCTGTGGCAGAGGTGTTCCGCAGAGCAACACAGCGGGTAGCGTTCAGATTAGCTTCCCGACTGACGCATATCATCATCCAGCAAGCGAAGAAATACATGGGAAGAACAAAAGGAAATATTATTATTATTAGGAACACTATACAGCAGGGAATAGAAAGGAAGGACAACACGGAAGAGACGAACACATATCGTTAAAAAAAAAGGGAGGAAGATATGAGAAAAGCAAGTTATAAAAAGAGTGAAAGTGATTCTTCAATGGTAATGATATCCAAATGTAGGCTTTTAGTTTTTTAGGCCATCTTTTTTTATACAAGCAAAAAGCATCTGCTTATTCTGAGATAAGAAAGTAGAAATAATTATTTGAACGTTTCCGTTTGAGCTAATAATTTCAATGACTTTTTATTTCAGAAAGTCACGTTAAATTTTTGAAATAATTATTTAATAGCCTATTCCTTTTGCTTATTTTTATCAAATAATTTCTTTGCTAAAATGGTTCGTTGTTGACTATTTATTATTGATCTTTTGTTAAAGTTATCTTTCTGTTGAGTCATAAAAGTGACTTTTTTTTACATTCTCCAAAACTAATGGCAAGTTTATCAGGCCCCTGCGAGTCCACCGATATTTCGATACCAGGGCCCGAAGGATTCAGAAGATTTTTTAAGATTCCGTGAAAGTGAAAACTAAAGTCCGTGCGCTCAAAGTTGTCCCTCCCAGAATGCAACGCAGCTTATAGATTGACCATTCCTGGCTTTTAGTTAACATTCAAATGGAAGAGAAAATGGCGGTCGCTGGAAATCAATCAACATTTCCAGTGAGAAAAAGGCCTCGTTTGGCTCCAAAGAGTTCGCCTGACGATTTTGATTGTTGCGTCATTCGTCAAATTGTTGCTGATATGCATATCAAGAAGGAATTGCCGACAGTGAGGATGATTGTGGCCGAAGCTAGGAAACGTATTCAATATACAGGTCAGTCAACAAGTATGCGTGTGATTCTGAGGAAATTAGGATTTCGTTTCAAAAAAGTCAATCGCCGATCTGTTTTGCTTGAACGAAGTGACATCGTTGCTGCCCGCTGCCTTTCTTTGCATTCAATAAGTCGTCGAAATGTTGACTGATTTCCAGCGACCGCCATTTTCTCTTCCATTTGAATATTAACGAAAAGCCAGGAATGGTCAATCTATAAGCTGCGTTGCATTCTGGGAGGGTCAACTTTGAGCGCACGGACTTTAATATTGTATAACAAACAGACTCGGTACAAGTAAAGACACTCGGAACCTTTACTTCACGGAATATACGCGCAGAATATCTTTTTCATTGCATGGGCTATCTATTATATATAGCTTTTATTTTTTTTTATATCTATTGTATTATATTTTACTACATTTTATAATCAAAGTATCTTTTCTGATAGAAAGGATTTCACCTTACAATTATTAGTTAATTTTTATTATTACTTATTTTCCAAACCAATGTTTATGTATGTGTTTATAGGCTTCATTTATCTGTTCCTCAAAATTTTTTCGAATGAAGCAGTGGATCTTCCTGAAAATTAACGAGAACATTTTTTGTCTTTCGTATTTGAGACTGTTCCGTGTGGGTTCTGAGAAACTCCCGCGAGAAGAAAGTCAAAGAATTGAGAAACTTTGAAGTTTTATCGATGTCGACAATGAGTCTTAAGGTAAGACGTGTGTTTTGGTTCGAGTGAAGATAAACTGACAAGATTTTTTGAGGATCTAATCAAGCTTCATTTACCAGAAAACTTGAAGTTAATGTAGGCTGGAATGCAAGTTTATAAATACAGATGTGTAAACTGTTTTCATTACTTTAAAAAACAAAAACAAGATATCTTAGGGAAAGTAGATCTAGTTTTTACCTTAAAATCGAAAAAAAAATCGATTGACAGTAATGCAAAATGCTGTCGTGTCCAAAATCAGAATCAAAATCAGGTTCTTTAAAAAAAAAAAAAAAAAAAAAAAATGGTTAGTTTTTTTATTAATTTTTGATCGATAAAATTGCTTGTCTTAGATATAAGGTAATCTACCTCCAGAATAAACCATTGTTCCTTTCTATAATAATCTATTATTCGAATGACGTGTATTTTACATTTTGATTTTAATAAACATTTAAAGAGAAAAGATTTTATAAGAGTATTAAAAAAAACAAAACTCATTGAAATAAATAGAAGTGTAATCCTGAGGAATATACATTTTATATTCGATAGTGTAGACGATAACTCTACGAGCCCGTGTATTTGAAAAAAAAAAAAAAATATTCGGTAGTGTTGTCTTGGAGTTCTAATTCTGTTCTCAATATGCTCTTGTTTCATCTTTGACATCTATCTTGTGTTTCGATGATTCTTTTGTCATTCGCCTTTTAGCGTTCTCTCCTTCGCTTATAATAAGTATTATTAATCTTGTCAAGCAGAACACACGAGAAATGTGAATGGAGATACTGTGTAAGATCGAAAAATATTAGTGTTAGTTTGTCAGCCTGTCTTGCTGCAGGATTTGCGATTCTGTGTTTTTAAATTAACTGCTTTCCAATGATATCAAGATCCTAATTCTAGTTAAAATACATAGGAAGGAAGATGTCATCTTGTTAACTCTGTTTTACTGAGAAGTTGTTGCGTCCTTGTGTTTATGGAAGACCCATTGATAGATCACTTGAGATGGCCATTGTTTAAAATGTTCGCACAATCTCCTAGAAGATTGAGGACGAAATTCTAAGATAAAACTGATGCATCACTGTCGTAGACATGGCATCCAGCTGAAAACGAAGAATTGCTATGAAGTGTCGGTTTTTTAAATTTTGTCGATAATATGTTAACACAAAATGTCAAGTGTAGTTTTTGACAGAACTACATAGCACGCCGCATTGTTATGCAGAATTAAGAAATCTTTTCAACACAAGCTGATAGGACTGTATCGAAAACAAGATAATTTAACAGAACAATAGTATAGGGATTTTATCTACCTGGAAATGAGTTTTCATTTAGATTTTTTTTGTTAGTTAATTAAAAAAAAAACGTAGCTCCTTGGTTTTATAAACAAGAGTAATAATATCAATTTAAAAAAAAATCCAAGAACTTCACATTGATTTCGCTGCAAATGGATAGTCAATGCTAAATTACGGCTTTAAATGTTAAATATTATGCTTTTGTAAGTGTGTTACCACAGTCTTTTTTTCTTTTCATTCCAGATCGAATTACAATCATTTCAATTTCAACTACTGTCTTACTAAAGAAATAATCCCTTGCAAATCCTTAAAGATATCTTCCCCTGAAATAGACGTTAAGGTTTAGCTTCTTTCGATGGCCAACAGCTTTCATCTAGAAATGGAAGGTCGCCCAATAAATTAAGAGCAATTTACAGCTGGGAGAGCAACAGAAGCGGTAGGAGACTACAGCACAGACCTCAGCCTCGTCATATTATTCTCTTTTCCGTTTTTTTCTTCTCTATTCACTTTTTTTTTTTTTTTTTTTCCTTGTTTAAATCAAGATTCAGGAAAACCGCCTCTTCGTCGACGATCGTGGAGTCACGTGACGGATGATCACCAGACCGTCGCCTCTCATCTCGCACGATCACGGCGCACACGTGAACTGCATGAGAAATGAATTAGGAATTATTTTTTTTTTTTCCCTCTGTCTCTTTTGTGTGTATGTGTATACTGTAATCTTTTTTAGACAGCAACGAATGAAATGGAGGGTATAAAATGGATGATGATTTTGTAGAGGGTGTGGTCATAGCCAAGATCATTAATTCTTCTAGAAAATCCATATAATTTAATGAAACAGGAAAACCTGTTTCATGAAGAAAGATCTTGAGAAACAACTGCTTTTCAATATTTTGAAAAGGTAAGCTCTAAAGGAACAGAGAATTAAAATTCTTCAAATTATTACAAATATTATACGACAGTTATTGTATTTTGTTAACTTCATATTGAATTTGGTCTTGCTTGTAAGTGACCTGCATCAGTGTTTCTGTCTCGAATGACTCCTTACGGAGCCTATGTGAAATTACTATTCTTTTTTACTTCATGTCTTTATCTATGATGTTGGTAGTATAGAAATCCAATATTACATATTTGTAAAGGTCCTGTATATTTGCTATTTCGTAAATATTTACAAAAACATTTTTTTCAGCTTAAGAGTTATTTATAGATTTGTAACGCCTTACGAAGAAGAGTTGATATAATAAGTTTGATAGGATAAGCTTCATTCTTCTTAACACTGTTAGTTCTGATTGTAGACAGCACATTGGAAGAATAAAAATAAGTATTTAAGAGAAGATATTAAGGGTTCTTCAATATATTGCCAACCCATTCTTCGGAAGGAACACTATTTCAATAGTGTTATGCGCAGAAATGAACGGAAACGCCTGTTTTGAACAAAATCCAGATAATAATAATCAGAGAGGGAACTTCATAGTTAAATAAGGTAAATATATCATCATCATCACCACCTATCACGAATTAGGCCTTTTCTGTTTCGACTTCATCGACCAGTTTCTTGAGTGATCTATCTGGTTTGTCCTTTTGGTTTGTAAAACATTTTATTTGTTTGTTTATTTAATCATTAAATAAACAATCACTAAATGCACATTGAACTTATTAAAATTTATAGAGCAAAAATTATACATTACAGTAACTTCAGTTTTCCGAGCCCTTATGCAATCGGCCCATTTTCAATCTTATGGTACATCGTAATTTTTGGAATTCTGGTGTTGTCCATTCGGTAAATGTATCCAATTGTTTATTTTAGCTTTTCAGGTTCCACATTGATTCCGATGATGTTTCATATAGACCCGTGTACCAAGACCTGATTGTTTACTGATGACTGCTCCTAGCTGATGATCGCCATATTAGAGACAACTGTACTAGGATGTCATAAGTTACAGTAAACAACTTGGTCTCAACCGTAGATGAAATGAAAACTCTTGTCGTAACTGCTTATTTTCATGCTTAAGTAGGGAAAGAAAGTGCCATTGGTATCTAAGACATGACAGCACACGACGATTGAAAGCACAAGATCTCTTAGAGAGCAAAAGTAGACTTCTAGCTATTTTCAAAATTCCAGTCCGAATTCCGTAGGTCTTTCAATAGTGATTTGAAAGCCAGTCAAAACTTTCCTTGTAAAATAACTAAACATAAAAAAGAAGTAAATTTGATATATGCTAGAAATGTAAATGATTTCAAATGATTAATCGTTGGAAGCTCAGTGGTGCCTCAAAAGAAGAAAATGAACAGTAAAAACTCGCTAATGAAAATTAATAAGAAAATTCATGTACCACCAGTCCGCCGACCGCGATGAATTTTTTTAAAGCATAAAAAAAATCAATCTGCGCATTGAATTATTAATAAACAACAATGGGTGAGCCACTGCGCTTCCAACGATTATTCCTATTAGCCTCAGTACTGAGACCTTGTTGTTTACTGGTGACTGCTCCTGGCTGATGATCGCCAAAGAGCGTGAAACAGCTGTTCCGGAATGTCACGCCTGTAGTCGATTTAATTTAGTCTCGACTGTAGTCGATTTCAAATGATATTATAATTTCTCGGAACCCACGAAAAAAATGGCAATATTTATAAAGTGGCACTAAAGGAAAATTAGTTTTTAGAATTGTACTTTCAAGAAGTTTGAATGAAATTTGAATGGTCCTCGATATCACTACAATTTTAGAATAAATTCTATAATAAATTATTTTTTAAAAATTATAGTCATTTTGTTTAAGATTAAAACTTATAGGTTTTAATGAAGAATGAAATCGTGGGTGTACTTTCTGAAGTTAAGTTATAATAAATCAGATATTTATTTTCTTAAATTTTCAACTTCTTGGAAACAAGTTATTAATATTTCAAGATATAAAAATAACGAAGAATGCGAACCGTATCACCTTTACTTAACATTTTTCTCTCTTCACTTTGCTTCTTATTATCGCTCAACGAATCAAAAAAATTAACAAAAAGTCGGTTTTTTTTTTTTTATATTCAAAGGTTCATAAATTGTCTGTTAAGAGTGTTATTATCTGCAGGAATTTCAAGGTCATTATGGAAGCCAGTATTATTGAAGAAAGCATCGAATGAATTAAAATATAGAAATATAGAGAAAAAAAAATATCAATAACATATTTGAGTGTAATGTAGGCAAACGGCAATCTGTCAATCTTATTTGTTACTTGAACTTTAATATTAAATCAACTATTATGAGTACTGTTATTATTTTATTGTTAATATTAGATAGCAATTAACTTTTAATAAAATAAGCAATTATAATGAGATGAAACTTTATATATAATTTTTTATATAGCTTTTATATATATATATTTTTTATAAATTTTTAGATTGACAATTTTTAATTGAGCTGCAATAACTGCTTAAACCTCTAAATTAATGAATATTATTAATTAACTAAGTTTTAATGTTCTTGTATGAATGGAGCAATTTATTAAAATAGTAGCAGAAGTAAGAACTCATTATGTAAAGTTTCCTCTAACTACTAGATTTTTTTCTGTCTAATATGAAATGACGTAAAGATTAAAAGAAAAGATAGACTTGTTATAAGTATAGCTGCTAAGCTTATAATTTTAACGTTATGTTGGCTAACGTTTGAATGAACATTAAAGTGATAATCTTAAAATTATATTTACACTGTTTAAGTAAATTCTCTTATTAAGATGCGCATTTTATTCTTAAGGATATTCATTCATTAATAAAATAATTTTGCAATCAATATGAAAGGCTTCATTTTTTGTTTTGTTTTGGTCAATAATTCTCCAACTTGTGACCCCGTTTTGGATTTAGGGATATATTCTTGTTGAAAGTTGTCTGTAGAAGAGACTGATTTCAAGATCGTTGTGATATTTACTTAATTTATATAATTAATTCTTTTTTTTGGTTTTTTTTGGCAATACTTTTCTTCAATTAGCTGATTGTAGGTGTAGGTGCAATATCACTTCCCCTTGAGGTTTTTGTAGACTTGCGATGGTGGTATGATTCACCACACGCTCACGCGCACCACTGCATACTCAATGAAGGACACACGTAGCTCTTTCTCTCTTTTCTTTTTATTATTAATATTTTTGTCGGTGAAAAGTGCCTTTCAATATGGTTGGATTCGCAGTCGGGGAAGATCCAGGGATATGAGGATAGGGGGGGATCGTCCCAAACGGTACCCTACTAGTCTGGAGTCGAAGAAGTCAATGGCGTAGGCTCGACGTAAACGGTAGGCCGCCTACACCCTTTTTTATTTACTTTTTTTTATCTATCACTGACAGGGAATATCAGGAGTAAAAAAGAATATATGAAGCCAGGAAGAGGACGAATGGATTGTTTCCCCTTTCAGCGCAATTACCTTAGGAATAGGAGGCAGCTTTTCTTGTGTTCGGGGGGACGAGTGGAAGAGGATGAAAATGAAGAACGGGAAACAAAAGGCCAACGAGACATTGACGAAGTGCTCATCAGCGTCCACTTGTATGCGATCGCTCTGTTGGGAAAGAGGATTTATTCGCCCTCGCACAAGCACCGAACCAACCACACGCATAAGAAATGGTGTAAAGGAGATATGGTCAACAGCAAACTCATCAACGCCA
>JAFIDM010006943.1:29166858-29177876 GCA_023159025.1 Thereuonema tuberculata
TTTTTTTTTTTTTTTGTTTTTTTTTTGTGTGTGTGTGTGTGTATTTTTTTTTGGAGGGGACCACTGCCGGGTGAAGGAATGGTTTCTCTTATCACTTTTGCACTATCTGAGCATTTCATCTGGTGAGTCGGTCTGGCTGACGAGTCCACAAAAAGGACGAAACGGCCGTCCCAGAGTCTCACCGATGAAAGGTCAGATATTTTTCATTTTCTATGTCATTTCCTTTACAGAAATTTTTTATCCTTGTAAGCTATCTTTGAGTGCATCTTGCATGTTCACTATGTAAATCACCAAGACTAATCAATTGCTAACGATGTTTCCTATAAACAAGGAAAAAGCTGGCGACCTCATACATGTTTCATTTTTGGCCACTTCCTGTCGACAGGAAGTGACCGTAGACCGGAACTCATTTTTTCCCTATCTCAAGTCAAAAGTGTTCCAATAAGTATCATTCATGTATGTATACGTCTTACTTTGGACTGTAGAGATGGCGACGTACGAACGCATAGATGGACAGAACCTTCTTAAAGCTTCCCCTCCCTTCTACAGTTTGTGTAAGCGTACGGGTTCGCTAAAAATACTACAGTCATTTTCAGGCTGTCTTTGAAATCTTGCCCAAAAACAATTTTGTTCACTATATTTACTTAAAAATAAGTTATTTAGAAGTTTCTAATATCAGACTCAGTAGGTTTCCGCTTTTCAATCTTCCTTTCCTTGCGTTTACTGCACAGTATAAAAATAGATGAATTGACCTACGTAGCTGGATGGAAGCTGTTGAATTCATTAAACTGGCGGTTTTGAATTAAGGATAATGTTTATTGAGAACTGTTTCCAAATCAGAACATATTTTCTAGTTACTTCACCATTCAACTTTTATTCTTTGTAATGCAGTCTATGGTCTTTCTACAAATACTCCTTGTGTAAATATTTTGCAGCAAATCTTCCCTTCATTCATCTGGTGTCAAAGATTAATTAATTCCACTAAGATGACTTTTAACAATGAAGCTCACAAAAATAATTGCAGATTACAGGTGATTTATTTAGTAGCCACGATTTATGGAGTACTTGAGTCAGTAGCGTATATAGAATATATTTTCGAGGGGGGGGGGCCCAAGATTAATATAATTAAGTAGACACCCCATGGAAACCTATCTGTTCAACCAAAAAAAAAAACAACGTTGGAGGACATATCTTCATTATTTCGGGAGGGGCCCAGGCCCCCTCGGCCACCCCCACCTTATATACGCCCCTGCCTTGAGTACATAATTGATACTCACAAACCCCCAAAATAGTACCAATTTACAAACTCATACAAGGTAATTTGAAAAAAAAATTTGTAAAAATCTCCGAAAATATTTAAAGTAAATCTATACTTGTTTGTAAAGTATTTCTCAGTATAGTATTTCTATAAGTATTTCTTGTTTGTAAAGTGTAGCTCCTTTATTATCTTGAATTTGTCAAATATAATGGTTCAGCCTACATAAAAAAATGATAGTTAGATATTGGAATGTTTCAGAATAGATTTAACTTTGGTGGTCGGTGTATTATTGCAGGTTACTTACAGCATCGTTAAAGATTTACTGAAGTCAGCCTGATCTGTTCAACTCAAATCAGATACATGACCAGAACCTCATATCACGGAATGAACAATCTTCATTCTTGGTGCAAGCAAACGATCAGGTGGCTGTGTGAGAGTAATTCAGGCTTTTTCTTTTTTTTCTGTATTTTTGCATTTATATTATGCTTAAATAAAATATAAATATTTATTAAGAACGCATAGTTTGGTTCCTATCAACATAGTTTAAAATATGTCATCTTGTATCGATCTTAAGACCGTGCCTAAATGAAAAGAAAAAGCCACTTATAGTTCCTGTGATTTAAAGAAAGCATCGTATTGGTGATAATGATTGCCCCCCCCCCCACCTTATCCCAAAAGTGTAAAAAATAAAAAGACGTTCTGTCGTTTCATACTAGTGAACAAAATTTTCCCATTCATTCTAAAGTTTACTGCATAAATGACGAAGATTTAATACTAATTATCGTCGGGCTTTATGACAACCGTCCTCATACCTTTTGGCATCCATACAAGCAGAGGGCCACCGGCAGCATTTCACTAGCAGCCTAACGGGATTCTCTCTGTATTCCTTATTTCCAGTCTTCTGACTGATATTTCTGTGTCACAACAGTATTAAGAAAAAAAACCCAGCACAGATGGCTCTTTTTTTTTTTTTTTTTTTTTTTTTGTACTTTAAATGGTTTAATTTCTGGTTTACGGTTTGATCATAAAATGTCTCATTTTTAAAGTAAATAGGACAGTTAACGAAAAAGTCAACATTAGAAAGTATTATCCAACAGCTGTTGATTGTTAGTACCAAGATTTTGCTTTATCCCGTCACAAGAAGCCTTAACAGGATAAATATTTTACACTAAAGTTAAAATGTTAAAGTTAAAATGTGAACGTTCCTCTTTTTTTTTTTTTTTCCAATTGATTAGGTATTTACGGATCATTAAATCCGACAATTAACGGTTGATTAAGTTTTGAAAAAAACATGAATAAACATAATTATTGCGGTTTCACCAATTTTTTTTTATTTTTTTTTTTTTTTATGCCTGAACTGTTTGAGTGACAGAATAAATCTAAATTACAAGGAAAGTGTTCGTTTCCTTGTTACAATCAATGAAATGTGCTAAAAATAAAACTTAAAAAAAAAATCTTGGCTTCCGTCTAAATCTGAACAAATACATTTTACATTCATATTTAAATTACTTTTAAGTCTTACGAAGGAAAAAAATTCACGAGGACACAGCAAATAAATATCAGAGAAGATGAATAATATGAATATGATGGCAGTGTAGTGTAGTATACTGATAAGTAAATGAAAGGAGGGGTTTTTCAATAAAATAGAAAAGGCGCAACTCCATTCATTCCATTCCAATGTAAAATAAGTTTCTCAAATTTCATTTCTTTCTTCTCCTAATTGCCTTTAAGTGGGATAATGGTGAAAAAATTATATAATTTTGGAAATTATAACTATAAATTGATTCATATTCTTTCATTACATTTTAGAACTTTCAGTGATTTTTCTCGTAACTTCATTGATATAACTCATCCACCCACACAAATATAATTAGCAATAGATTTTGATTGCTTTTTTCAAATTTAAAGGGTCTTTAATTTCTAGTTAGATAAAGAGACAAGGGGAAAAATAAAGAACCCTCTTCTTCATTCAGGCGTAATCTCTAACTCGATTAATACGCCTGAGTTCGATTTCCCTGAGCTTTGTTGGTTGTTTCTTTCCTTTTTCTGTGTTCGTCTCCTCGCGATTTCGATCCACTTACTTAAAATGAATATAAAATACCCTAGTTATTGGAATTTTTTTCCCTGCTTGCTTTTTAATGTTTCTTTAGTTGGAGGTTTGTTGTAATGTGAAGTCTTGACTAAATTCTTTGTAGCTCTAGATTTCCAACATGTATTACTTACTCTCTTTTCATTTTAATATTATTTGAGCGCTTCAGGCACAGCATGGTGGTTAAGGCGACGGCCTGGCATGAGTCTTGATATTTCTTTCTTCCGGGGCTTGGATGTTGCTTTCTTCTTCAGTGTTTGTTTCTCTTCACAGGAGGCAATGTGTGACATGTCACCTTACAGGTGCGTCCTGGATAAGTTAGTTATCCAAACGACAACAACATTAATTACCCCATCATAGAGAGTAACTCTATGACTAATGATCCCAAAAAGATCTGGGACAAGTCATAATAGCAACAGTAGACTATTATTTGAAATTGATGTAAGGTAATTATATCGGCGAAAAAAGAATACAGGAACGAAAATTTGGTGAACTGATTCTGTTACATCAGTACAAAAAGTAATTCATATTTTTACTATCCATAACATGCGGAACATAACGATAACAGCTGCTACCTATCTACGTTGGATGCTCTACCAAAAGAAACTACTTCTGCTTTCCTTCATGCTGTCTAGCGTGGCCATGGCGTTAAACAGAGACCGAATCGAATGGCAGCCATGAATTTTCTGTCATACATCAGTCGATAGACTGAGATGTAATTTTTTATATAATACTAACTGCGTCATAGATATATTAGTTGAGGAACATTTCTGGAGAACATATAGGTCAAAGGATTACCGAACTCAAGGAATATCAATAATTAAACTGTGATCCGTACATTGTCGTAGACCAGTTTCTCGCAAGCAAATATATTGTTAGTAAATCCTCTGATTAATTTATTCACGAAAAAAGGGAGAACTGATGAGTCTTAAGAAGGACATTTAACTGTTCCCGATTTCTTTCCTTCAGGGAGCGAAGGGAAAAATTGTATATTCTCTGCATTTCCCTTTTTTCATGGTCCATTTTATCAAGTTTAACCGCTCTTGATTAAGTTGTTTGTATTCCTTTTATTGCAATTTATTTATTCGTTAATTCATTCCGGCTGCTTGCTGAGTATACATAACGCCACCATCTGTATCATTAAATGACAAATGCCATCTTTCTATTTTATTGTATTTTTTTATTTTCTTAATTATCTAAATCTTAAGCTCAGTGTCGATTTCCAGTATTTCTTTTTGATTTTGGTTAAGGTATTTTATTTTTGAAACTTCAACTTTCATATTGCAGTCAAGGTAAATAACGGCATTTACCAATATTTTTTGTTAAGAAAACGATAAGTTATCGTACCGAATATTTATTAATCTCTTATCATTTTTTTTAATGAGTGGATCACAATATTGTGTATATTACGTTAAATTAAATTAGGACTCGTAAATCAAAGTTTTCATTGAAAGTTTTGAGAATAAGCTTACTAAGAATATGGCAGTTCATGACAGATTGGGGGGGTGGGGGTTCGAAATCTTGCAGGTTACAGGCAGTCGAGCATGATATTAATGGATCTCCCTCATTATCCTAAGCACAATGGGATGTAAAGAAAAAATAAGTGGTCAGTATTAAGTAGGACCTCCCGTAAAAAACATGGAAAGGAATTGAGGAGAGAAATGAATAGAGAAATATAGTCATGAAATATCTTTCCTAAAAGCTTTTTTGGAAGGAGAATCAAACAGAAATGAACTAATCAGAGGATTATTTAACCGATTTTTTTTTTCTACTTGATCGTTAAGCACAAAAATGCTGGTACCTCTTAGATTACGTATTCCTCTCTTTCTCTCGCCAACAATTATAAAATTCTTTATTCTTCTACAATCCTACTTCTGAAATGAGTTTCTTTACGTCAGATAGGTCTTTTTCTATTGGAGAGTGACGTTTGAGTTAACCAATCAGAAGCTCTTGACATCCGGTGCATTGTGATCCATGGCAATAAGAATCAAAAATATGCGTAAATACACCTTTTTTTGTCTTACTATGTCCCCTAAGGTGGGCTTTCTTGAAGTCCTAAAAAATGTGTTCTGATAATTTTTTATTGTTTGTTTGGATCTTTTCTCAAAGAAAAACCAAGATACACACCCGCTTGGTCGTAACTAATTTCAATGCTAAAACCCTAGCAACGGGCCGTAGCAACAGGCTGTTTGAACTGTGACGTAGGTTGTGACGACACACTTAACCTGTCCCTTACGAAGGTCGCGTGAAAGTTGATGTTTATTCTTAGACTATTATCTATTAAAATTCCAATAAACTTTCTTTAGGCAAAATTAAATATTAAAGTTGGGCAATACGTTTTATTTGCGACTTTAGAATTTAGTGAAAGCAAGTCAGCTCACAACATTGTAACAGATACAAGCATAAGAAATAAATTTGAACGATTATCCTTGATTTTCTTGTCATTCATTTTCTGCCAGAAGAAATAATTGATTTTCCATGAAAATTAGTAGATTAAATTTTAAAAGTTTGAAGTACTTATCTGAGAGTTTTAATTAGAATAAAGTTCAGATAGTTAAATCGCATTTAATTTAAGTAATTTAATTTTAAGTTTAGCATTAATTTTGCTTTTTAATAATTTTTAATTTTTGCTTTAGAAACATGTAGATCTAAAATTATACTTAATCAGTAGTTACGATTTCATTCTGCAGTAGTTAGATTAGTTATTCACTAAAACTGATGTATCCCGAAAGAACCCTTTCAAAACTATAAAATTCCTCGAAAAATCGATTATCCACATTTTTGATAATAAATCTTTTATAAGTTACATAGGTATTGTATAATTATTATAAATAATTAATTTGAAAATTAAGCGAAGATCTTAATTAAAAAAAATAATTGCTTTAATAAAATACAATTATTTGTTTGAAAAGTTATTTAATGCCAATAAAAATATTTTTAATCATCTTTAAAAATCTTATTAACCAAAAAAAGAAAAAGAAGAAAAAAAAAATGAAAAGGCAAAATTTAAATTATTAAAATAAAAATAATTTTTTTGTTTCAAAAATAAAGAAAATCGTTTTATTAAATATAATAATAATAGTTATAACATTACAATATCAGTGTTAACAGTAAGAATCATATTTAAATATTTCATGTTTGAACGTATTAGGTGATTCAGGAGATCCAGTCCTGCACATTCAAAGACGACGCCTGGTGAGAAGATCTTGAACTTCGTTGCCGTAGGCGAGATATCAAAGATACAAAAATCTGTAAAAGAAGAGAAAAAAAGATTTCAATATCTTTTAATAACTTTAAATATAGATACTTAAAATTGAATCGAGTTATTAGAGAATATTAGAATTAAAAAGTATCAGCTCCAACAAAGTCATAAAGCTCTAAATTAAAAAGAATTAAACTATTATGAAATTCACTAAAAAAATAATAATTTACTTTTCTATTTGTTTTTTTCTTTTTGTATAGATAAGATTTATTAAGTTTATCTAAAATGCACATATATACTATTTTGATTTTTGTTATCTTAGCCTTCTTACTTTGCGTAATTGCCGTAAATATCGGACGATATTGAAAAAATTTGTATTAAGAATAGACAATTTTTGTCAAGGTTAATGTTTGAAAACTTTAGTAATACAGCGGTTCCAACCTTTCGCGACTCGCAAACTCATTCACTCCAATCAAAAAATTAAAAAAAAATTATCAAATAATCAAATCTATTCATACAAATACTAAGTCAATACTCTCCAACCAAAATAAAATTTTAAATGAATACCATTATGGAATTTTTCCTGCAAACCTTTTAGAGACTTTCGCGAAGGAAACGTTGCCTTACTGCACATTTTGATCAATAATTAACAATCTATAATTGATCTGATGTTTTGAGCCAGCATCGATTACTTTGAATTTCAGAATTATAATAACCCTTATTTATTTAAAAAGAATCACTAGCATGCTTTTTTGAAAATATTTGAATCGTTCAAATTCTGCAAAAAAAAAAGCAAAAAAACAAAAACAAATTCAGTAAATACTCTTCAGAAATAAATATTGTCGTGCATATTTTAGCTTATGCGTAATTTTTATTAAAAAAAAAATTGATATACAAATACAGTAGAGCCTCATTACAACGGACTAATTGGGGCTGAAGGTTGTCCGTTTTAATGAAAGTCCGGTTTATAACAAATAATTCTATATCGGTGTAATGCATCAGGGTGTACATCAATGAAAGGACAATAGTTAGCTATAAAAAGTACTTAACGACATGACTCAAAGGTTACTGAATAAAAACTGATGAGTGTGTGCGGCAATTTGTGGAATTTCAGACAATAACGAAATTAAATGATCGATAGAATTGAGAAAGCAAACGAAGGAACAACGCTACAAAGTTGCGAATCCTTCATAGTAGCGTTGTGCCTTCGTTTGCTTACTCAATTCTTTGAATCATCGGGCACGTTAAAATTTTTTTTTCATTAAATGATCGATGTTTAATCGCTGGCTTGGAAATGTAAAACTCGTCAGATAAACATATGCATCCTTTATTATTATTATTATTATTATTATTATATTTTTTTAAAAAACTGTCCGTTATAAGCGATGTCCGTTATAATGAGTTCCGTTATAATGAGGTTCTACTGTAGTTATCAAAATAGCAGAACGTTGTGTTACAGTCAGACACTTGACCTTCTCATTTTTGTGATAATTCTAAATAGTAAACCTCTCAGACAGAAAAGAAATTTCCAGAAAGCATATCGGCAAGTTAAGAAATTTACCACAATGATTGATTATTGTTTAATTTAATGGAATAAAGGCTAATTAACTGAAATCAACAAGGTTCATTGGATCATAATATGCGTAAGTTATTAGCTGTTATTGTTTTTAACGTTTTGATAGATTTTGGGTTTTTTTTTTGTGTGATTCATTGCTTCGTTATTCAACATCGACCTAAATCAAAAGCTTCGAAATTTGATCGACTTTGGTAACATTTGAATTTTTTGGGAAAAAAAAAAAAAAAAAAAAAACCAAAAAGAAGCAGTCATTTTTTAGATAAAAAAATAACTCAATTAAACAATTACTTCCCAAAATTAAAATTAACATTATAAAATATTAATGAAAAAAAAAATACAGATCTATAAGATAAAATAGTTCACGACACGACAAAAGGTTCGTAACCTTTTTTTGACCATTGTGTAAGACAGTAATAATGCCTTAATGGGATTGTTTTAATTAAAATTGCTTTTTAAATTTTAGCAATTGTGTTTTGTGTTTTTATAAAACTGAGTTGTACAATCACCACTACTACTACTACTATTATTATTATTTTCATTCCATTAATAGTTTTTTTTAATTGTTTATCAATTACAAATTCTATTTTGTTCATTCAAAAAATCAATCAATCAATCAGTAAATGATTAAATAAATAGATGAAACGCTTTTTCTATACATCTCGTACTTTAGAATGTTGTTTTTAGAAACAATTATTGAGAAATACAATTTTGTACTAAATAAGACAGGGTTTATTACGGTAGAAGAATTCTTTTATCTTAATCCAGTCTTATAAATTGCGGGGGTGAGTCGAGTTGAAGTTTCATCTGTCAAAGGTGGTTTCTTTGGGAAACGAGCTGGGACCTGGTCATTTCTTGCAAAACGGACTTAGCGTCACGTTGTTTTTCTGCCAACGGAAGTGAACTCTATGCAGCTGTGTGTTAGGCTTCGACAATAATTGCAAGACTGCCCGCCGAGAGTCGCTTCGAGATTGATTGTAGTGCGCGAGAACAAGCAGCGTTCTAATTGGCGGATGGCTACGAGCTGGACGGCTAATTTATAAAGCTGCCGATTTATCAAGGCAGGCCGAGAAAGGGACGTCTCTACGCTTTTGCATCGTCGGAAAAGGAGAAAACACTCTCCCACGCATCTATTCCACTTGTAATTGGCCGGAGGTGATTTCGAAATACAATAGGCAACAATAGAGCTAACATATTTAAACAGCTCTCGTGATACAAAATGAAGGTAGAACTAGGCTACAAAAACAAAATAGTCCTGTTTAATTCTAAATTAGCTTTGATATTAATTTTCTAAGTTACTAAACAAAATAAAAATTGATAAATCTGGAAACGAGAAGCATTTCAATCAGAAACATTCTGCAATAAAAATCGAAATAAACATAAAAGAAATTAAGCGCATAAAAGGAAAAACAAGACAGATTTCTTCGTTTGCTTTTAATTTTTATTCTTTTTTTTTTCGTTGTTTAAGAAAACTATATAGATCTAAATAGTCTATGTGGTTTTGTATTTTAACCTAATTCCCAAGAATACATACTTTTCATCATTTAATGTTTTAATTGAGGGGGCTAGAATCAAAGGCAGCTAAATCCATGTTTTGAAATTTTAGAAAAATTTTTTTTTTTAAGGTGGTAACTATGAAGAAATCTTCAAACTACTTAGAGTAGGAATTAGAACTCAATGGATAGCACACTGAACGCCTATAATAGACAGGTTATTCTTTTACTGAATAATTAAAATATATTGAATAATTAAAATGGATTTAGCTGCCTTTGATTCTAGCCCCCTCAATTGTCAAAACAATTGAGTAAAGTATGTAGTGTTTAGTAACATAATATAATGCAACACTTAAATGCAGTGAGATCATACTAACTCAAATTCTTTAAAAGTAGAATCACACGAGTTAATTTACTATGTTCATTGTGTCACAATCCTTCAAACTGTATTCGCTTTCTTTGCGAGAAACATGATATTAGAATATAGATTTTAATATCTAAAGTGAAAAATCGAAATCAACGGGTGAGACCAAGTGTTTATTAAGTGACATCCTAGAACAGCTGTTTCGCGCTCATATGGCAATCATCAGCTAGGAGCAGTCACTAGTAAACATTTTCATCATTACTTAAGAAGCTCATTTATTTTTACATTGTATATTTTTGAGCAGATTTTTCATTTTTTTCTTAATTACTTCACTATCACAATCGCTCCCAAATAAGTAACTGTGAGAAATTCAATTTTTAATCCCTGATAAAATTAAATTAAAACTAACATCAAGGCTTTGAAATATTTATATTTTTTTTTATTTTCATTAAAACCGAAAGTTAAGAGTATGTTCTTTTGTTGTGTGTAAGCACGTGAGAACAATGGATGTGTTGAACACAGCATGAACGCGGACATTCAATTGTTAATGGTGAATCCTAGAGGATCGAAAAATGGCGTTACGATGAAAACCGAAATAGCAATGATGCTAAGGTTTTGAAAATGGGAATCGGATGAGTTCCTTCCGATTGTGCTATAGATTAGTTTTTGATTTCAAACTCATATTGTGTTCAGTAAAAGGCGGACGGCCTTGAGAATTAAATAAGTAAGGATTAATAGTAAAGTTAAATTAATTCTTAATAAACGGTTAGGCCCAAAAGATGGAATCTCGCAAATGAGGACTGGCAGACCAAAGTGGAATTTTGCCCAGGTATTATCTTCGACGTTTGACGGGGATTGACGAGATATTGATGGATTGTTGCTGAACTGTAAGTAGGATTTCTATTTTACTTACCCATCGAGAATATGGAAAAGGAGCCATCGTTAGAATTTCGAACACAAGAAAATGAAGTTTAGGACAAAGCGGAACGTAAATTAATGAACATTAAAGATTAAATATTACCAAGACATTAACATTTAT
>JAFIDM010006943.1:29177976-29199617 GCA_023159025.1 Thereuonema tuberculata
ATTACCAACACATTAACATTTATTCGTAGATTAAAGAAACAGTAAAGTTAATTATTTCAAGTAAAACCATTACTGCTAGGATTTGTTGAAGTCAAGGGAAATCGACTTATTACAAATGTTGGACTGAATCAACTAAAGTTAAAGAACTGTAAAGTTGAAAGGATTTAAGTATTTATACAGGAACATTTGTGTTTATTAGCAAGAGGTTTATTTTAAAGATTATTTCAACGAGGTCAAAGATTATTCGATTGAAGTATTCAAGTTATGATTATAAACTGTTTAGAGTGTTTTGGTAAAGACTATAATACTAGAATGTTTAGTCAAGAAAGGATTGGAGAAATCAAGTTTACTTAAACATTCATATAATTAAGTAATGTTATAGCACATACAGTGAACATTGTTTATAGCCATCTCATACAAGTTAAAAGACATATGAGACATAAGAAAGTTCTGTGTGTTAATGAGTTTATACATTAAAATAAACTTTAGTAATTATTACACTAGATGAAAATAGCCATTTATCAATGTTGTTAATCGAACAGTTGATGTCAAGAAAGATTCAAAGGAACTTTAAACTTTAAAGTAAAGAACTTTCAGTGATTGAAATCTACATGATAGATTCATAGACTATTTGAAACAACTGTTTCACATTTGTAAATATTTAATGCTTATAAAACAAGTTAAGTGTTTATCAGTTTTGCTTTTCATTTTCTCCTTACTCTTAAAGACTTAATATGCTCTGCTAAACCAGTACAGGCAAGTAAATAAATTAAAATGCCGTTTAGAAAATTTATTGTGTGGAACCTAAGTGACAATTATTCATATATATAATCCCACAGTAACCAAACCTAACTCTTATTCAACCTACTGCTACGACTGGAACAGGTCTTAGTTAGGAAGAACAGGAATGATTTTAGTTATGTTTGTCGCACAGAGATTTCATTTGCTACAATTACATAATACTTGGATAAAACAAATTCTGTAAAATAGCAAATCACGTAAAAACTTCAGATGCATTAATAATTTTAAATTTGGTTTCTTACAATCAAAATTTTTAGAGAATTTGTTCAGTTGGCTGAAATAACTTACGTTTTAGATGTTCAATTGTCGTTTATTCACAGCTGATAGAATTTTGCATTGAGATTAATCAAGAAGAACCTCTTTTATTTGTCTGATAGGAAGTAACAGAACAAAAAGAAATGAAATGAAATGATTGAAACTGTCTTCTATGGTTCGTTTGTTTCTTAAGTCACCGACCATCTTTCTTTTGTTTCTTACGGTTTCAAACAATCTGTTTTGTTGTTAACTGGAAGACAGTTTTCTTTACGATAAAAGCAGTCATTGCCTCGAATCGATTAAACTAGATTTCACTTGTTGCTGTTGTTTCTTTTTTCAAAACAAAAAATAAATAAATAGAGCTGATTTAATTCAAGGAAGCCACAATAAAACTTTTAAAATAAAATGATTCTGTAGAAATGAGGGGATGTGCAAAAAAGGAATTCGGGCTTCTGTCCCGAAATATGTTAATAAGGATATATAAGCTTATCTCAGAAAAAAAAAAAAGAAAGGTTTTGCCGAAACACATTTGAAATAAACTAACTCAAAATGTAGAAAATTTGCATTACTTTTTTAATGCGAATACTGCATTAGAAACAGCAAAATCTATATCCATTAACTATTATTTAAAATACAAGAACTCGCCAATTTACAAGAAATTGTTTCACTAAAGTTCCTCTTGTAATTACAACATAAAAATGTTTTTTTATCAAATTGTAAAGGATAATAGAAAAAAACATTTTATATTGAAATTACAAGAGGAACTTTAGTGAAGCAATTTCGCTAAAGGTTAATTAATATAAAATAATTAATTAATTTTAAAAAATTAATAAAAAATAACAATCACTTTTTTAATAACAAAAACAGGCTATAAAATGCATTTTTTTTTTTTTTTTTTGTGAAATTGAATTTATGTTGACTGATTTATCTCTGTGATTTGTTGATGACCCCAAACTTCCCCTCAAATGTATGTGTAAGTTCACAAGTTCATTGCGAAAAATAATACAATATTTATAAATAAACTAGCATTCCTGTAAATGGATTTTTTTTTAAACTTTTTTTTTGTTTTGTTTCTTCATAAGAATATAATCTATTTTTATGTTATTTTTCAGGTTCGTTTTTGTCAAATCTCTTCTAGTAGGGGATTATTTGTGTGAATAAGAATAATGAATTTTACGAAGAAACTTTACAGAAAAACACTTTAAAAAATTAAGTTTTTGATTTTAGAATTGAAAAAAAAAAAGGTTAAGATAATGAATGGGAAAGTAAATCTAAAGCATTTTCGAGTAAATCTACATTAGATGCTTGATTTTCGGGATTTTTTGATACTTTTAGGATCGAAAAGGCTGTGATCAAATTTCATATCACCAGGAATCAGATTTACTCCGAAAATTCGGCAACTGTTCTGTTTTTCCTTTCGCTGAAATTTAACATTCAGACTCTCGTAACAGTGTCTTACAGAGAAGCTTTTATCCCGAATTTTTTTAGAAATTACTAATTTTTAAATACTGAATTCAGTGGCTTAGCTAAGTTATTAGTTGGGAGCGAATGATTAAAATACTGCCTTTCGTAAGTCCCGTACGCTTCCCACTTCAGCTACGCTGTGGTAGGATTACAAATTTTAAAAATTGACTAAAGTGGTAAAATAATTTAAAAAAGCAAGATGACCTTAATTTCTTTTTGCAATATATTAAAAATTCAAATATTCTAATATTTAATTATTTCATTATGAGTAACATTAATTTATAAAGTAAATAGGTCTATCGCTCAGAGTGGCTCTTCGGGGGAGTAGAAAAGGTTTCCCATGTTTCTTGACCAAGGGATTTCGGATCTGACTACAAAAAAGAAGAAATCCTGTTTTGTTTCTTATTTTTTAACGAGCTGTGCCCCGAGGTTTCACTCGCGTTAAATTCGGCCCTTCTCGCTAATGTTCGGTTCTCGTCGTGCGGCTAAGCCGCCGCCGCCGCACCCGTTGGTTGACGTTTATGTTTACTGCTCCGTTCCTGTTGGTCGTAGCGTGATGTTATGTAGCCTGTAACATTCCTCAATAAACGGACTATCTAACACAAAAAGAATTTTTCAAATCGGACTGAGATTAGTGCGTTCAAACACACAAACTCTTCAGCTTTATATGTTAGTAAAGTATAAGATAAGATAAGGACTGATTGGATTCTAGGATTTTCAGCTGGCGAAGAAAATCCTCCAACTTTGTCAGGACCGAACGTTGTTGTTCCAGACCGCATAATTTGCCTTCTTACTTGAGCTACAATTTATAAAGTAGAATTAACAAAGTAGAAGTATAAAGTAGAATCTCAGTAATTCTTTTATTATACTGTAGCTATTACGACTTCGTACTTCGTAATAGTTTTAGTGTAAAAGAAAAATTTCAAAAAAAGAGATTGACAAAAGTTTTGAATTATACATCAATGACGTTAGAACTTGACTCGACAATTCCCTATAACTAATTGTTGTCATTTTTAGTGAAATATTTTAAGCGATTCAAATTGACAAACAAACTTATTTTGCAAAAATTGCAATGTATCAATTTTTGCAAAATAAGCTTATTTGTTAATTTGAATTTCAATTTTAAAATTCCAGTTGATTTGGAGTTTTTAAAAAATAGAATAGAAATTTACTGTATTTTATATTTGATATCATATAAATGGGATTGTTGCGAAATTGATGAGATGTTAGCAATTAACATTTGTGTTTCTTTATGGTTTCCACTAGTGTCTTATCAATTCTAATTCATTAACTTCGGCATAAAAAAAAAGCCGATTTGAAGGGAATTTTTGCTAAAAATTATCTAATAAAAATCTCTTTCATTCCCACAATAGAAAGTGAAACACTTACTATGATAGAAAATAGAACAATCTGAACTCGAAAGATGGAAAATCTTTTAACTAGAATCAGACAATATGGAATTGAATTTTCAAATAATTTTGTGCAAAGTAATGCCAAAAAAATCGAATATTACTTTTTTTTTCCAATTTTAAATATATATAATTCACTTTGTTTACACAATTTGGCATTTGTAAATATAATAAAATAATCGTTTTTAAAAAAATTGCAAATTGAGAATTGGAAATACTGTTCAACATTAGCGAAAATTCGGTTCTCCTGATGCCAAAGACATACTCGTACTTCCATCAGTTTTTCAGCAACTCTCGAGTAACAGTAATATAATAATTTCAAGTAGTAATTAGTTTTTATTAGAGGAAGTATTAGTTATCCCCTTGTATTATTCAAACTCGTGTACATGGTTTAAGAAGAAAAGCCTTCGTTTTCTGTAAATGATCTACTTTTCTTTCAAAAACTTCATTTACTTGATGATTTCGTTAAGTTTATGTAATTTCCTGTATGAAATAGAATTCTTGTTTTATTTTGATTCTTTTCCGTTATTAATATTTTCGTTATTAAGCTGATGCAACAAACTGAAAAGAGAAAAAATAAGAAATAAGGATAAGAATTAAATTCCCTTGAGATTTAATTCCCTTTTGTATCTCACGGATAATGAAATGAATGAACCAAATTTCGTTTATTAGAAACGCAAAAACTTTTCGATTTCCCCATAGCATCGGTACCGTAACCATTGTCAGTCTTCTTTGTACGGTTTTGTTTAATAATATTGTAAAGTTTATTTAATTTTCAAAAGAATTGACACTCTAAATTTTACGTTTCAAAATATTAATTCAAAGAAAAACTAATTGGATTTTTATTGTCGCCTTGGTTGTGTAGATGGACTGTTTATATGATTTCTTTCTTGTAATACCGTTCGTGGTCTTTTATTCGTTTCCATGGTAACGAATCGTTAATTACGAGACCCAATTGCTGCAAAGGGATGGTGGAGAGATGGAGTGAGGGGAGCTACAACATTTCACCACCAATTACGCCCCCGCCATTTTAGGACGGAAATGAACGGACTGGGAAATAGCTTCGGAAACAATTAGTTGTTTCTGGGCTTCTCGAGAAAGAGGTGGGTGGGCTGCGTCCACTTCGCAGGGACAGGGACTGGAGACAACATAGACAGGCAGAGACACTTAACCAAGGCAAAGCATTGCTAATAAGGCTATTACAGAAAAAAAAAATTACGCAATTGCTAAATTTTAGAAACATTATTAGATACTTTAAGTACCGGTATATCTTTATATAGCAATTCTAAGTAGCAATATTATCTGGTTAACGTAAAAAGCAGTGTATGTATGCTAATGGTGTAGATTATGACGTATTTGGAAGCAAGCGCCAGAATAGTTCTAGCTTTCATCTGCGAAGATGTTTGAGATGTTTCTAAGAAGAATTACCAAAAAATTACCAGATTTAAGGTTTGCAAAAACGTAACGGTAAATAAGCAATGCTGAAGGATGAAATTGACAAATCTCGTTGGTGATAAAACCGGTAATTTAAATCATAACATTGGGAAATTTATGTATACGAACGAGAAAGGTGAACTAATCATTATAGGTAAGAAATAAGTAGTTAAAAAAAAAATGTATCGATCTACTGAGAAAGGGGTTTGTATTCCATTCGATTCAATTGTATTCAAAAAACAAAAAATACCACGATTTTGTTTATTTAGCCCTTTGAAAGGATAAGTGTAATTTCTGTAAAAGAAACGTAAGAGGGGATGGTATCATAAACTAATTCTCGGTTTCTTGTAATAATGCCATTATACAGTGGTGGCGGGGAAGTTCCCGTACCCCTTAATTGGTAGTCATGTTTTAAGAAAATATTTACACATTAAGTGTGCTTTACACACAAGTTCATACGATGCCACGTCCTACTTGACATTTTTTTGGAACATGTCCGGTGTGATGGTTCGAAATACGTCCTCAACTGCATTGCGCAATTCTTCATCTGTAGCAAACGATGTTCAGACACGTGGTCCTTGATGATTCCCCACAATGAGTTGTCAGGTGTCGTGAGGTCAGGATTTCGTGGTGGCCATTTTAATGGAGCTGGCTATGATAGAGTACCGCGACCACTTCAGCGTCCGGGAAAATGTTCATGAAGAAACCCGCGACATGAAGTAAGAGCGAAGTGAGTAAATTGCAGTAGATAATAACAACAGTCGCATTTACTCTCAATACAGAATCGTCCTCGTCGTTACACGGAGCTGCTTGTTTAAGATTTCTTTGTTATTTTATAAGATTCCATGATTTTTTCATCAATTGGTGACATCCAAGTTTATTTTCTATCTACATTCTGTCCTCACCTAATAGCTAATGAATGAAAACGAAGATTATTATAAAATGCACCACAAAAGGTATATGGGGAGAAATTTTCAGATCTTTTAAAACCTCCCAGATGATCAGAGCAAGAATGCTTAGATGAGTTAAAAAGTCCTGACTCTTCTAATGTAAAAACACATAGAAAAATTCCTAATTTACCGTAAGATGACTGTAAAAGAATTAAGAAGGGAAAAGTGGCTAGTAAGTTAATTTATTAAATTTGTTTAAATAGACTTTTAAATTTTGCTGTAATGAAGTCTCTGTTAAGATTTTTGTTAGATTAATTAATTATCTATTCCACTTAATAACCAAATTCTTCTAATTTTAAAAGCAGCTTCTAATTTTCTCCTTCCAAAGTCCTATTTTTTTCTCAATCGAGATTTTAAAATTAATTTCAATTTTATTACATTTGTGGAACTTTCCTTCGGATCTCTTGTAATCGATTATTAAAAAGAATTATTCAATATAAAATACACTGTGAATCGGAGTCAATCTGAAACTTACTTTTTTCTATTTAATAATTTAATATTTACGCTACTTCAATGTTTCCATGACTTTCGGTACCCAGTGAAAACATGGTTATACAAATGATTGTTTGTTTTGTTTTCTTTTCACCATAATCCTTCCTCTCTTGATAAAATAACCTTTCCACTCTTGATCCTGACGAGCTGCAATAAGTACAGGATGATAATGAGACCCTGTTTTATAAAAGTGACACGAACAGATAATCTATATTACTAAAATCTTTTATTTCTCTGTCTGTCTGGCGAAATTGTTAATTTCCTGTGAAAAAATTACTACAATGAAACGTTCGCGACGGGAATCGAACCTGCAACCTTTTGATCCGAAGTCAGACGTCTTATCCATTAGATCACGGGCACTACATTCAAATTATTGTTTCATATCACTCCCTTTGTGTGTAGCGCAATGAGAGAAGAGTCAGAGAAAATAACTCATTAATTTCAGCCTACTAGATTAAAATTTAAATTTCAATGTTCATTTTTTTCCAGCGACCCCTTGAAGAGTCGTTAGAGACATATCTCGACATGAATGAAGAAATTATAAATGACGAGCGTAAATACTCTATCTAAACTAAAAGTAGTCACATTGTTATCCCGTCATTGTTGACGTGGCGTACACTATATATTATCACTAGTTGTTAAAAATAAGTCTACTTTTGTTTCTCTGTATTAACTAAATACAACAAGAAGCCTTCAAAAATTAAAATTGTCCACAGCCTCCCAAATGCTACAAGCCTTGTAGAAGCGGGCATTGGCGACATTTCATTGACATGAAATTCTTCTTGATTCCTCGTTTGAAATGAATCAACGTGCTATCGTTCATTATTATTAAAAGTTTTTCTGTAAAGTTTTATTTGCAGTTATTTATTTATTTATTTTAAAAGGACATGTTCACAAATATTGCATTTTTGTATTTGTGTAATTCTCAATCCACAAATTAAGTTAAAAGAATTTGCTTCTAAAATTTAAAATATAATGGAAATAAAGATTAAAAAAAAAATGCGGATGACAAAAACCGTCAATAAATATCTCCGACATAAATGTCGGCGACAAATTTATCAGCGATGAAAATATCTTGTGTTTTATTTTCTCCCTGCTGTACTGTTTAAAGAATGCCTCCTCGCATTTGAGAAGGAAACCTCTTAATAATTTTTGTAAATGATAGATATTAAATGTCAGTGCAAAAACTATTATTAACAAAAACTTTATCTTCACAATAATGTATTGTAATGTGGTGAGCGTGGGTGGCTTGACAGCCAAGCACTGCGACCTATAAGATCTATTGTGCTATCCCACGGAAATATGGACAGACGGAGAGAAAGACTGAGAAAGGATGGTGTGAGATACGCAGGGGAAACGGGAGAACCCCGGGAAAACCTGCCCAGCACGGATCGCCACCATCAACGAAACCCACATGAGAACCGAACCCAGTACTCAGAGGTGAGAAGCCAGTGTCTTAGCGACATCGCCAACCGCGCGGCCTATCTTCACAATAAAAACAAAACAAAAAACAAAACCTTGATTTTTACACTAGAATAAGATAGGAGAATTTCGCATTTATCTCTAACATATGACATAAATTCCCCTAGAATTAGTAAGTCTGGCAAATTTTGTTTTAAAAATTAAGGTTTTCAAAATCTTTTTTTTTGCTTAAAAAAAAGATTAATCTCAAACAAACAAAAAATTAACTACTACTACTAATACTACTACTAATAATAATACAATGATTACATCACAACAAATAAACAAATCACAAATTCAAGTTTTTATCGGAAATACTAGAATGTTTTCACAAATAAAGAAAGCAAATTAACTTCTCAACGAAAAGAATGCTGACAATACTACTACATTGCGAAGTTTTGTGCTGTAATCCATCTATTACTATAACATGCTTTGTTACGACGCAATTCCCTCAATTTCAGTTGATTCATTCTGAGTTAAATTAATAAATTCAGCATTGTATTTCACATAGTCTGTGTACTTTTGACATTAATGTGGTATTTGCACTTAAAAAAAAATTAAGTACTACATGCAATTTTTTTTCGCTACAGGAAAAAAAAAAAAAGGATAAAAACGCGCAACAATTAAAGATCCAATTAAATAACAGGACCATACACACAAAAAATAATAAATACATAAACAACTTCATTACATTAGTAGTAGAGACATCTGTATTGTAACATTTTTTGGATTTGATCAATAATGTTTCATAAAATTTTCTTAAGTATTGATCCGTAACAGTTAGGAAAATAACTGGGTTTTACACCATTAAATAATGCCTTACAATATGAGCTTTATTAATTATCATTCATTATTGGTATTTATGGTTTATTTCTTTGTTTATTAACATTGAGATGATCTCTATTTATACAAGTTTATTACCTGAACATTGTAAAGAAGTTAATTGTAATCTTATTAATTGTTTTGTTAATGTTTGTTATTTAGAATTTGTAATTTAGGAAGAGCCTATTTTGGTTTCTGCAGTTTTATCGTCTGAAGAAGAGGCCTATATTCTAAGCCTCGTAACATGTAATGAAGTTGTTTATATGTATTTATTATTTTTTGTATGCATGGTCGTGTTATTTAATTTGATGCAGCTACACGAATATTATGGAAAATTAAAGATCCACTGACCTAATCTTGGAATTTTCGTACCGTGAATCAAAAACAGACGTTTCAAGGTTCCTATCTGTCATCAGCTTGATTCGTCCAAGTCTGTTTTTGATTCCCGGTACGAAAATTCCAAGATTAGCTCAATGAATCTTTAAGTTAATTATTGCGCGTTTTTATCCTTAATTATTTCCTAACTAACATTTTTATGCACGTTAAATTTGCCATTAGTTATTTTTAATTATTAAATATTTTTGCTCGATACTTGCGCGAGTTTTCACTTTTGTGATTTTTATACATTCTTCTATCGCTGGTCCTAACTTATCAGTGAGAATGTAAGCTATATGTGCTGGAAAGCCCGATATTCGCTTAGCGCTGATACGCTTTTCCGCGTTAAGCGAGGACATCTACAGTTTCATGCATACATAAAGAAAATCAATTCTTGACAATAGGGAAAAAAAAATCTTATTGATAAATAAAATATTTGGAAGTTTGTTAATTTCTCATCGTACTTTATTTACGCATTGCAACGAAGAAATATAATTATTTGGTACGGAAATGAATGTTACTTCGCCTGTGGCATCGTAATCTTCACATCATTTTCCGCTGTCCATCCACTTCTGCATGCAGAAGAAGAGAAATTTTCTTACTTACCGTACTTTTCTGTCCTTTTTTTTAACCCGGACAAAATTTAACTTATTTTCATAAATGTAGGTTATGAGAGCTCAAACTAGAGACATTGCAAAATTGGTTTTATTTATTTATTGCTCTTATTTAATTCATTGTCACATGAAGAGTTCATGAATTCATGATACGTTGATGGTGATCGCTAAATAACATTGAGTCACATACGTAAAGGATATTGCGTTCATTGAATCAAAATAAAGCGAAATTCCTTTCCATTCACCTCCTACAGAAACTGAAGCTTTCTATTTGTTCCGAAACTACTTTACCGACTTTTGCGATTTTTTTTATTTTTTTCATAGCCATTGTGAACAAAGCTGATAACGTTAACAAGTGAGAATGAAAAAATTCGTAATTATTATTACTATTATGTTATTATTATGTAAAAGTTTCAAACCTTGGATTTCCTTAGCAAAGACAATATGGCGGGTCAAGGACCAAAGCACGTATTGCCAAGTGTAAAGAAGTGTGTAAGGAGGGTTATAGATGTGTTGTTGTGTCCATAAATTTCCTAACTATGCGTGTTTTCTTTGAGTACCTTCTGGAATTGTGTATAAGTGTTTTTGTGAAGTACTAGTGTGCTGAGGTTGTTATGCAATGTGTGAGATACCATACTTGTGGCGGGCAGGACGATGGGTACAACACGTACTCGGTCCTGCCTCCACTGCTTCTGGAGTTCATGTGCTAAATCGGTATATTATTATTATCATCTAAATGTTTCTATTCTTGATTTTTTTTTCCCCAGCTAAGACAATATGGCGGGTCAAGAACCAAAGCCCATGTTGCCAAGTTTAAAGAAGCGTGCAAGGGGAGTAAGGGATTTTATGGATGTGTGGTTGTGTCCAAGGATTTCCTAACTATGCGTGTTGTGTTGAGTATCATAGCTTTCTGGAGTTGTGCATAAGTGTTTTTATGAAGTTCTAGTTTGCTGAGGCGGTGGTGCTGTGTGTGAGGCACCAGACCAGTGGCGAACAGGATGATACAGGTACAAAACTTACTCGGTCCTGCCTCCACTGCTTCTGGAGCTCGTGTGCTAAGTCGGTGTATTTATTGATCTTGTCTGCGTGAGTTTTCTGCATGTTCTTACTGATAGGCACAGCAACGTCAATGAGATAGGTTTGTTTGTTGGCCTTATCAACAAGTATGATGTCAGATCTGTTATGGCGTATGATTTTGTCTGTGTGAATAGGGCGGTCCCAGTACAGCTTATGTGAGGATAACACGGTTTATGGGATGTTTTTGTAGTACGGGACCGTGTTCTTAATAAGCTGAGTGTTTGTGTGCTAGTTATTGATGGATAATCGACTCTATGTGATTGTGTCGGTGGAGGTAGTCATCACTCGTCGGCCATCTATTATTTATTATTATTATTATTATTAGTTGTTTTTGTTGGACTGTTATTTTAATGATAAAAAAGTTAAGTGAAATTATTTGATTGATAGCTGATGACATTGAATATGTTTAAATATTCAACTAATTCTCTTAGCACAGATGTACATCACATATTCTTTATTATATCACCATTACCACGGAGAAATTTTAAGTTTTACGAAAAACTTAATTTATATACTTTAGAACACATTTCACAATATATTTATCTATAATTACCGTTTCTATGATATCTGATGATAGGTGATGAACACAAAACAGCTGTCCATTTTATTTCTCATGCATTTTCAGATTAAACGCCCAATCGAAACATAAAATCACATTCAAGAAATAACTTTGATGATATTTCCGAAATTATTAGTATTTAATGTGAATAAGTTGTAGTTAAAATAAATACATAATATAAATAAAAAGTTAATCTAGTATCGACGACTAATAATTTATCAAAATAACTAAGTCGAAGCTTATACAAATGCATCAATGAAATATAGACTTTTCCTTACAATTTCTTTTTTGAAGACCTCAACTCTGTCTAGTCTAGATTTTGTTTCTTTAATTTTTAGGTTGTGAGATGAAGTGGTTGCTGTGTCAGGTAATACAGTGGATTTTTAAATGATTAGCCACCGCTGTTCCGACGTTCTTCCCTCCCTCCCTCCCGTCGATTGTGTAAATATTTATAAATAATAGTAGCCCCCCCCCCCCTTCTTCCATGTGACCTCCTGCCGCTTAAGCCTAGGCTCGTCGAGCACTGTTTTGTATGCGTCGTTGCCATGGAAACCCGCTGAGCTCCATGCAATCTCCGCCAATGGCGTCTCGATCGCGTCTCCTGGGTTACGTTGAACAAACTGGGTAACACTGAGCTCCAGTATCACATACAATGGCAAACGATGTTTATTTTTATGAGATATACAACTTTATTTCTAGTATTTGAATTGACATCTATATCTAAATACATGTATATCATCGCAGCAGCATATATTTTTTTAGGAAGACTCATTTTTAAAAATAAAACCGAATCTAACAGATTGTTTTTCTTTGTTTTCCAAACTACGTTGATGCAAAGTTTATTTCAAAGACGCATTTTGTAGCATAAAGGAAACGGAAGTTTCTTCTCTTTCCAATGTCTATAGAGGAGCAATAAAAACTGTATCAAATGCATTTTTAAGTTTCTAACTAAAAACTGCTGCTGCCTTCTTTACCATCTCTAGTTTTTATATAATACAATTACCAATGGAAACATATTTGACACAATCACAAGATGTATAATTAATTGAAGATTTATAATTGAAGCTTGTATTATAAATATTTTTCATCTCTAGTTTATCAGTTAATTGAAAACGAAGTTAATTTCCGATGAAGAAGATGTTAACAGTCTTCTGTATTGTAGAAGAGACTATGATATCTATCAGAATTTTGTCAAAATGGAAACAAAAAATGGTTGCTAGAGTTCAAGAGAAGTCGATCTAAATGTTTCCCTAGTAATTCCCCTGATTTTGAGTGAAAGAAAATCTGAGCTGATACTGACCTAAGCCATTTAGTGCCCTTATAAGTCTTGAACATGCTTAACTTAAGGGATTTCAGCAATGTTTCTTTACTTTCCATTAGATTGCAAACATTAAAGGGGAAAATTAGAAGGAAGATTTCCAGCATTCGAGGGAAAAGAAGAGTGACGAGTGAAATGTTTACATCTTGCCTGAATTTGAACGTAAATTCTACATCCGTAGGTCACTCGACCACAACTAGGAAAATTACAACTAATTGATAAAGCTAAGGTCAAAATTAAAGGCTTCTCTTATTATATATTTGAATTTTTTTTTTCAGATTTTTAGGAAATAAACCAATTTAAAAAAAAAAATGACAACTTGATGAACCTGGCTGAAATTAATAGTCATGTCATTGATTTAATACATTGTTAAAAATAAAGCTCGCACAATAGGCCTATGTAGGCCCTTGGGGTCGCTGGATGTAAGGCTCCCGGCGTTTCGTGACCAACAGAACTAAGTTGAGATCGGGAGATCAACCCGATGTCCGCAGGGTACTCATTCAATAGTGGGCTGGGTGTACCTGAGTGCCCGTCTGGGGTAGAATTCGCCTTGGAAAAATTACCTACCTTCGCAGGGGCCGGGTATCGAAGACGTCTCCTCCAGGCGGCTTTACACTTGGCTACCTGGGCCCACTAACAGTTTCAGGATAAATTAACTTGAAAGCTTTTCGCAGAGTTTCAAACAGAAGGGTCACCAAAAACTAAACAGAATAAAAAAAAAAATAACTGCTTCATTCAAATGATTATTGGCTTCGCTTTCATTAAGGAAAAAAAAGAAGAACTACCCACATTGAAGAATTAAGGCTAAAACTTAAAATCCTAGATTGTTACCAAGATTTCAGTGACCATTACGGTCTAATAAATTAACAGCTTTCAAAGGATCATCCTGTTCTAGCAATTGATGAGTAAATCACGTATTTCTTACTCTTTGTGAACATATCGTTACATTGGGTTGACCATCCATTTGTAGAAGTCAGTTGCTTTATCTGCTGTTGATCAAATAAGCTAATTATCGTAAATAATTCTCAGTTTAAGCTTTGCGCTATTACTGTATTTAAAATATTTCTTAGTATTTTCGTGTTGTTTAATGTCTAATTGCTCTGTTTTCACTGAATATCTTTTCTGTTGAAAGAATTATCGTTAATAAAAAACGTGGTTATTTTCAATTCAATCTGATTTATCTGAATGTGAATGTTATCTTAACTGTTATCAGTAGACTGTTGATTTTTTTTTTTTTTTTAGCTCTGAAGCGTTTTCTATGTGTATATTTCTAAAGCTTCCATCTCATTTAGTCCTTCATCTCTTATTCCCCTCCCCTCCCCTCAAAGAATGTCCCTCTATAATACCCCAACCCCTCCCATCTCTCTTTTCGGATGAGTCGGAGTGACTAGTATTAAGCAGATGAAAGAAAGGCAAGTCTCCCGTGGCGTGCAATGATTATTTGGTCTCTGCGTCTCGGACGAGGCGCTGTCAGTTGCAGACGTTGCTTTCCGTGCGCGTCGATTATTAGCTGCCGCCCCCATCCTGCCTTCACCCGGCTGCACCATCGCAGTCAGGTCCCGAAACCACCGTAATTGGAACCTCGGCGCTGCCTCACCGCGGCTGCCGTAGACAGGCCGCGGTTCCATTGTGCTGCTCCGAGAAAGACTGGGAAAACGATCCAAGTCTCCCTCTTTCACGACCCAACTTCCAGAAACAAAAGACCAAGGGGCGGGAAACCAATTCTCCCGGCACGGACTTCGTGAATCACACAACTCCTCTCCTTGGATTAAGAAACGCTTTGAAGCGATAATTATAACGTGTCTGTATTATCTGTTTTGTGTTTATTAGCTAAGCGGTATTCACTAGTGCAGTTCATTGGAAGTAAAGGTAGTGGGGGTTGAATAATAATGAAAATCCCGGTTCAGACAGTATTAACATTAATATCATGGAGAAAGACGGATAAAAAAAAGATGAATATGGAAGCAACATTTTTATAAAGTGAATGTACTTGTAATAAAAGCTGTAATAAAGTTGCATATAAAATGTAATGATTATAATTAAACATTTCGTAGTTCAGATGCTCATCCCAGAGCTACTATCAGAGAATATGATGTCTAATATTAAGCAGACCAAAATGTCAATCCTAATCAAAAACTAATGATATTATATCTACTTACATTATATATCGATATCCAGTTGCAAAATTAATTTATAATATTCATTTTTAGTATTTATTATTATTACGAGTATTATGTCTTTTTTTGTTACTGTCTCAATTTTTAAATTAATTACTTATACTAATTTTATCACAATAAAACTTACTGTAAATTGAGTTGATAAAAATAAAGAAACAAAGACCAAAAGCAAAATTTAGCTAATTCAAAATGCATGGATATCAAAATTGAATACAATCTCTACTGCTTGTAATGCATGCCGACATTTTTTTTTTTGGAATGATTCATATTTTTTATAAGTATTCTTGTAAGGTTTCTTAAGGCATCATTAAGCAATGAGGATAGAATCTCAGATGATTACGACTCCTGATATAATTCAGAACGAGGATTGCTATTATAGATAAATATTAACGCTTAGAAAAGATCTGTCTCAGGAACATTTTGTTTTCTAATTTTTGTTATCATTGCATCTTGTTACAATGCACGTTAGGAATACAGCTGCTTCTTTTTTTTTTTTTTTTGATGTGTTATTTCAAAATCTCAGTTATTCACCATTTAATCTAATCGATCATCAAACTAAGCATTGTTGGGAAGCGCATCCTCGGTTGTACCTCATTTTAAATATTGGACCGATTCAAACAAGATTTTTCATATGAAATTTCATAAAGAAGCTTTCCAAATTTTGAAATGGCCAAGCAAATAATCTTAACGTAGCTGTATAGATTATTATTCATTTTTCTTTGTATCTTGCTTTTGAATGTTGCGCCGCAGCTTCCAACTTCAGATGAACAATTAAAGGAATAAATTATTGTTAGTTGCTTTATTTAAGTTTAAATTATTAGATTACTATTTAAATTTAAATGTATGCTTAAATTGTTATTTAAGCACTGATTATTTAAATTTGTCTGGGCTTCTTTGTCTTTGCTCGTTGTAAAATTATAAATATACAATTAGTGCACACGTCATGAGCTATTAACAAATAATAAAATTAAATAAAATGATGAGTTTTAGATAACTAAGAATGATAATGATATTGGCTTTCTGTCTATTTGATAATCAAACACTGAATTTTAATTAACACTATCTACAGCTGCAATGACCTAATAGAAAGAAAATTTCCGTCATTATTAATTATCTTACAGTGATCCACAGAAATCTGAAACGATCTATTTTAGGAGTTCCTGAGATTTCTTCATTACATTACAGAAATTCTATTACAAAATAATTGGATATTGGATGTCTTCTTCGAATCTAAATAAAAATAATAAAATCTATAATATTTTGATCATGTATATGTAAATTAGATAATTAATCGCTCTAAAAAAAAAAGAAAAAAAAAGCTCTTTTCCGTCAAGAGAAAGGAGATAGTTAAAGGTAATTCTTCCCAAATCACTTGAGTTATGGTTTGAATAAATTCCGAATTGACCTATGATTGTTGAAGGAGTTGTCAAGTAGGTGGTTGAAGTGGGACTTTAACATTAGGCCACATTTGTTTTGGGTTCATCATCACAGGAGGCGCAATTGTGCAAAGGGGAGGGGGTGGAAATGCCTCCCGATTGGAACGCTCTGGCACGAAAGCCTTTCGCGGCGTCAAGAACACTTGTTCGGAGTTGCTCAGGTTTTAATGAAGTCCATTACAGAGGACGGGGGTTGTGGGAGGAATTAATCGACCGTGAGGCTGCTTTGTGTCAGCCTCCCTCGCAAATAGTGTCTCTAATCGCAATCGCTACCAGATGAGATTTACTCACTTGCTAATAGCTTAATGATGTTTGCCAATGGACAAGTGGATGGAAACGGGCTTAAACTCCTTCACAAAATAGAAAGAAAAGACCCAAAACGACGAGAAATAAATAACTTTAAGGTAAAATACAGTACAATTTTTTCTTCGCAGTTATGAGGCTGACACAAATCTAAAACAATGATCTTATTCTTACTTTTAAAATAAATACTGATTGCAAGCACTTTATTTTTATAGTAATTCAAGTTGAAAATACCGCATTTCCCTAGATTTACCGAATTTCTTCGATCACAGTAAAATGGATTGCATTAACTTGAAGCGTTCCTATTTTGTAACTCAATAAGTCATAGATATGAAATTAATATCGAGATCGGAGAATTTAAGACTTCCCACTCCTGTCTGCCCTTCTCCACACCTCTATCACTTCAAACCTTCCCCAGTTGGTAAAAAAATCACTTAATGATTACAAAATAATGTTACATTCCGTTTTGTAGCCTGAAAACTCCGTAATGTACTCTTCAATAAAGTTTGTATGCCCCTCCCCCATTTACACCCCTTAGATGCAAATATCGAAAATTCGTCGATACATGTGTTTTAGATTTTGACAAAGAACACTCATGGAAAGTTTCGTTTTTCCAACTGAAGCGGTTTGGGAGATATGTGTATCCTCAGGTTTACATTGCTTATTTAATCATCGATTAATATCCAAAGAAAATGCAAAGGAATTTCAAGATTAAGAACTTAAAAGTCAATCCTTAAAGAATTTGTCATTTCAGAAACAATACTTGTAGAATTCTACGACTATTAAAGGCTAGATCCATTTGGTCTCTAGGATAAGACCGTTCCACATGTACGGCCGGTTTCTCCAAACCGTATGAGTATTAGCTCATGTCGCGACTCTGTTGATTTCAATTGGACTTAATCCAGGATTAGCTTAAGACTATTTGGGGAAAACGGCCGATGATGAGTAATTTAATATCTGACAGATTTAGTTTCAGTACATGTCTTTCTCTTATTCTTAAAAAGTTCTTTCTTGATAGGAACTAAATTGTTAAGCTATATCATGTCAAAGATTGTAAGTAAATGATATTGTTAATATTTTCTCGAGGAATTTATTGTTCTTCAACTTATTATTGTTATTTTTAGGCTTGAAAAAGAAAAGACATAATCTTTTTGAAAATTTGCTTTAGTATTAAATGTAGTTTTTTTTACATTTAAATTTGTGATGTTGGAAATATTTAATGGTAGAGGCTGTAGAAGGAGGGATCTACAAAAGAAATATGGGAACTTTACAGATATAGAAATTAAATTTGTTTGTATACCGGTACTTCATAAAATTTAAATGTCTATTACCGTAAAAAAAAAAGAAAAATTTGAATGGGAATGTTAGAATGTAAATTTGGTATAAAAGAGCACCGTCGAAAAAATGTATTTCATAATGCCAAGAAAATCAGATCAATCTAAATGATACTTCAGAATCAGGTTGAATTAACTATGCTACCATGGATGTAACTCTTTCATTTTCTCAACAGGTATTATCATGGCCAAAGGGCCATGATTTTTTTTTTATCTTCTTAAAATATAAAAATGAATGTTTCTTTGTTTGTTTGTCCCATATGCGTTCCTATACCATTCATCAGATTGCGATGAAACTTTGGTGAGTTGTTGTGCGCACGCCCGTGAAGGTTTCTGATTTAGTAAAACCATTTTACAATATCTGGTGCGCGAGGCGTTTCAACAAATGAGTGTATTTCCGGTTTCAACGTTTGCAGTTTCCGGTGTGACTCGTATTTGCAATGACCATCAACAAAGCAGAGGGACAATCGCTACAAGTGTGTGGAAAATCCATGCTTCACTCATGGACAGCTGTATGTGGCCTGCTCACGCGTCGGAAAACGTTCTGATTTATTCGTTTGCGCACCAGACGGAAAAACAAAAAATATTGTGTATGCAAAAGCACTTCAATAAACAGAATTAAAACACAAACACTTTCTTCTTTGAGTGGCATTGCAACGCTTGCCGGGTACAGCTAGTTTCAAATAAAAGCCATTTTAAAAATTAATTTTGAATGTTAAAATATAATTCGATGACGTAAAAGTCCAAGCCGACTTTGAACATGCCACAGAAAAAGTATTCCAGAAAGAAAATTAATTATAAAATTCTGGAATTAACCACCACACTTAATTAACAGTAAATTATATTTACAATAAAAAAAAACTGCTTCTTACCAGCCTCGTCCATTGATTGACTGGATATCAATGGGGAATCCAACAGAAAATTTTTAATTGGGACTTTTTCAAGAATTCGTGCTGTTATGTTTTCATTCTGTATTCTATTCTTCTTATAGTAATCTATTTCTTTTCATTGTAAAAATGTAATTTCCTGACTATTAAGCGATTCCATATATCTGACTTTAGGAATTGACCCTCTTTTACAATTATAAAAGAAAAAGTGAAAAAATGGTCAAAATTATTAACTAAATTAGACGTAATATTCAAAAATGTAGGTTCAATATTTTTTTTTATAAAATATAGACTAAGAGTTTATTTCATTTTGGAAAGTAAATAAATAAATAAACCTAACTTTCACTCACTTTGATTAAGTTTTGTAGCAGTGGATCTTACTTTTAATTTCTTTCAATGTAATTTATTTCTTTTAGAAATTCTTTCTCGAGATACGGTTTTCTTATTGTTATGCTTGAAGTTCTACTAACAATGGATTTATTATCTCCAGTCAGTTGCCATCTCATTACAGAACGACTTAATGGAAGCAGTTACTCGTCTGCTTCGGTTTTCCTACGGAATCAACGCTCCAATAAAAGAAAAAGAGACAAACGCACATTATTTCAGTAATAGAAAATTTCCTCAGTAAATTCTTAGATCAGATTTTCAATTTGTGTGTTATTTATTATCACTGTCGTCGAAAGCCATAATCTAGAATGAGTTTAATTACTTAGTTCGTTGTAGTTAATAATACTAGTGTTTGTTAAGTTTTATTGCAAATATTAATATTAGGTATAATAATGTTCCAATTACTGAATTAATTCGCTAAAATAATAGTTCATAATTCCAATCGATAAATGTTTATTAATTGATTAGAAACAAAATGGTTCTTAATCTTCTTATAAATCTAGGCATAACCTTACTTACTGCGTCCAATATTAACGTTATTTATATATATTCGCTCAATACAAACATACTAACATACAAACATACAAACATACTACGCTAGATGCAATGGATCATTATATTTGGACTTAAACCACTGGAAATATGTCGTATATAATATCTATATTTCTTATATTCCACTGTTCATCATATGTATTAATTACTTCCTTTAAGATCCAGTGCAGAAATAACGGAAAATTCTCCATAACAAATTGCAGAACCTAAAAAAATTCCCTTTTTTTTTAATATTCTCCAAAACACCCATACACTCAAACTATATTCATGTCAACAATATCAACAATGTTATTGTTTTATGTCTGCTCCCAGTTACAATGCTATGCATCTCAACAATCTCACGATTAGCAATATACAATGCACATTCACTACCACTGTATTACTACAACACTATTTTCATCGATTATTATTATGGGAATGATTTAAATTGTCGAAAATGCATAGTTAACTTTTCAACCTTCAGGACGGTAAGTATGAACCTATCATTAAAAAGAAACAGCCCGTTTTCAAAAATTGTCTTAAAGAATATCCATCATATCGTTTAAATTTCACAAGCATTTTTTTTGTGCGAAAGAACAATTACAAGAAATATTAACAAAAAAACTTATATTGAAATTGTCTTATCTATCTTAAGATTTCGACATTTAGTTGAAAACATTTGTAGATCCGAAGAGAATAATAATACTTCCTGTTTTATCTTTACTTTTTCATAAACTTTCGCCTTATGTCTTAAACTATTTTTCTCTTGACCTCATTGTAATATGAACCGAATTAATCTTGAATTAAGATTTTTATGAAGATTATCTTCGCTATGCAAATTATTGTACGTTATTATGAATTTTATTGTTGATATTATTGTTGCAAATATCTTTATTTCACCAATGGTTTGCCTGAATATGATAGTCCTTTGCGCTGGGCAGTTTTTCTCGGGGTTCTGTCATTTCCCCTGCACTTCTGCTACCGTTCTTTCTCATTCTTTATCCCCATCTGTCCTTATTTCCGTGGGATAGCACAATTGATCAGCGGTCGCGGTGCTCGGCTTCCATGCAACCCACACTCACCACACACACACACATAGACATCAAAGCATAGTAACGATTAATATTACTGTCTTGATTTTTTGCTGTTCTATATATATTTCGATCCTCATTTCCTATTTTGCAGCAACATGTCCTCTTTGTAAAAGAGAAATCAGTGGTAAGTCGGTATTAAAATAAAAATCCTTTCTTGTAAAATCCTAAAAGAACTTCGCACCGAAACTAAAGACATTTTTACACGTTTCTCATTACAAGAGCTTTTAAGACATGAAAAGTGTTCATTAAGTAGTTACTGTTGTAGCTATTAAAAGAGATTTCAATGATTTTCCTCAATCTTTCTTTAAAATAAGATTTGTATTCTAGAGCGAAAGGCTTCAAGGATTATCTGCTCCCGTGAAGACTGAAGCAAATTAATTGACACCAGAAACATCTGTACTAGACATCTGTACATCGTTAAGAGAAGTGACATCCTCCTCTTTGACGGAAGAATTTCATTT
>JAFIDM010006943.1:29207683-29239154 GCA_023159025.1 Thereuonema tuberculata
GGGGTTGAGGGGCATTGGCTCCTGAAAATACCACATTCCTACGGTGTTTGGGTCTCTGAACAGGATGTGAAGTCCGTTTGCCGACCCGACCTTCCGCTAGGGGAGGACAGACACAGACGACGGACGGATAGGACAAACGCAATAGCTACCGATTTTGGTCGCTATCACAAGAGTTCCCAAAAACCGATGATGTCTTGTAACGTTGTACATTATGTATAGAAGGAGTAGACTGGATACATAAGTTCAAGCTGAATCAACTTGGTTCTTTGTGGTTTTTAAACAAAAAATGATGTGTATTTAGAACTTTCAATAATTAAAAAAAAACTCAAGAATCAAACTTTGATCAAACTCAAAACATTACTCTAATGCCATAACAAACTTAATAGAATTACAGGAATAGTACTAAACTTACATATTTAAAAACATACTCACTGCTCCCCATCCCTACAAATCATGAGAGTTCTAGTCCGATGGGCATTTTGAGCTGGTGACATGCTTCATTTCAAAAAGTGATCGCAGACCGGAGCTCGTATTTTTGCTTATTTCCAATAAAATATGAATTATGTCTGTCAGACTTATTGTAGTTTGGGCTGTAGAAATGACGACATATTTAGTTTTCTGCCACTTCCACTTCCTGTGAGACAGGCAGTAACAATTTGTATTTTTTTCTCCACCTCTGTAAGTGGAGATATGGCTTAATCAGATATGACTCATGTCTGTTCGACTAGTTTAGCTGTAGAGATGGCGATGGACGGACGGACAGAACCTTTTTAAGAGTTCCCTCCCTCACCCCTTTACACTATGTGTATGGGATGGTAACAAAAAAAAAATGTAAGGCCATTTAAAAGAACCTTTTTTAAGTTATAAGTGCTTTGTAACATAATACAGCAGACAAATCATTATAAGCTATTAAGGCATGTAATTCCTCCCCTCCTCACTTATATTCCGAAATCTCAACATGTACAGAGCAGGCCCTATTACCTTTCGTGATTTTTCTTTTCTTTTCTTTTTTTGGGGTGGGTGGGTGGATTGCTGATTGGGGGTACTTTGATTTTTCCGAAGTTTTGTATGGTTGTTGAAAGTCGTCTGATTAACTTGGACATTCTGAAATAATCCTATTTATGTGCTAAGTACAAAAGAAGGGAAAGGTCACCTCAATTTTCTTTGAATATATTTTTACATGTAGCATTAACTTTGAATAACTGATAGCATTTTGTCCATGTAACTGACTTGTTGTTAGTGATAACCTTTAGGTTTTAACTTACCAGTGTAGAAAAAAAAATAATAGGAGAAATATTCAAAATATCATTCTCAGAAGAACTCTTTGGACCTACATATCCTCCTCCGAAAGGAAATCTTCATACGCTACTAATTGGGAGTCATTTTTATAGTAAACTTTACTGCACGGTACATAGGAGCTAGGAATTCTAATTATTTCACAAAAAAATATAACACAATGAATTCATTATTAAGTTTCCCTTTCCCATTCGTCAAATTTCAAGAATGAATATTGTTTAATGAATTCCATCGACATTAAATGAGGAAACATCAGAAAAGAATTAAAACTAAGAGAAAGAGAAAAATTCACTAGTTTGCCGAAAATCTATTCTAACTTAACTATTCGTTAAATTTTTAAAGTGAAACCATTTCAGGATTTCCAGTAATGCAGCGAAGTTAACGTCAAGGAAAGAGAAAGTCTATTTACGGACGATTTCTCCAAATAAGCTTAACCTGATTAAATCCAACTGAATTTAACAGAGGAATCATACTGGAATAAATCATATTGAATCGATTAGAGTTGTGACACAAGCTAATACTAAAACTGTTTGGAGAATCAAATCAAAGAACGGTTTTTGATCGTCAGTTAAAATGAAGGTAGAAGTGATGTAAATGAAATGCTCTTCATTTCTGGTATAAAGCCTTATACCAGAATTCCACATAACCCAAAATACGTATCTTAGTAACTAGAAGATATAATGTCAGGTTGCAATGTTAATTCACTAAAAAGAATTTAATAAAGTCTTAGATTTGATTTCTTTATTCCCATGGATTCACTTCTATCTTGAAGACAAGTAGAATAATATTTTTTCGGGTACTATTTTTTTTTAAGGAAATTTGCTAAAAGTTAAATAGGAAAGAAAAAGAAATATAGCTTTTTCTTCTAAGTATCCTAATTCAGGACCCATTTAGTTGTAAGGAGAGTATTTAGTTACATAAGGCCCTAAACTGCAGAGGTCTCAAACTGTTCAATTCGGCAATTGTAAAAAGAATCAAAATATCCTTCCGCTTTCAAAAGAAGAAGAGTTTGAAAGGACTACTTTTTTGTATTTCGAAAGTATTGCGGATGGACAAACAGTAAATATTCAAAATTTATGTAGATTATCAAAATCCGGTCTATTACGATACAAATTGAACTTCAGGACTTACATGGATACAATTCTTTTCTTTTTTTACCATTAAGCGGATGTATAATTTCAGCTAAACTAATTTTTGACTAATATTCTCTCGATTGTTTACGATATCAATGAAAGTTACTGTAGCGAACGAAGCTAGTCCACATCGTTGGATTTATTTATTTTTAACTTTTCTTATATAATATTAAATTTAATAAAAAAAATAATGGGAAAAAATTAACTCTCCCGATTAGAGATCTGCCATTTTAATTTCTAAGATACCTTTGAAATTTATTGCCATTAGACTACCAGCAATCATTTACTATTAATTCCATCCTTTAATTTTTCTTTGTATATAATTACGTAAAATTACAAATTTTGAAGGAAAAAAACGCTTTATTTAATGCCCTTATCTTTTTAAGATCATTAGTAAATTACGAAGGAAAAAGAAAATCTGCGTAATTTATTAGAAGTTGATTAGTCGTATTATTTTCAATTCCTTCATTGAATACAATGCAATCAATTAGACGTAAATAGGAGAAATGACATCAGCTGCTGTTATAAACGTATTTTTACTTTTTTTTTTGTTTAAAGTAAAGGAAAATTAAAAGTCTTTAAGTAGAGCTTGTAAACGAATAAAATGAAATCAATCAAATACTTTTATTTTTTTCTTTGAAATATTCAATCTAAGCTTATTATTTTTTTATCCTGTAACAGTTAAAAGTCAAAAGATGGAAACCTTTACTTTTTAAAACCTTTATATCTTTTCGTATTACTTTCAAATTTCATTTTTTCCTTCATAAAGTTGAATTCGCTACTTTATAATGAAGTTGTGTAATAGAATTCCTAAAGTATATCATAAAACTCTCCATATTTTTCTCGGTTTTATTTCAGTGTTGCACTTATTCACCCGTGAAATAACAGCTGAGTTTATTAGCGAACTTTTCGACTAAATCCAACTTTCTTAAGGTAGTAAGATTGTGGAGCTCACGCAGTGAGAAGAACGCATAGAAAACCCCTTGTGGAACATTCCAGAGTGCTGTGTGCCTATCTACTGCTTCTGCATATAAAACTTGGTTTGGGTTTTACGGGTCTCTCTGTTGAAAATGAAAGAGTTTATTGTTTTGTGCCTGTTATACTATACACATACACACACACATATACAGTGCGCATCATATTCCCCCACTCTAATCTTTCCCGCTGCTACGAAAGTCCGAAGCGGCGCAGGGGTACAGTTGTGGCGGGGCCGTCTTGTACGGCGGAGAAATTTCATTATGGGACGTCCTAGTGCGGAGAAACGGGCCAGTGGGGGAGGAGGGAAGGAGCAGTCGCTTTATTGTGGAGCTTCGCCGTTCCGGCATTCGTTAAGACGTAATTTGAAAAGAATTCCCTCGCTTGCGTATTAGAAACGCGCGTTCACACAAACTAACTTCCCCCTCCCCCACCTAACAGGTCGAGGTCTGTTTTCCACATAGAAAATAGGGTAGGAAGAAAAAGAAAAAAGTAAAATAAAGAAAGAAGAAGGAAAAAAAAAGTTCAATACAAACCAGAATTCAAATGGAGGAATACTTAAGAGTCACTGTAGCGGGAAAAAGAAAAGGAAAAAAGAAAACGAAAAAAGAAAAAAAGCTCATTAACCTGTAATGCATTTAAGACTTAATTTTTTTGCTTCTCTTTTCTTTTTTTTTCTTTTTTGTTTTTTTTTTTCGCATTGAAAATTTAGTTTTAAGGATATTTGATTTGGAATATTCTAGATTTTCAAACTTGGCTTTAGAACTAAATAGCCTATTTCAGGTCTTTTCCTTTTAGATCAGCTTGAACATTTTTTTTTTAATTTAAGGAACATATTCCTACTCTTCGCTGGAATGTTAACAAACCTTGTCTAAAAATAGAAAACTTTCAAAAAAAAAACAAAAAAACAACTCTATGATATTAGGCCTATACTTTATTTATTTATTTATTTATTTTAGGAATCACAAAGTTGCCACTATTTATTCGCACTATGTATTATTTTATTTTAGTATTGTAATATTATTATATATTTCTATTGTTTTTTACTATTTGCGTAATTTTCGACATGTACAGTGTGCATAAGTCAATGATCATCTAGTTATTTTAAAAATTCGGTTAATAGACAAGACTTAATTTAACCAAATTTCATATTTTTAACCACATGTTACAATAGTATTTCGATGGACTGTACAAATTCAACATCAATATTTAATCTTATTAATATCTTTATCATTAATTTGCAAAAATACATAAAGTACAGACTAGTCTACATAACATAAAATTTATAACACAAAAAAAATTATGATTGATAACTACGTACAATAATGTTTCCTTTTTTGAATCTAAATAGAAAGTAACAAGATTAGCAAAAAGGTTACATTAAAAAAAAATAGATCTTATAATCCATGTTTATTTCAACTAGACATCATACTATCTACGAGCGATATTTCGCAAGGGTTCCTTCCCATGCTTCTTCAGGCTACATTTTGAACTTGAACTAAAATAGGTTATTACAAAGATGTAACGGTTTCCTTAGCATTCTACTATTGTTACAGGAAAATGATCAAATTATTACAGAATAATGAATATAAATTTATCAGTGTTCAAAATATTACTGGAACTTAGTAATGTCTTTGGTAGTATTTTTTTTTTTTTTTTTTAGAATTTTTACTAAAAATTTACTTACTTCCATATCTTTTTGCTTATTGATACATTCAAAATTTTGAATCACACAAGCTTCAAAGATAAATCGAGACACTAGCAGTTTCTTGGCATCCATATTTCAACCTCTGGAACCTTTGGATCCTGGTTATGTTTATTTGTTAAACAGTGAGCTTGTTGGTAAAAAGTAAACAAACTTAGCCTTTTATTAATTCTACTACAAAACGGATTATGTTCATTGGAAGGTATAGGCGCCAGTGTTTCTGTTACCAATCGGGACTAGTTGACAGAGAATGGTCAGCCCAAATAATCCGTTTAATTTCCTGTTTAACGTCTGGGAAAAAATCCCAATACCTATTTCATAGAGGGCTGCCGAACCCTAGGGCCCGTCCGCAGAAGAACAATGTGGGGAAAAAATCCCCGATCTTCGCCGGGGATTGAACCCGGCTCCTGCAAATCTCAGGCCAATGCCTGTACCTGGGTCAGTAATGCAAAATGGAAATTAGTATAATTTTTTTTCAAAATCGCCTGAAAACTTAAAAATGTCCAAAATGTAAATGATAATAAGAAATCATCAAAAAAATTTTGGTTTACATGGTCTTTTAAAATTCTAGTAGTGGTATTGTAGCGAATTATATGAATATTCGTCATTGCACTTTGCAATAGCAAAATTTTTAAACTCTTTTTTGGGAACTTGGTTCCAAAGTACAGTCTCTACTAAAAATTGCACTAATCTCAACAACATTATGATTATTAATATATTATTTACTAAATTTAAAGTAAGATTTAAAATACATTTATTTATTTAAAATCCTTATAAGTTTTTAACAATTAGCAATTGAACAGAAGTAGTTGTTATTTGTTTTATTTATTCCATCACACCATATATAACTATATTATGATTAGACGGGTCGCTTCGCTCCGGAACCCTTGCATGTATAGCACTAAAAAAAAAAATAAAAAAAAACAAACCTTTATTTATTTAGAAAATTAATATGGAGATCGGAGAATACACGACTTCCCAGCTCGTTGTGAGCTTCTCCGCTTAACTCAGGGTGTATTGCGCGTTGGCACTCACACGGGGGTTGCCGCAAAAATACTTCATTTTTGCATGTATCGCAGAAACGTTTGTTAATGACTGTATATCGTTCGATAGAACTTTCAAATACCAACATTTTTCTCAATATAATGTTCTCTTCCAACTTTTATACTTTTCATTTAAATTGAGAAAAAGTCAAAATTTGATTCTTTAAAAGGCGCCATCTTGGAATCCAAAAACTTTTTTCGAAAGATTTTTGTAGCATTTAGTTTGTCTTAAAAAGCTCTACATTTTATCCACTTACATGACCAATCTATCTCTTATAGTTTGGTCACAAAATTGGACAAACGTAAAGTCTTATAACAATGACAGATAGAATAACGCTTTTATATAATATAATTATTATTATTAATTTTTCCTTATACAAATCATCCTTTAATAAGCTGCAGTGTACTGACTGAACTGTTCATATTATTCTGAATGAAGCAATTCACAAAATATTTTAATATTTTAAAAAAATAATAAATTTTAAAAATACTAATTAATAAATTAGTAATGTATTTGATGCTATTACTATCTCTAAATTGAATTATTTTTAAATAACTTAATTATAGGATTTATTTGCACATATTTCTCTTAATTTTCTTACGAAAATTGCTTTAGAATAATATTTTTTACAGTGGAATTTAAAAATGTCTTGAGCAACAAATTGGAAATTAAAAAAATAAACTTAAAATAAAGAATGCTAACAAAGACACAGCTTAAAATATGACAGAAAAAAAGAGAAATAGTGTAGGTCGTCCTTTGATGTTCTGAGGCAAAGCCGCTTGTCGGCAACTGTAGCAGTATCGAATTTTACGTAGTAATTCATCGATTTCCCTGGTGAGATGATGCGGAAACCCTAAAAGCAACAACCACAACCAGATGCAAACACATGTGCTCTTAGTCACTACAACACTTTCACAGCTTTTAGATGCCTTAATTCTTTGAATTGAGAAGTTCTGCAATAATTCGTTATGTAATACTCAACATGTTAACTATTGCTATCTGTTAAACTTGATGTTTTGGGCTTAAAAATTACTAAAATCTTCTGTGTTTTCTTCTTATTGATATTAAAGATTATAAGATACGTACAGACATTCTGCAAATATTTGGTAATAATTAAAAATAAGTACATTTAACATTTAAACCTTTTTACAAGTAGTAAAGTTAAAATGTTATAATTTAAAATAATTAACGTGTGTAAATTGAATTATTGAAGAATTTTAGGCCACCATATATAACAATTAAAAATAAAATTTATGTACAATTAAAATACACGAGTATTTTAAAAGAGTATTTTAAAAGACTTCAAAGAAAATGCAAGGAGTCCTATTTCATTGTTACCAAGAAAAGATGTTATAATGACAATTTACCTATTTTTACTATTCCACAATGTGGGTTTCATAAGTGTTTGTAACTTATTTTGTTTTTGTTCACAAATTTGATAAGTTATTGATTCACTTTTTAAATTATAATATCCCCCCCCGCCCCCGTCATGTCCGAATGAAGCTTTTGTCTTGTTCCCTAACTTTCAATGGAACCGTCTGATGTCACATGTTCTACTGGATTTTAGGTCTCATATTCTGAAATTGTTGTATTCCGATCACTTGAGAAAGAAATGTAGACCATTTCGAAAGCACTCGAATATTTTAATTGTACACAAGTCTTATAATTTAGAACAAAAATTAATTCCCAAAGTTAATTGTAATTTAAATGGATTCTAAATCATATTTTTTTGAAACAAAAAGGTAATCTCCCAATATGTTTGAAAAATTTTTGTTTAAAAGATTAACTTTTCTATTTTTAAACAATTAGGAATAAATTTGTAAAGGTTGAAAGTTTAATACTAATTTAATCAGTACTAAACATAGTCCTAAATTATATTATACTAAATTATTAATCCCCTGTAGAAAGGGTACCGGGTTTCTTTCCCGGGAGTTAAAGGCGGGCGGGCGTCGGGCTGACCACCCGACCTCATACTAGTCCAGTTGGTCACGAAACGTCGGGAGCCTTACCTCCCGCGCACCCGTGCGCCTGTTTGGCCTGTTTGGGGACAGCTTTAACTTTTAACTAAATTATTAATTCTTAGAAATTTTTGTGAAAAATTTATGGATACAAAAATCAGCGCGCAACATAAAAATAACTAAATTTGGGTAAAATATTGCTTTATCAAAATGATCGTTTTTGATTTATTAAAATCACTCATTTCTTAATTATTTTTTTTTAGGGTTTTTTTTAAACTTTTTCCGAAAGAAAACTAAGGAATTCAGCAGTTTGTAATGAAACTGTATAATCTAGAATCTACTTTTTTTTTTTTATTGAGAAAAATAAAAAAAAAAATTAAATTTTTTTTTAATTATAATCAATTAAAAAAAATACCTTTATTTAGTTTGATTTCCTCATTCTTCCTTGTTAACAACCGAAAACTCTCTTTTTAACATATTAAAAGCTTCTCAAAATGTGCATTGTACTTACTAGAGTTAATTGCTTTTTTTAAAACATTTCAGCATTAATTCATCAATAGTTCAACTTTGATATATTTTTTAGGCTATTAATTAAAATGTAATATATCATTTTCACCGACGAAATTTGTAAGCTAAGAATAACGTAGCCAACAATATTCATTGTCTCCTGACTGTTTTCGCAGGCCATCATCTCGGTTCCCATCCCCACTAAATAGTTATTTTTATTATTGGCATAACATTTTATTGTATTAATTAACCTCAAAGATGATAACAGGGATGTATGACTCGTTGGCAAGAAAGAATACAATTTCTGAGAGTGGATATCAAGAAACTGAGAGATCCATCACGAAGAGAGAGAACCACATCACAGCTTTGACAAGAGGATGGATGTAATTCTAAGGGGTTATCAAAATGACAACTGAGAGAACAGATGAGACAGCACTCGTCAATAAAGATGATTTACACGACTATTTAGTCTCTCCTATAAATTCATGATTAAAACCACCATTAGATATTCCACTTATTACTGAAAAAACAATCCCTCAACCTATAGATGTTGACTGTAATATGAACTTGTCTTTTTAAGTTAGAGTTTATACGATGAATTTCAGAAATTAAATTTAGTCATTTCCAGTTAAGCTTTGGAAGATCTCATTCTGTCCACTAGTATTACAATCAACAAATATGAAAACTATCTATTTTCTATTCAAATCCTTTTGAACTTACGAAAGTATTTGATTTGAACAATTATAATAGTTCTCACAAAACAATCTCTCTGTTACTCAAGAATGGAAGGATTTTATTTTTGGAAGGATGTGTATTTACACTATTGTATATTTTCAAAAAATTCATTGATAAACATAATTACTTAATTTTCCAAATTATAAATAATATTGTAATCCAATAAAAATTTTCTTTCACTCAACTGGCAGCACATAAATTATTGTTATTACACAAAATATCAGTGTTTTTTGAGACTGGAAATTTTAAAATTTTGGAAATTTGAAGAATTTCCGGCTAACGTTATGTTACTGATATTGACTTTGCTAATCTTGGGAATTGGTTTTTGAAACCTGATTTATCAAAACAAGTTTTGCCACAAAATTTTGAAGTCTTAGTCAATGTGAGGAAATCTATTTAGTATATTTTTTGCAGGTTTTTTGAATTCTAATTTTTATTTGCAGAAATGCAGAATTTCTTTATAAATTTTTTCCCATTGAAGTCGAAGTTAGATAAGGAATTTGATCTCCTTTTATTTTGGCTTTTTATTATCATCCTAAAATTTATTCAGAAAAAGGGTTAACATTGTGACATTGATATCAAATGATTTTTGTCAGTTTTTTAATTTAAGTATTATTTAGAATTGTTTGTATTTAAAATAATTAACTAAAGTAATGAACATAACTAGGTCATTTAATTAATTTTTTTGATAATTTTTTATAGTTACAAAAACATTTTCAGAAATTAGTCAATTAGTGATTAAGTGCCAACATGTTATCTAAGATTTAACAAAAAAATATATAAACAAACATGACTGAAATTCGTATAAATATTTCAATAATTGTTACCATTCCTCTTTTGTATTTTATCTGTCATTTTTAATAAATGTATACATTAGAGTGATGATGATTCACGTTGTATTTCTAGGGTAAGTTCGATAGATGTAGTAATTCTACTGATTAAATTTATAGCAAAGGGCAATCATTTCTTTGTTCTATTGAGGTTTCCATTGAGCAATTGTTGTTTTCCTTTTACGGGGGGGAACTTTATTTCGAAACCAGGTGATCCATCAGTGAGGTGGAAATGTAACCACTGTATAATTGATGTGAGAGATGTTCTCCATTACCGTGACCATAGACGAACTTTTCCTTGTAACTTACATAGTTCTATTTCCCAATTACGTAAAAGACATCAGCATTTAATCATAGGAAACATAGGGAAGGACACATAGAAGTTGGGGGTGGTTTGGAAAAAGAGAAGGTTGTGCACCTGCCTGTCTCCACCCCGGCTATCCGTGTGGCCGACGAGGCCTCATCGCGAGGAGGTGCACGCTCTGCAACGGCCACTCCCGAACCAGATTCTCTCGGCGGGAGGGCAGCAGTCGGCAAGGGAGGGTCGGCCTGCACAGCATAGATTAACAGGCTCGTTAGCTCTGAGTTACGGGGCCCAAGTTCAGATCCTCCTGCCCCCGTAGCGACGAGCGTGGCGACGGCATAGTCTCCTTTGCCGAGAGGATTTGTTCTCGGATGGGACACTTCGGCCCCATACTGGAAGTCATAATAACAATAACCAGTAACTCTTTTAACAGGAGCCCATAAAAACAAGATCTTGTATCCCTTACTATTAGCTACGGGACCATGAAAACTCTGCAGCATTTCTTTCTCACTGAGATTCGAATGCAAGAAAATGAATTAAATGCGTTATAAAATAGTGTAAATTATGTTAATAAGGATTTCATATAGTTAATCCCACTGCTATAATGAGAAGCGTAAGATTCAGCTTTATGTCTAAGAAGCAACAAAATATATTATTATCTTTATTATCATTATTTGCAGACTCTTTCATCCTCTGAAAAAAATTTTATAAATAGATATAACTATCAGTGATTAAATTAAAGCTTACAGTCTGCTTAAGATTGTAAATATTGTAATAATAATACTTTTTCCTTTATCAGTTTATCAAATAATATTTTTATATTTCGAATATTAATATACGCTTTTAGACCTATATATATATAACTGAATGATTGATAAAGTTAGGTCCACTATTATCTTTTTGAACATTTTCTGGGCCTTACAACGTCTTATTCGAAGTTGGTAAATTACATATTGTTATAAGTTTAATCTCAGATTTAAATATCATTGTATCGTTACTTAGGGATATTTCAGATGAAATACGAGTTTAAATTCTCTATTCAAGTTTTGGTAAGGTTTCAATAAAACTTTTCGCATGAGCCTACTGCATTATAGGATAAACAAAAATACCCTATAACTATGAAAAGAAGAATATGGCAAGATCTTTTTCCCGTAATTTGTTTGATAAAATTATCAACATTTCAATCGACTATTAATAAGGTTAAATTGTTTTATTGTTGATTATTTGGCTGCACATTTATTTTTGTAGTCCTTACTTTCTTTCTTTATTTTGCAAAAAATAAATACCGGTATTTACATTTTATTTATAACTTATATATGTAGTATCTAAAATTTGTAAATTTACTTTAAATACAAATTTCTTTATTATATATTATATTATATTATATTATATTATATTATATTATATTATATTATATTATATTATATTGTTTTATGTTTATGAAACACTATTGATAACGTAGAAATATTTACAATACATTATTTCTGTAAAATATCTCTTTCATAAAATTAATTAATATCTAATCACTACATTCAAAATATTTATTAATTGTCATTATCAAAAACTTTACGTTATTTATTAAAAAAATGAACTTCTAATCAGCCTTTTAATTAAAATTTTTGTTGATAATTTTAATTATAAGTCTGATTATTAGTTTATTTTTATAATAAATAACTTTTGCAAATGACAATGAATGAATATTCTGATTTCAGTGATTAGATATTAATTAATTTTATGAAAGAGATATTTTACAGAAACTACGCAATATACAATCAACATTTCTTACCTTATAAATAATGTTTGTAACTTAAAACATTGTAATATAATTTTAAATATTAAAAAGTACTTAATTTATTTTTAAGACATATTTCTGAAAGCTATTTAGAATGTAATTTAATGAAATGTAAATTATTTTCTTCGGTTGAAGATCTTGACTTTCAGCATCTTTCCGTTGTTTACAAATTGTTTTTATTTGAAAAATAGTTTTAAGGATCACATTTATTTTAAGAAACTTTCTTTTATTAATTTTACTTACTCTAAAATTAATTTAACCAATTTAAATTCTAAATTAATTTTAATTTTATTAAAGTTAATTCTAATCGATTACTATTTTGTTTTAGATTTTTTTTTTCTTTTTTGTTTGAGACAATTTAAATTTATTGTTTTAGTTTTTGAAACTTAAGTTTAAGCTAGACTGGGTGCTTAAACAATTATGTGAGACTCAGCAAAGCCTCTGCCTTACAATAAATAATCTCTTGGAAGTCTTTAAAGAGTTGGCTTTAATCTACAAAAGTAATCTTTGAGCTTCGCTGGGCATTGGGATGTTTTTCCGTCCTGAAAACTGTCGTTGTTATTTGCTACATTTAACTCGGGCTCTAAATTCAAATTGTTTACATCGGAAAACATGAGCGAAGTTTTTATACAGAGACCGAATGGGGGAAGCTATTGAAGAAAACACAGGAAAAAAAAACACACAGAAAACAAGTGATTTCACAGTTGAGCGATATGCAAAACAAGCTCATATTCACAGCGTCAAAAACAACAGCATCTCCTGAATAACAGACGCACACACACACAGACATATTTTTTTGTCTTTTCCGGGCAGTTTTAAATGCTTTGACGTCGGAAGCAGAACGAACAACAGCAAATAAATGACAAGAAAAACAACAAAACATTAACTTTTATGGAACTGAAGACACTAAAAACTTAGAGGAAACACTTAAATTACTGAAAATTAAAATTAGAATTTAAAAATTGAAAGTAGTGTAAAGAAAAAAAGAAAGATAAAACAGTTGGATAAAGGTCATTACCAAAAAAAAAAATAATAATAATAAATTCCAAACTGACAATTTAATAAACAAAGTGAATATATAAAATATTTTCTCATTTACACTGACTTAATGCTTTTATTAATAGACTAATAATATATTCGATAAATAGCTAAAAAATTTTACTGAAATGCTGCAGTGCATTAATTTGATTCCGCAACAATCTTGCGGAATCTTCTTCAAGTATAATACGTATATTTCCAACAATTGTTATCCATTCTGTATGATATATTTTGTAATTTTAATAATTGATTACTTTCATGGGATGTTATATATTATTGATGTTTTTAAACTTAAAAGATTTGTAACAGATTATACTTGAAGGTTGGCAAGGGTTTCAGCCGAAATATCGTATTATCAGTGAAGTATCGGTATTAAGTAAGTTATAGAACGATGTAAAGTGTCAATTATTTAAATGAATGAAGAATTTTTAATTCAATTTGTGTTTAAAAAGATCTAACTAAAATATCTTCAACATATTTCAACACAGATTCCTACAGCTCGAAGAAAAACAATTCTTTTTAAATAAATATAGATAAAAATTTATAAAAGTTATATTCAAAGTTTAATAAATAATGAAATTTCTCCTGAATTCAGATAATGACCTTTAAAATTGTAATAATTAAGATAAATCAAATTTAATTTACCAAATTCTATAACTATTATTTAATTCCCAGTAACGTTGGGAATAATAAACAAGTAAGATGAAAAGAATAATTTTAAATAGGTCAAGTAAATGAGTGAAGTAGGAGAAAAAACACCACACCCACATCACAAATAGTAGGAAATCAATCAATCAAATAATAAAATAAATGTTTAAATAAATAAAAATTTAGGGAATAAGTAAAATATGACGTCCTGAACTTCAGTTTGGAAAATTGAAAATTTTTGATGATATTACCAAATTGGCCAAACGAAAAAAAATTATAACAATCACTGGCGTATTGAGGGAGGGGTTAGTAGGGGTTAGAACCCCCTCCCTCCCACATTGCATTCAAAAATAGAAGAAATTTAGGATTTTGTCTACCCCCCCCCCCCTTTTGACTTTTTAAATGTTTGGTTGAACTACTAAGTCGATCACCATAACCCCTCCATTCCAATATCCTGGGTATGCCTATGTAAATGATCTTGCTTTGTTGCTTTATTTATTTATTTAATTACTGACTTATTTTTAGATTATTAAAATGATTTAACTGAATTGTGACATTAACAATATCCATCGCGACTACGTAATGTAACTTACTATGGAGAAACAAAACTAGTACATTTCAAATTTCTTCTTCATAATCGTATGGCTTACAAATGTTTATGTCTACGTCAAAGAAAATTTAAATTTTCTGATATACAATATATTCTTTTAGAAAACTTTTTTCTGCGAATTATTGCACTGCACTTTAGTCTAGACAGAAGTCATTTAATACTCAAACACAATGAAAAGACTAATAAACTTATCAAAGAAATTTTAAAATAAAATTTTAATAATTTACAATTTAATAATTTTTGATCCATTAATTAATTAATTTATTTAGTAATTAATATTCCTTTTTCACCTTCAAGTTATATTTTTTAACGATTTTCTTTCCAATAATATAAAATATAAAAAGTATATTATAAAAATTTAATAATTTTTGTAATATTATATTTATATTATATAATTATAATAATATTATAATTAGGCCTACTTTATTATATAATAACATCATGATAACATTATATCATAATTTTATTGCATTACACAAAATTAAGAAACGTAATCATAACAATTTAAAGAAATTATTTTTTTTTTAAACAAATAACTTATGTAAGAAGAATGCCAGTCTTTCATATCACAATCCTTTTTTTTTTTTTTTAATTAGCTTTACAAACTTCTATATGCCAAAGTTGATAAGAAATATTTATTTTAGCTATGCTATTTTAGTTTGTTTCAATTTTGAATTTACTTTTTTCTTTTTGCTTAATCTAACATTTGAACGAAAAACATCATTATTATAATATGAATACTCTGTAATAATTTAGTAAATAACATAAATGTCACAGCATTCAATAAATCAAACTAGATTCTAAGCTACAATTTTAATTTAAAAATATAAAATAAAATAAAATTGAATTTGAAAGTTAAAATAAGTTAATTTTTTAATTAGTTTTGTACCCCAAATAAACAGCCCTACGGTATTTCTAATCAACATTTTGCATCATATAAAAAGGTAAAATAAATTCTTCCAATTAATACGTTTTTCTCAAAGATATCGTAGCTTAATTTAAAGTATGTTTTCAAACAATTCATTTTTAAAAATTTAGAATAAAGGAATTCAACACTTGACAAAGAAATCATTTTTCTTTACACTTTCTATTGATTTCTTTGCTAAGTTTTTTTGCTAGTAATAGACCTAATAATAATAATAATAATAATAATAATAAAAACCTAGATAAATTCTAATAACTCAGAACATGTTTTGCTTCGAAGTAATAAAAAACTTTACTAATAATTGAGTTAGTTGTTTCGACTCTCTTTTTTTTTTTGCCAGTCAAGTCAAGCAAACTTAATGAAAAAAATATATATTTATTACCGTAAACGATATTAATCCGTATCAAAGTAAGTTATTCATTCCTTTTCATAGACACCCCTTTTTTTCTCCGCCCTCGCATATAGAAATGCCCTTACTTTCAATAAAAAACGAAACCTTCATTATTGTTTTTCACTCATTGATCGGGGGCCTTTCCTTTTTTTTTTTCCCCCTGTGGGTTCATCAATTCTTTTTTTTTTTTATTACAATTGGAAATGTCACATTTGATTCTTTTCCCTTCTTTTTTATTATGAATTTCATTGCAATTGTTCCATCTTCGATGCAGTCTAAAATGATCTATATTTTTTAATGACAGCGCGACATTTTTTTTCCTCCCTACTGCTCCACCCATCATCATCATCCCTTTCTTTCCATTTTATTTTTTTTATTCGTCCTAGTTCACGGAACCTCCCCACCCTTAGAGGAAATCGGCACTTGATTTCACAAAACGATTTGCTCCAACTCTTGATTTCTTTTTCTGTTTCTGATTTACTCTTTATGCGGTTTTTTTTTTGGTAAATGTAATCTTCAAGATGGCTGAGTTTTATATTGCAAATGAAAGAAGGGCTTTGTGCTGTCATAACCTCAATAACTTAAGATAGATTGAACACGTTTGCAGTAAGGAAATATTGAAAGCAATTCGACATTGTGTTTTATTAGCTTCTTTTACCGTAACCATTTTTATGTAGAAAAGTTATATGATTTAACAAATTATAAAAAAAAGTCTTGTATTTGTTAAATTCTTTTTTTTTTAATCTTGTCATTTATGATTTGTATTCAAAATAACTTCATATTTATAATATTGTTAGAATAAGCTTTTTCTCCGGTTAACCTCATCAAATTAACTAAAAACATAATAAAAAAATAAATAAAAAAACAATAGTATAAGAATTAACAAAGCAATTCGAAAAATTAAATCTTATTTTTCAAATTGTTGTAATTCCTTCTGGTTACTGCTCATGGTTCATTCCAACTGAAAGAGAATTGAAATGTCTTTAGAAAAAAAAACTGAAATAAGTTAATGAAAAACTTGAAAAAAAAAGATATTTTATTATTATTATTGCTAAAGTATCTCAAGATATCTGTAGATTTTGCCAAGTGACTTGAAATTCGTATTAAACGATGAAAACAGCAAATTCGTTTGGAATTTTTGTTGGACAATTAATAATGCAATCGATGCAAACTTTTTGTTTATTTCCTGACAATGAAAAATAAATATTATTATAGAAAATTCATTATTACAAGCCTGCTGTTAACCCAACTCTCGCAAACTGTAGTAGATTTATTTCGGAATTAAGGTGGGCGAGCATCGAACTGACCCTTGGGACTCCTTTCTATCCATTCGGCTGCTGATCCGCAGTATTGTCTACCATCTGCACTGCGTATCCTCGCTCGAGTTCATGGATGAGATGTTTTTAATGTTTATTTTTTTTTTACAAAATCATCATAAAAAAAATGATAGGAACATGTTCATTACAGGCACAAAAGTGAAAAACAAAATGATTTTCCTAATTCAACGTAAAAATCATTGGAGATTCTAAAAATAAGTTTTCAACTGTTTTATTTTATAAGAACAAGCTTATAAATTTTCCGTTTCAATTGTCCATTCTAGAACAAGGCATTGCAGCTTTTGTGATGATCTCCAGCCTTTTGAGAAGCATTCCCTATAACAGTCAAGTTTTTTAAATTTGTAACCGTCCACCTGACGAAACAGTGTTAACACTGTGAAAGTACTTGTAATGTAGTTTATTTTGTTAAGTTTATAAATTTTGTTCTATTATTGACAGTGTGGTGGCCTCGATTTCATCCCATTAAGTCAAGTTTTCCTTTGAACACTTTATTAATTATTCAAATTAAACTTATTAATTTTCTTGAAAATATTCCAAACTTGATCTTTCTTATTCTTTGCTAACATATATACAATTAAATCAAAAACTTCTTTTACTTGAAAAACATCTTTATCTTTTTCAATATTTCGTCTTTTTTAGCAAAAGACTACTTCAGGAATTACAGTTGAGGAAAATACCTCTTGTCTTCCTCCTCATAAACTTTAAGAATAGAACATTTAAAAATAATAATCGCGGTTTTAAATCATAGAACATACTTATACTTTAATTACATAGCGTAAATTTATTCAAAAAACAATAAACAATGTTTTATGACTGGCATTGTTCCATTATTTAAAGCATAGATTATTAATTAATGATTGGCATTGTTTTATTTGGTGTGAATAAATTTAACGGATTCTGTGAGGAAGAGGAAAGTTTTTCCTATCCTCAAATAAACCTGAAGAAGCTTCCTGTTGAAGGAAGAGAAATATTGTATAATTTTAGAAGTCTAGAAGTTATTAAAAGAAGTTTATCAAGTTTATCAACCTATTTATTATTATGGAAATATCTAATTCTGAAAGACAGAGGTAATTCTTCAACTGTAATACTGAACAAGTCTTTTGCTCAAAAGACTATCTTCTTCAATATTTCGTCTTTTTGATCTTTATCTTCAATATTTCAAGATGTTTTTCTGGTAATAGGAGTTTTTTCATTTAAATGATCTTTCGTATTAAAAAAAAAAAAAAATTAGTCTTAAAGTCAATTATGCCACATTTACTTTTCTTCAGGTGTCCTGCAACTACTCGACTGTTGAACTGCTTTCCAAGCCAATGCGATATAGTTTTCATTTCTTAATAACAAAATATTTTTAAAATTAATTAGTTGGTTTGTGGTTTCTGGAATCAATAACCTAACAGTCACATACTGTAAATTAAAAACTCGTTTATCCGAATTTGATGGGACCGAGTCCATTTCAGATAATCAGGAATATATTTTTCTAAATATATACTGTATATTAAAAAATTACAGTGAACATACAGTAGGAGCTTAGATTTTTACCGTAGTTCGATTGTAGTTACAGTATTGTTGTATTAGAGATGCAATAGATACAACTATTTTTGAAACCATTTTAATATTGATACTGTACTGAATAATGTTACAGTTACATAGTTAGTTACAGTTACATAATATTAAATACTGATTATAGCAATGGAAAAATGCTTTTGTGTATTTTTAAAATATACTAAAAATCGTTTCGGATAAACTGGTTTTTAGTGTACTACTAAATATAATGAAAATTAGAAAATTTAGGAAAATAAGATTATTGTTTGAAGATTTTATTTTTTCCCCGTGACGATTCTAGAATTGGATCTGTGGCTTAAAGTGGAAAGAGTGTTTTCAATAAAAGGGTCGACGAGAGCCATAGAAACTCCACAGGAGGACTTCTCAGAATTCGTCATCTCCAATTTGAACGAAGAGAGCCAGAGGCTGCTTCACTTTGCACTTGTTCTTCATATCACAGAAGTTTCTATTTTGCCTCACTTTTTATGAGTCTTCAACTGCTCTTGCCGCCGCTCCTTTTCGTTCTCTTTCATATCAGAATTACTCTTTGCAGATGGGAAAATAAATCACATCTAAAGAAAACTCTGTTACACTGAACAGTGAAGTTAAGAAATATATAAAAAAAAAATCTAGAACATAATAGAAGTCTTTTTTTTTTTTTTTTTTTTTCAAAAATCCGTTTACTTCAGTCTCAAATATTGTGTTCACATTTAACCTAAAGTTAGATTCAGATTTGAATTATTGTTACAGTGAAAGATGATTTAGTCTGCTGCGTTAACAGCAACAAGTTAATTACTATCGAATAGTTGTGAAATGTTCGGTACAACAGATAAATTGTTCTTCTTCAGAATGATGTCCAGAAATCTTAACTTGATCGCAATAGTGGCAGAAAGTCACATTGAAAGCCAAACATCTCTATTATCTACGTCATCATATTAGGTAAATTGTGTTACGATTCTATTAGATGACCGTGTTGAAGAGTGCATTTATTTGCCATAAACAATCCTAGCCTATGATACCTGGTTTTGAAAGATATGAAGTTATGAAAGGTACAAACATGTTATGATGTGATGATGAAAATCAGTGAAAACAGGCAACGCGAAATGTTTTTCTTTCTTCGTACAGTTCTTTTGCTTCAGGAGATTGTCTTCTATCAACTGTTATAATCTAAGTACAAAATGCTTCAACGACCATTGTCTTTTGCATTACACTGTTTTTTGTATGTTCTCGTGACTTACTGTCATCTGGGCTTCAGCCATTCTAAAGATCTAGCGATGTCTGCCATCTTCTGTGGATCAACACAGAATGAAGTACCTAAACAAAAGATTTAACGTGCCACAAATTAATTTAAAAGCATAAACATATCTGAGCATTTCATCTGGTAGTGGATTTGGCTGACGAGTCCACAAAAAGGACGAAACGGCCGTCCCAGACTCTCACCGATGAAATCTCAGATATTTTTCATTTTCTGTGTCATTTCTTTATGCTTTTATAGATATCACATACTTTGAAGTTATTTTAAAGTGCTTCAATTACCTCGTTACTGCTTCTACAGGATTCTTATCGGCAGTAAACGAAGTCATTGAATTACAAGCGCTAAAATATCCAAAGACTTTTCTGAAGCAAATTTTTCCAAAAACATGCTTTTTTTAAAAAAAAATTGAGACCAATGTTCATTTCTGACATCTCAAGACAGCCTGTCCTACGCTAACTTGACGATCATCATGCTTTTTTTTGTTTGTTTGTTTGTTTTGCTTTTTTTACATTTCTCTGTAATAAAACTAAATATGAACAACGCTCAACACTATTAAAACAAAATAAAACTTTTAAGTAAAAGTCTATGTTATAAACGTTTATTTATATTTATTATTTGTTTTCTCCGCGAGTGAGATTCCAACAGCTTTTCCAACAGAATTTATATTTGAAATCATTCAAACCTCAGTCTTTCTTTTTTAAGTAAATACTTTCAAATCATCTCAGTTAAAAGCATAAATTGATGTTCTTTCTCATTTAAGATCGCTCGTACAAAATCTATTTTTCCAAAGATGTAATTTTTATATCCGAAGATTGAATGTCTGTGCAGTTTGAATTACATGAAAAAATTCTTTCTTGCTTTTAATTGTCATCACTTATTATGTTACAAGTGATTATAAGTATTTAGTATTTATCGATGCAGGATAATTCAAAACGTATTTAATAGTCTTCTTAAACTATTTTGAGTGCGCAGACGTTTTATATTTTGAGAATGGAAAGGATGTAGACATCGAATCTTTAAAGTTTCCATCTGTACTGAAAGGCCTCCCAAGAACTGATTTCTGGAAGAAAAAGCTTTAGTTTCGCTTCTTTGCTACGAATTGTTGTCTAATGAAGTATAGAAGATCTCTTATGTTTTCTGCATGGAAGAGGGTGGCTTTTTTTTTTTAAAGGGTAGTGGGGAGATGAACAAAGTCAGATGTTAGGATGGATGCAGTGAGACATGAAGAAAGAGTGGAAGAAAAAAAAAAAGGAAAAAAGAAAACCTCTCGTGAGTTTTGGTTTGATTGTCACGCAGTCCGAGATGTCTTTCTTCGTCTCACCTCAGGACATCGATACCTCCTCCTCTCGTGAGAAAATGAACTCCCGGGTTCGAAACCCGGGAAACTTCCTAAAAGCATTTCACACCCGGCGTGAGGCTTTTCAGGTCCTCGACGAGCCACCGCGCCAATCGGGATTAAGAAGAATTCGTCGTAGCACAGAGCACTGGGTAACCCTAAACCTCCGGTCGATCCCGTTGACGGGCCTTGTTGTTCGCTCGCCGGGAGACCGCGACCCCGCTCCTCGACATCATAATCCCCCGGCATTGCAAGTTGGACGGCGACACACGATCCGGCAGCGGCGCAATGGCGGAGTCCTGGAATGTATTCGGACGTTGTCGTCAGATGTCAACTATCGCGACGGTATACAATGATTTTTCATTGCCGTCCCTACTCGAGGGGTCTTTAAAAAAAAAAAAATTCTGAGGATATAAAGGAACTAATCTAAAGAACTATTCAGCATATAAAGTAGCTTGGAGCAGCTTGTTCCTGTGATAAAACAGAAACAAACCCACATCAATGTCGTTATGAATACCATAGCAAAGACAATGCATTAACATAAAACTAAAGTCTGTCCCTGATGAATATGAATCGGAATTGTTGGATTATTTTTTGATGAATGAGAAAAGCAAGACCTGATAGAATGGAAAAGAAGAATAACAAGAATAAGAAGATCCGGAAAGAAAACCAACTTTCTTTTAAAATATGTGCATTTTTTTTTATTATTATTTATTTAAAGTCATGAAAGCGATACGAAGAAAAGTCTCCGTCTACTGCAACTACAATATCTAGGGAATAAAAATAGTATCTTGAATTTTTCTATTTTTGAAAAGACAGTAATTTTAATTATGTCCTCAAATATTTACTTCGAAGAACGTGCAAATGACAGTGAATTCATTGTTTCATTTCTAACATCTGTCACGTTTTCTTGAGAAGAGCCCTTAAGAAAGTTTTTTTCAAATACAAAAGTTAGATCATAACTACGTAAATGTGCATATCAGTTTTCAAGACGAACTATTCAATGGTTGCAAAGTTATTAAGGGATGACACAGACAAATACATAGATCTACGCATATATTTACTTGTATTTTAATTAGCCTTCTTTCGTAAAGATAATAAGATTACAAAATCAATAAAACAAAATTCAACAAACAAAAACTAAATTTAATGTAAAAGAAAGCAATTACGAAACCACACTTCTATTTTTCCGGTTTCCTGAATGCTGTCTTAGTACCATTGAAAGAGTGATTCAGAAATTAATATGTTGAACAAGTTAACGAAAATCTGGCTACAACTAACTTCGTCAAATATTCATTCGTACAATAAATATTTAGCGGGTCTTCAAACCCGATTTCAGAAATCCTTTTCTGAAATATTCAGATGTCTCTGCCTCAATACATTTCTCATTTAAGCTTTTTAACAATTATGTTAATATAATTGGAATTGTAGAAAATTCAAGTTCAAAAACATTCAACAATCTTCCGTTGTTGGCCGTTATCTGACTTCTACTTAAATCGTAAAAGGAATTTTGTTTTTTTAGCATATTTAATACAATGAATTTTCGTTAAACGCGGGAGTTAGTTGCCCGAAGACCAGCGGTAATGGAAACTGCGTTACTGAAGCACTGATCCTACGCGAAAAATGGACCTTCTTTACTTTACACTTTCGCTAACCGGATTGTTATCGCAGAATGAAGCAAGTCAAACACACGAAGTGTTCATATCTGTTCAGTTCATCAAAACACGTTTGTGCTTTGGAGCTCTTGGCAAAACACTTTCATTAGCATTACGCTGCGCTAAGATTGTGGGAATTTAATAAATTAATCACAAAAACAGCGTAAAACACTGAGAATACTTGGAGTATTGTCAGAACAACATGGAAACTTGTTAAAACAACAGAAGATCGCTGCCTCCCTTAATGGAGCTGGTATCGATGTAGGCCTCTCAGAATTTTCATTACTGTGCATAAAAGCGTATAGGACGAAATGGGTTATACTATTATAGAAGCGGATAAGCGAATCCGCGGGATCAGAATCAGCGGATAACGAGTATATACTGTATATTGTTCACTTTCCAAAGAACATAATCATTACAAAGCTAACTTAAAAATACAAGAACTTGTTTTTCTTTCTTTTTTTTTTTTTTAATAATTACTTTTAAGACAGTATAATTGTGTTAAATATTTTATAAAAATAAGATCTACAAAGAGAATTCAAGAAAAATAAATATTACACACTTCCTTTACGTCAGAAATGCGAAGGAAATCGCTAAAGCACGATCGATGAAGAAAACCGCGCTAATAGTAAAAAAGGTCTTTGATAAAAAGGATAAACAAGATACGAAATATTAGCAGTTTCCAATCAATGGTACATGGAAATATTCGTTAAAAAATAAATAAAGCGCATCTTCTTTTACATAAGTAGAGTGCTACTTTAGCAGAATGAATTAATCAATAGTATAATTTAAAAAAAAACTTTTAAAAAAAAATATTTATTTTTTTTTTTGTGAAAAAAAAGATTTAACAATTGCAGTGCTATTTATATCGGAAGATCCAAATTTAACAACAGTCTGAAAATTTCTAATATTTTAATTATAAGGCCGTTGGTTGCTATTTCTAAATTCAGGTTTTTATTCCCCAACCGTTCATTTTGTAAGATGGCAACAATCACGTCTCATTGTAAAGTTGGAAATCCGAGCTGCCTCGTAACGGCAGGAGATGACGATGACTCCGGCATCTTGTCAGAAACACTCGCCTTGCAAATGACACCGCTTGCCTTTCTCGTATTTCAAGCTCACAATTAAACTGAGCTTCTTTTTATCCTTCCGATGCCAAAATTTTAAATTTGAAAAAGTCGGATTTATTATACATTTTTAAGAAAATATTGTAAATTTCGTAATGTTTATCTTTCCTTTTTATTGAACTTATTACAGAGACAATTTATGTAATTAGCACTTACCTGGTCAATGAATATTGAAAATGAACAAGCTAATTGTAATAAAAAAAATTAAGAAATTACTAGAATCTGAAGGAATGTTTGTTCACAATAAACTAAAGTGTACGACTTCGCCCTGGTTTTAATTTCTAGGATATCAACATTTGAAAATAAACATGTGAAAATAAACATTTGAAAATAAACATGTGAAAATAAACAACACATTGGAATTTATTTATTCACTCAAAAAAATTCTGATATATAGTTTACAAATTAATATAATGGATCATGGTCTTCAGCTGATGAATTTTTGTAATGAGTTTATTGAAAAAAATAAGCTCTTCAAATAAACGGAATTTTTAATAATATTACTTCGAAAACCATTCCAAAAATGTCGGCGGGCAAATATTTAATAACTATCGAACATAGACGCCAATAATTAATTCCCCCCCCCCCCCAAACGAAAAATATAGTCCTTTTACAACAAAGTTTTTGTTCTATTCAAAATGAATGAATGATTACAAATGAGCCTCGTAGGTCAATATTTTGACACAAAAATAGCATATGCCGAAATGGGCTAAAATCAATAAGAAGAAAAAAAAGTGAACCGATAATAATAAAAACGCGATAATCACAAAAAATTGAAAGTAAAATACTGTATTTCGAAGAGAAGGGTTATGAAGTGCTATGGGTTAGTTACACATTGTTATGCACGATTAGCATTAACAAATAGACTAGAAGTCAAAGAAAGATAAATTTTAACCGAAAACTTTAACTACTTACCAAAAAATTTAAATATAAATGTCCTCCAGAATTACTGAATTGCTATAAATTACATCGCAAAACCTATTATAAGAAAAAAAAAACTGAGCTGAAAATCTCTTATTTGGAAAAATAATGGGATATGGTGAATTTTGGTTAGTTTACATATTTCTGTTTTACAAAACCTCTGAAAAAGGCTGAAATGTGCCGAAAAAGACAGATTTTGATAGAATCAGAGGAAGGGTGAAGTGAATGGGTTCCAAAATAAGCCTATGTAGGCTATATCGCATGCTCCTACAGAATAACTATGAAAAAATTGATCCAGATTGGTCAAACGGTTAAGGATTGTATACAGAACATACATACATACATACATTCAATTTTATACATATAGATAATATTCTTAAGAAATTATTACTACATTTTTAAAAGTTTTTTTTTTTTCGATAATAATATTTAGTTAAGTAAAATAAAATATATTAGAATCAGAGTAGGTTTTTTTTTTTTTTTTTTTTTTAACATCGAACCTTTCCCCTATATCATTGCAGAGATGGGAGTCTGAATGAAGATTGTGATCAACATTTTTCAGATGTTTCCTCAATGTGTTATTGCATCTTTTACAAATGACTTGCTTCCATTCAGTCTAAAATTAACAATTATGAATTTATTTTAATTGCTTTCCATCAAGATACTATTTTTAGGAGAATTATGAAACATTATTTCACCGAACTACTTAATTTTTTTTTTTTTGTCACCCTTTTTTCTTTGAAGAGTCGTTTTAATCCGTTTCAAGAGAAACCAAGTCAGCAGGAGAAAATCCTACATTACAAAATGACAGTTGTCCAAACTGTCCTTCGACCACCTGAGCAGAAGCTAAGCCTGTAATTGGAGGCTCTCCACTGACAACAGATACATACAACTGATAGCTGATAATTTCCTTGGCTTGAGTTAAAAGAAGGAAAGAAAAGATTTGGAACTGATAACCTGTTCCTTACCAGTTGAAAATTTCAACAGATAAGAAAAAGGCCCTTCTCTAAATTCATAGCGAAATTATTATTATTACTCTATTTTCATTTAGCTTCAAGAATGTCCATTACGATTTTTGAACAATTGTTGCATATTCTTATTAAGTAAAAAAGCTAACGACTCATTTCTCAAAAAAATAATCATACACTACATCCTGGATTAAGTCCAATTGAATCATAATAAGTTGCGACTTAAGCTAATACTAATACCGTTTGAAGAAACCGCTGTAAGTAAGTTACGGTATTCAAATGGATTGTAATCATTGAATTTTTGAAAGCAATTTTTTTTTAAACTTATCAAAATTTAAAAATCACATCTCACTTGAAAATGAAAAAAAAAAAAAAAAGGTGGGAAATACACACTGTTTAAGCATTATTTAATTCAATATATTTGATTAAAAATAAAGTCTAATGATTCATTTTTGTAATGTTATTCGGCAGCAAACAGCTTCATTTGATTGCAGCATTTCAAACAATATCCTGCATAAGGAGTATCACGCTTAATACATCAGGGATATAAATGATTGCAGTAGATTAAATTGTTCTCATTTATTGATACACGTTTATCGTATATGATACATTATTAGTCAGGATATTTATAAGGCACTGAAATGTAAGTTATCGCCAACTAATTTAAATCATATATAAGTGTTCATTCAAACAACGATACAGTCTTAGTCTGATCAGTCAATTTGTATTCTCTCACTATCTCTATTTTTTTTCCAAATCTATAAAAAAACAATAATTGCAATTTAAACGTTAATTTTCAATTTTTCCATACTCAAATTTATAAATCCAGTTTATAATTTTTATGTCATGCTATTTTTTAATTTATTTATTTATTTATTTTTTTAACAATTGATGTTAAGTTTGGAACTGTTACAATATTTTCCGAAATGTTGAATTTCTTTAAATTTCATTAATTAATAAACTTCTTCCCAAAAAATATAAATGTTTATTTAAAATAAAGATGTAACGAATAAAAAAGATGCAAATTGATGTACTAAAAATAAACCAAAAAAAACCAAAACAGATTTTTTTTATTTAGTTGCAAATGCAGTTTAATTACAATCTTAATAATAAATTAAATAATTCGTTTATTTTATTTACAACTTATTTATTTTTTGTTAATAATAATTGTCAATAATTTACTTTACAAATCCCGCATTATTTAATTTTACATTATATTTTTTATTTACTCACAGATTTATCTGAAGATTTTAAATGTTAAATCAGTTTTTTTTTTTTACTTTCTTCACTTCTTTTTTTATTTTAAAGCAATGTAATTTCTTGAATTACTTCTCAAAAAGCAACTATAACTTAAATAGTTTACTTATTTTCTTAAAATCTAACATTGGAATTGGCTAAAGGGGTTTCGAGGCTTCTTGATTCAGTGAAACTCACCCCCAAAGAGACAGGAGCGTTCCAACAAGAAATAGAGAGGAGGGGGAGTAGAAAACATCTGCTTGAGAGACCAATTGAAGCCGGTTTGAAAGGCATTGCTCAATATTCTTGATAACATTTTGTTATAAATTCAAGATTTTCATTTAAAATAAGTTCCTGGAGCTTTAATGGACGAAAGATTTGATTGAATGTAAGTTAAAGCCTAGTTTGATACTCATTATACTTCGCTCAACAACATTTAATTTCATCATCAATTGGCTAAAGTAGAAAACCACCGTAGACAAAGACACAAACAAAGTTTTCTGAAGAAGTACTGAATTAAAGCTACTCTGTAGAGATGATAAAGTTCATTGAATAACTGGATCTTAAGATATTTATTCAAAAAAGGCGAAAAACTTATTTGATTGTCACACGACGCGGACACGAGTATCATCAGTCTGATATAGAACATTAATTAAAAAAAAAAAAATAATCGAAAACGCCTACATTTTTAAGTTACGGATGGACCCCTGCCAAACCCAATACAAAGTCATTGATATAGATTTTAAAAAAAAAAAAATGTATATCTTATAAAATTAAAATTTATGTTTAGCAAATATAAATTTTCTTATAAAGTTTCTTGTATTTAATATTTAATATCTTATGTAATACAAGATAAAATATAATATATTTTTATTAAATATAAAGTTTCTTATATTTAATATTTATTAAATGAAATGTTATTTCTTTAACACTGAAGAAATTAACTGACAGTTAAAAATCAAAACGAAACCAAAAGTTTGAATAATAACTTTTTTTATTAACATTATATGTTTAGAAACATAAGCTAAGTTTGACTTTTTCTAAGCTTTTCTTATTAATATATATATAATCGTAAGTTATGTTCTACTCAATTAAACCTAATTAATCTTAAGAATATAATTAAAAACAAAAGGTGCTTCTAAAATGATTTTCTTAAATGTAAATTTAATTCGCTGCAAACGTATGTATGCATACTATGTATCAAATACTTTACTAAAATAAATCTTAAAATTATGTATTAATAAATATATACGGAATCAAGTCGTATATTACTATAATTTTTTAAACAATTTTAAGTTAATTGTTATTTTATCCTCAGAAGATGTATCAGTTTCAATGCCAGAATTAATCTAACAGAAACATTATATCTTTGAAAATTACAGCTCTTTAGACTATTTTGAAGAACTGTTTTTTGAGTCACGGCCTCGTCGCACAAGTGAATAATATTAATTTTGGGGAAAGCGCAAGATGGCTTGCCGAGGGCACCAAGTACCTTCGTGCCGGCCCTATATCAAGTAGTTTATGGAAGCAAAAGAGCAATGATAAACTTTGGAAAAAAAATATATTTGATTATTTATTCGCTTCCACATATATATGGTAATTTTTTTTAATATTTCGGGTTGTTCTGGAATTAGTGCAGTTTTACTGAAATTTTTGATTTTTTTTTATTACAGAAAATGTCAGTTTTAATACTCTTTTTAAATTGTTTTTTACATGAACAAATCAAATGCATATCTACTAAATACAGCCATCTGCTTTAATACATATCTAGTATTTAATTTTTTATTTCATTTAAGTTATCGCTAATTTAATGTAAAACAAAGTACTGTATTAAGAGGTCTACTCCTCGAGGAGATTTATTTAGACTATTTTGCTTGATAACAACGTCGTAGAAACTATTAAAAGGAAATCCTCTTCCGTTATATATGTGAAGTTTACAGTTAAAATAATACATTTACATTTATTTGAATACAGCTGCGATTTAAGTCGTTTAATATGACAGTATAAGTTTAAGTCTTAAATAAACTAAATTGTCAAAAAATAATGTTATAATGTTATTTATTAATAACTAACGAAAACAAGATCTCAATAATATCTATGCTTAAATCAGAAGTGAATTTCAACACTAATAAGAAATTCTGTGACTGCAATACTTTGCAAGCCTCTAATACTGGCAATCTAAAGCAAATATTTCTGAACAGAATTGTATAGATTGCAGAAATGAATTTGATTTTTAATTTATTAAGAAGTGAAGAAAATAACAGAATGAATTTATTATTAGAATTTACTAAGGATTGAGAGAATATTACTTCTACATAAATCTAACTGAATTTTCCGAAAAAAGACCAATGATAATTTTCGAAAATAATTCTGATAAATAAATCTCAGAAGAATAATCTTTGATATGTAAAAATTGCAGTTATTTCATTGAGGAATCAGTTTTGTAAATGTTCGTATTGACGGACTTAATGATACGGTTTAATGTTATGAAGTGTTTTGTCTATTTGAGGTAAGTTCTTTATAAAATGAGAAATAGTACAAAAGGGTCAGAAACCCATAAGGTGCGGAACCAAGAAGTTTACAACAAAGCAATATGTTTTTGTGGATCGGAGACGAGTTGGAAGTGTGTTAACTGTCAGTCCAAATGTTCGTTGAATTTACAGGAATGTGTGTGTATGTGTAGGGGGAGTGGGTGGGTGGGAGGGGGGGCGTTGAAGGCACGCGAACGCATCATCTTTTTCATCATAAATTAGAAACACTGAGACTGTTTTCCAGATTCGTCAAATTCCAGAGAGAGATACGGATTGGACGTGATCGCAGGGGGTCACCACCCCGGCCCTGCTTCGAGGGGTCTTATGCCATTTTCCACTACGTGCTCACTGGGGGGCGGAATACTCTGCCCGTCATCCGTCTATCACCAATTTGGTGGCGCTAGCCATTGTCTCGGGGCAACGTAACACCTGCACAGGTGTGTCTCCTAACCCCCCCGTTCCCCCCATTCACCCTGATACGAATAAAGTTTTCCATCACTTCATAGATACTCGATTGACCAACAGCTAAAGAATTACACTTTATCACAAAATATCAGGTAGACAAAAGACCAGAAGCTTCTAAGGAATAAAGAAAAATTAAAAAAAATTCCGGACTCGGAAACGTAAAAGTAGCAATCAGTCATTGCTTCTTAGATTATTTTTTTAAGTTTATGAAAATACTTACTGACTACTACTCAGTCAGTAGTAGAAAAAGATTTAAGAAAGATTGAGGAGTTGAAATGTAAGAATTAGTGTTGTTAATGATCTTATGACACAGTTTAAAGATCAATTGAATTCGATTTACATTAACTTACTTGAAACTGAATTTGGAGATAAGTGGTGTCAGTTCTTTTGGTCTATGTCTATTTATTCCTCAAATTCATAGGGGAAAAAGAAATCAGTAAGGATCCTGAAGAGAGGCAAACCACTGTGGTTTCAATGATTTTAGAGCTCTGAAGTCGTGAAGAATTTCAGCTTTCTTAGGAAGAAGCGCTCTAAAAATAACTTCACATAGTTTTTTTACTTTGTAAAACACTTCAAAACTCTCCTTGTCTGACATTTGGAAAAACGTTTAGGGAAAATATATTTGTATCCTGCTAACTTCATTCTTTGGATTGAGAAGCCAACTGAAATGTAGCAAAATGACTGAAATTAAGTTTTAATACAACCAAAGTATATGTCGTATTTTAGGTCACAAAAAAAAAAAGACTTGGATATGAGTTGGATAGCAATCCACATATAAAAATTAGAAATGTAAGAAATAGATCGTTATCTCCCCGAAGCATTGACAACATTAATACATTTCATAGATTTAATCCAACTATTCACAGAAAATTCTTGCGCTTATTTAACACATTAAAAAAATGCAAAAGAAATTTGCAAAAAAAAAAAAATACTAAAATCAGTTTACATAAAAAATATTAAAATCAGTTTAAAATCCCGGACCTGTTTCGAGTCCTATTTCAGGACCCTTCTTCAACTGTTGAAGAAGAGTCTGAAATAGGGCTCGAAACTAGTCCGGGATTTTAAACTGAGTTTTAAATTTTATATTTGTGTTTTTTAAAAAAAATTTCGTTTGGTTAAAAAAAATTTTGAATTTCTTCTGTAGATTCATCTTTGTAGTTCTGTATTTTATTGCTATTGAGCATCTCTTATTAGATAAACATACGAT
>JAFIDM010006943.1:29244154-29320377 GCA_023159025.1 Thereuonema tuberculata
TTCTATATACGCCACTGGGTTTTATATATATATATAAACAAACGTTTCTCCTCATGTCTGTTTAATTAGGATGGTCCAAATTGCACTGGTTTACTGAATTTTTGTGATTCATCTAACTACTTTAGATTATTTCAAATAGAACTGTACTTAATGCTATTAGTGCAAAAGAATATAACTACAGATACAACTAAATACATTTATGAAATGAAAAGATAATACTTATATCCTATAATATTTATTATTATTTTATTTTTACATATACACATATATTTATTTTGACTTTTTTTTTCTAAAATTTAACCCTGTATATTAATAATATTAAAAATAAACACAGATAAGCAAACTAATTAAAAATACTTAATATTTTTTAATACGTCGACAATATTAATACAGTGACAAAAAACGTTGAGGTTCATTAATTGTCAGTTCAAATTGTTGCGGCTGCGCCTATATTAATAATAAAATATTTTAGCTCCAAATGTCTAACTAACCGAATCGCTTTAATTTGGGCTTATTTTTGATGTAATTGTAAGTGTTTGATGACAGAATTCATTATTAAAAAACAAATAAAAAAAATAATTACTTTAAAGTTCACGAAATGAAAGCTTTTTTCAAAGAAAACAAAGAAATAATATGTACAAATTAACTGCACTGTTTTGTCTGAAGATTTCGAAAAAAATTTTATTAAATTTTACTTACATTTCCGAAAAAATTAACTAACAGAGAAACCGTTAGCTAAGATTACAAGAAATAATTTAAAAGATTTAATTTTGGCTAGTCTGTTTTCTACTAGTGTCGGAATCCATTTTGTAGAAGGCACTGACAGACAGTTTGGCTTTTATCGCTTTGAGTCGTGTTCGTGTAAGTTTGGCACTTGATGGTTGCGGCGAAGGCAGACACGAATCATAAAGCATTGCCAGCCATGATTTATTAGGGGGATCTGGGACTTATCTGCGCAACGAGTTATGGCTTAATTCGACAGCCGAGGTCCTTGTGGCCGTAAAAGAAAAAAAATAAGACGGCATCTAATGTTGCTTGCCTCTAGTTTTACACGAATTGGTCCAGAGATGATGATTGAAAGATAGAATAAAAGAATCACAAGCCAATGACGCACAGGATAGAGAGAGATTTATCGTTCATTCTGTAAGAAATGAAATGAAGAAGAATTGGAAGACACTTAGTGCTGTATTAACTGAATTCTTGGTAACTTCCGCACGATTAGAGTGAAATTCGGAATAGGAGTAAAATGAATTTTAAGGAATTACTGCACTAATTATTTTTATTAGATCTAATTATACTAATTAATTTTTATACTATCTAATATCATTGATAACAATTCGAAATTCATCTATTATTATCCATTTTTTTTTCGACAAGGAATGGAGGAGCTTCTTCTACCAAGTTCAATGATATTAAAAATAATATAAAAATAAAAATATATGCACTAAAGCAGAAACAATTCGTGTCTATTTGATATGGTGGCATAGCAGGATTTTAAGAGATATAGTGAAATTTGCCACTGTGCGTTCGTAAAATAACCATTAATACTTATTTTTTAAATCGTTGATATTATTTTAAGAATAACATTACACTGTAAGTTTTTATAAAAAATTATATTTATAACATAGAGTTAACAGCGATTTTAAAAACGCCAAAAAAAATTGTCTTGTAACGTGGTAGTAGTTCGATTCGTTTAAATTCGTTCAAATCATTTTCTAAAGATTTCATATTAATTAATATAAAAGATAATAATGAAGAGATTTAAGGCCTTAACATATCAAATTTAAAAACAAACTTTATGTAGAATTAAAATATACACCAGTACTTTCGAAATGTTTTACATTTTGTTGTCAAATGAACAAGATATAACAAGTTTAGGAATATAAGATCCAGTAGAGCATGTGACAACGAAATGCAGAACATTTCGAAAGTACTCGTGTATATTTTAATTGTAAATAAAGTTTGTTTTTAAATGTGATGTGTGGACGCCTTAAATATCTTCATTGATTTCAATTTATACATGTTAATTAATTTTTTAATAAAAGATAATATTATTTACTTTTAAATTTAAAGTTATTATTAATGATAGCATTTATTTAAAAGAAGTATTAATTTAGTTCACCAAATAACTCCAGCTGCTCTATCACATTAACTACGAAGTAATTTTAAGAATATATTAAAATGCTTTGAACAGTTTCAATATTGAAAAATTATTTATTTATTTATTTATTTACTTTTATAAGTCTGTACTGTTATTTTATTTAGTGTATTGTTGTGATTTTATGCATGAAGCATAAATAATAAATTCAAACTGCAAAAACTGCATGATACCTAATTTCTTTTTTTTCATTTTTATATTTCACTGTAGATTATTTTAGCTAGAATTGATTTATTAAAACGGGTTATTCAAGAAATTATTGATTATTCAGACCGAAGCTTAGGCTCTTGTAGGTGTAAAAGAATACACAAGACCAGCATAAGAAATGGACTTTTATGGAACAACAATTTAATTCAGTTGAAAAACACTCTTCAGCTGCAGTTATCCATTGCCCAGATGAAGTGACTATAAAATAAAACAAATAGCTTCTCAAGTAAAACTTTTAACAAAAAAAAATAACAAGAAAGTAAATTTAAGAAGCAATAATAATAATAATAATAATAATAACTCACCACCCCCGACACCCACACTCAGCAGCTGCGTGAATCATGGGCTCGTAAGGAACCGCATGGCAGACATCGCCACGAACTCAGCCAGCCTCATGTCGACATGGAAGCGTCAAGCAGATGACTGACGAGTGGTGAGCTGTTCAGGGAGACCGAAGAGTTCGTGATCGCGATACAGGACCAAGTCATCTCCACACGCAACTACAAGAAACACATCCTACACGACGCAAACACGCATGACGACAAGTGCAGGAAATGCCACATTACGCATGAGACGATCGACCACATAATATCAGGCTGTTCCCTTCTCTCTCAAACAGCCTACCTCCACCGATACAATTAGGTAGCGTCCATCGTTCATCAACAACTAGCACACAAACACTCACTTCTTAAGAACCCATTCACACACACAAAACCATACATCACAACAGACCAGACATCACACTTGTTGATAATGTCAACAAACAGACCTATCTCATTGATATTGCAGTCCCTATCAGCAAGAACATGCAGAAAACTCACGCAGACAAGATCACTAAATACACCGATCTAGCATACGAGCTCCAGATCACAGATCCAGGATATTCACAGATCAATCTACGATGGAAGTAACAGAGCCAGCGGCTGATCTAGTAAATAAGCGAACAGAATTGCAGATTAAATTTGAAAGGGCACTGGTGGAATTTAGAGAAACTGATCCTACGACCAGGCACAGACTACCCAAACCTAAAGCTACTCCTCTGATGAATCAGTTTCTAAAAGAATTAAATAATTATACGCTGCCTTCATATTTAGAGAAGTGTGAGAATATTGAAGATCTACGTCTGGTGATATATTGCTCTGCAGCAACTGTTGTTAGATTAATGGGTTTAAAGACATTTCTTCCTAAACCATATATTTTGGAGAGAGGAAAAGAGGTTGCGGTCTCCCCCCTGGATGAAGCGCCTAGAGAAAAGAATTCACATTCTACGTCAGAAGCTAGATCAACTAACACAATTTCGAAGATCTAAGAACCAATGCTCTAATAAACTGAAAAGAAAAAAATCACTTCAATCATTGGATCTAATAAGGTAGAATCACTTGATGACAGCACCTTTGCAAAAATATTCGACAAACACAGTCAACAACTCTCAGTTTACTCTAAACGACTTCGCAGATATAAACAATGCACTGCACGAAAAAGACAAAACACTGAATTCAGCAGAAATCGGAAGCGGTTCTTCCGAAACTTGATGTAACCAAGAAAACAGGAAAACAATGAAACCCCACAAATCGATTCACTCACAACCTTCTGGGTTAATATATGGGAGCATCCCAAAGAATACGAGAAAAACACCACATGGATGGATGTTGAGAAGCAACGTGTAACAGATATTGAAGGTATGACAAACTTAGATATAACATCCGCAGATATTGCAATGGCAATCAAGAAAACTAGTAACTGGAAATCCCCTGGGCCAGACCAACGCAAAATTTCTGGATTAAGCACCTTACGGTAACATATGATGCTCTTGCCAAACACTTCAATGGACTAATCGAATCTCCCACTGATTTCCCAAAATTCCTTACACATGGTGTAACATATGTAATTCCAAAAGGAAAGAAAAGTTCTGATCCCTCTTTATACCGCCCAATAACCTTCCTTCCCACACTGTATAAACTCTTAACATCTGTCATAGCTAACAAAATCTATGAACATTTCTTAGACAATAACATAATGACTGAAGAACAGAAAGGCAATTACCGCAATTCAAAAGGATGCCAGAACCAAATTGTAATTAACGAGATCTGTATGAGACAAGCTACAAAGACGAAGAGAAACCTAAGTGTGGCCTACATCGACGACAGAAAGGCTTTTGACTCAGTCACATAGTTATCTGCTCGACATTCTAAGAACTTCAAAATAAACCCTAAACTCATCACTGTCCTCGAACATGCCATGGGAATGTGGTCCATCACACTTCAAGTTAACATTGATGCTTCCACACTACACTCAAGTATCATCAACATACGAAGAGGTATTTTTCAGGGTGATGCACTCAGTGCACTGTGGTTCTGCATCTGCCTTAACCCACTGAGTCATCTACTAAATAATACCAAGTATGGATTTAACATCAAAGCCTCCAAAGCTGAAAGTCACATACTCAGCCATCTACTATATATGGATGAATTGAAAATCTATGCCAGCTCAGAAGAACAACTTCACAAGCTGTTGGACCTCACCCGAAAGTTTACCACTTCTGTCTGTTTGGAATTTGGACTAGAAAAATGTAAAAAGATTGCATCTGAAGAGAGGGAAATTGATGCAGACAGAAGACAGTGAGTCTCAAGACGACGATCTTAACATCGAATGCCTCACGGAAGGTCAGATGTACAAGTATCTTGGCTTTCATCAACTTCGAGGTGTCAACCATATTGCCATAAAGGAAGCAACAAATAGAAGGTTCTGTGAACGCTTAAATGCTGCATTCAAGACTCTTCTGAACAAAATAAAGGCACTCAACACCTTTGCTATCCCTATAGTAACTTACACTTTTGGCATTGTCAACTGGTCCAAAACTGAGTTTGAGGAGCTGGATCGCATGGTACGTATACAAATGACTAAACATCGAATGTTAAACTCACCAGTACAATGTGTGAATCTCCCAACTGATGAGGGAGGGCTTGGTCTCACTTCACTTGGACGTCTTCGCCATCAACAAATATCAAGCCTGCGAGAATATTCCATACGAAATCTCAGGAACATAACTTGTTTGCTGTGATTTGTAAAGCCGATGCGGGTTCAGCTCTACACCTCAGAAGTCAAGAGGCCATTGACACACAGTACTGCAGAAAAGCGAATTCTCAACTTTAGGAATGGAAAGGAAACGTTCTACATGGAACCCATCCCGCCCATCTCCACTGCGAAAGAAATAATAAGAAAACCTCTAATATCTGGCTGCAGCATGGTGAGTTGTTCCCGGAGACTTGTGGCTTCATGATTGCTATTCAGGATTACCACAAAATTACCACAAATGCATCCTTAAAGAACAAAATGTAATTGATCGATGCAGACAATGCGGAGAATCAACAGAGACCATAGAACATGTTCTTGGAGCATGTAGCATTCTGGCTGGAACCGACTACATAGTAAGGCACAACAACATGGCCAAGGTACTGTACCTTGAGCTTGCCCAAGGCAGAGGACTCATTCAGGATAGAACATCTTACTACAAGTACCAACTAGAGGATATCCTTGACGGCAACAAACACAAGATCTACTGGGATATGGAAATTCGCACTGATAAGAAGATTGAAGCAAATAGACCTGATATCATCCTCATAGATAAAGAGAGAAAAGAGGCCACAGTGTTTGATATAGCTGTGCCGCTGAACCACAACCTTCATAAATTATATGCCAGCAAGATCAATAAATACACAGAGTTGGCCATTGAAATGAAGCAGATTGGAAACTCAGAGCAGTTCACATTAGGCCAATAATTATATCTGCGACTGGAATTTTCCCATTTAAGACCATCAGACAACTGGAATTTCTTGAAGCAAGACATGTGGCAAAGAAAATGCAGAAATCTGTAATTTTAGATTCGTGTCAACTGTCAGAAGATTCCTTAGTTTGGAATAACTTGGTTATACTTGTGCGTGCAGTCATTAAATCCATTAGATTGAAATGAGAAAAGAGAATAATAATAATAATGTCCCAGGTTAGAAAGATATTCAAGCACATAAATACTCGCCCTTCACATTCAAATCATCATAACCAGGTTCAGGAACATCTCGACACACTAAAACAAAAACTCAGTGCACTTGCAAAAAGATTACAAAGATACAAACAGTGCACTCTGCGCAAACAACAGAACAACACTTTCCAATACAATGAGAAAAAATTCTACAGATCCCTTACATCTTCCTCTATTGCAACTAACACAAACACTCCCAACAGCGAGGCTTTACATGAATACTGGTCGTCTCTGTGGTGAAACCCTATCCCCACAATGATAAAGCACCATGGATAACAGAGGAACAGCAACTCACTAAACACTTACCCTGCATGTCCTTCCATGAGATTACTCTCGCAGACATACAGACAGCACTAAAACATGCACACAACTGGAAGGCTCCTGGTGCAGACGGAGTCCATAACTTCTGGATGAAGAGGTTCACGTCCCTGCATGGAAAACTAGCGCTTACACTCACTGACATAATCCAACACCCAGAACATATGCCTCGTTTCCTCACACAGGGTGTCACATACCTACAGAGCAAGAACACTGAAACAGCGCAACCTGCTAACTACCGCCCAATCACTTGCCTCCCCACACTTTACAAACTCCTCACCTCCTGCCTCGCAGACAAGATCTACACACACATCGAGACATATAACATTCTTTCCGAACAGCAGAAGGGCTGTCGCAGGAATTCCCAGGGTTGTAAGGAGCAACTTCTTATTGACTCTGTAATCCTGCGCCAGGCACGCGCGAAGAATAGGAGCTTACATATCGCATACATCGATTACAAGAAGGCATTTGATTCTGTCCCTCATTCCTGGCTCCTACACACTCTTCATATCTACAAAATACACCCCAAGATCACGGCATTCTTAGCTGCCACGATGAAGAGTTTGAACAGAACATTACACCTATGCACCTCTTACACCTCCATCACTACAGATCCCATTCCCATAAGGAGAGGTATTTTCCAGGGAGACTCCTTGAGTCCTCTTTGGTTCTGCCTCGCCTTGAATCCACTGAGCCATATACTAGATAACACAAAACACGGTTATAGGCTTACCACAGGCACTGTGACACCATATAAAATCACACACTTACTCTACATGGATGACATTAAACTCTATGCCACAAACAATGCACAATTTACTAATTTACTACAAGCCACCACACAGTTCACCAAAGACATTGGGATGGAATTTGGAATTAACAAATGCCGCAAGTTACACATAATACGTGGGAAGACTTCGAATTTGGAGTGTTTTGAACTGGACCATGGTTTGGCCATCCAATCCATGGAACAGGGAGAGACCTACAAGTACCTGGGCTTCCAGCAAGCGCGCGTCATTGACAACGCAAACATCAAAAATGCACTGAAGAACACATACCTTGCTCGAGTTCACAAAATCCTCAAAACACAACTCAACGCCAGAAATAAAATTAAAGCTATCAACACTTTTGCCGTTCCCACACTAATATATTCGTTCGGCATAATTCCATGGACAAACACCGAACTCGAAGCACTACAACGCGCAACACGCACTACATTCACGAAACACAACATGCACCACCCCAAGTCCGCTACGGAAAGGATGACTCTTCCCCGCAAGGAGGGAGGCCGAGGACTCATCAACCTCATCACCCTATACGAAAAACAAGTACATACGCTTAGGGAACATTTCCACCAAAGAGCAGAAGACTCCTCACTTCACTCAGCCATTGTCAAGGCTGACACACACCTCACACCCCTGAACCTCGAAAACTCTTCTCCAACACTCACCACCCCTGACACCCACACTCAGCAGCTGCGTGAATCATGGGCTCGTAAGGAACTCCATGGCAGACATCATCACGAACTCAGCCAGCCTCATGTCGACATGGAAGCGTCGAACAGATGGCTGACGAGTGGTGAGCTGTTTGGGGAGACCGAAGGGTTCATGATCGCAATACAGGACCAAGTCATCTCCACACGCAATTACAAGAAACACATTCTACACGATGCAAACACACATGACGACAAATGCAGGAAAATGCCACACTACACATGAGACGATAGACCACGTAATATCAGGCTGTCCCCTTCTCTCTCAAACAGACTACCTCCACCGACACAATCAGGTAGCGTCGATCGTTCATCAACAACTAGCACACAAACATTCACTTATTAAGAGCACGGTCCCGTACTACAAGTATTAGAGTCACCCTCATATAAACTATACTGGGACCGCCCCATTCACACAGACAAAACCATACATCACAAAAGACCAGACATCACACTTGTTGATAAGGTCAACAAACAGACCTATCTAATTGATATTGCAGTGCCTATCAGCAAGAACATGCAGAAAACTCACGCAGACAAGATCAGTAAATACACTGATCTAGCACACGAGCTCCAGAAGCAGTAGAGGCAGGATCGAGTACGTGTTGTACCCATCGTTCTGTCTGCCACTGGTCTGGTGCCTCATACATTGCACCACAGTCTCAGCACACTAGGACTTCACAAAATCACTTATGCACAACTGCAGAAGGCTGTGGTACTCAACACTACACGCATAGTTAGGAAATTTATGGACACAAGCACGCATCCCTAATCATTCTTGCACACATCTTTACACTTGGCAGTATGTGCTTTGGTCCTTGACCCGCCATATTGTTTTTGCTGGGGAAACCCAAGGTTTGAAACATACAAACATAATAATAATAATAATAATAATAATAATAATAATAATAATAATAAAAACCCAAGGTTTGAAACATACAAACACAATAATAATAATTCATTTTTCATTTTTTCATTCATTAATTTTATTTCCATTACGTTTTATCATAGTCCTGTTAGGAAGCATTTGTATAGCTTCCTATCAACAGGTGCTACCGTTGAGTACATACATATTGATATATTAGTTATTAGTTACATATACATTTTTAAGAAAAGTAAAAAGACTAAAATTGCCGATTATACAATATATTAAATAATAATTTAGGATTAAAAAAATTTTCTTTGAATAAGGGAAGTTGACATAAGCAGTTAACTAAGTATACAAGGTTGTTGAATTTTAAGAAGTTATACATTAATAAATATCTATGATTAACGTTTAAAAACAGTAAATACAGTATATATATGTGCGCATACATACATGAATACATAATAATAATAATAATACATGTATGGAAGCAGCAACGAATTCAAACAGTACCATTGATGATATCGGCGACCGGAATTGTTTCAAAGAATTTTATTGATAATTTAGAAAAAATTGGGCTGCAACAAAATCTTATCAAAAATATCCAGAAAAGTGCATTATTACAAACATGTTATATCACTCGCAGGTTTCTACAACTGATGGCTTGAGATGAATTTCTCCGCCTACAAGGCTTCCGGACTTTGTCTGAGATAAACACATGTATAAGAATAATAATAATAATAATTTTCTTAGCAACTTCTCGATGCACGTAAAAAGAAATTAATAATATAGATTAAATTTTAAAAAGATTTAACAAGCACTATAAAATAAAAGAAAGAAAGAAGAAATTAAAGCCTTAAAATTTTAGTTTTTAAAATTTCAATATCTTTTTTCTTTACTTTATTATTTTCCTGAAACTCGTGGAGACAACAAAAAAGAAAAGCCTTTATTTACACTTCAATTATAAAATTTCTTTAATACAAACTGTTTCTGAAACAAATAAAAAGAAAAAGCACAAAAAAAGTAAATTAATGAAATCCTCATTGTTTATTGATACAAAAATTGTCTAAATAGAATTACTTTGAAAGGGTTCAAACCAAGCATAAACTAAAAGGAATTTAAAATTCATTGTTTAGAACAAAGAAGCATTAATAGAAATAGAATAGAAATCCATTGGATTATAATGTTTTTCTACGGGAACTTTTCTTTTGCGTTCTAATGCCTATTTCGCGCTAAGAATCCATTTGAAAGGATTTCAAACATAAAAGTTAGATCGTCCCTAGTCTCGAATGTATATATTAGGGCCCCGCTTTTCGGCTTTTGCTTTGTTCATTCGGCGCTTTTCGTCATGACGTGAGTGCAGCCATTCGTTTCGATTCATTCACTCTGTTCACATCATTTGCAGTGCGTCTCTTTACATTCCGACAAGTTGTTGGACTATTATATGAACAGGCAAGTGGAAAAAAAGAAAGGAATAGTTTCTCTTTTCGGGATGTCCTAATCCGCCGTATGAGCGAGGCCCTACTATATACCAAGATTAAAGAAGATCTATCTATTTTCCTATTAGAAGAGGCTAAAAATCATTTCAATCCCAATTCATTTGTAAAAGACAAGTCAACCTCTGTCTGTTCGTTAACTTTCCACAACCTATTACCCAAAACATCGGCTTCTCACTAAAGGAAAAACTATATCATCCTAGAGATGATGTACGAAAATATTTAATCTTCACTATATTTAAGTGAATAATCAAGTTTACTTTAATTTTTTTTTATTGCTTTTGTTTTGCAGTTTGGTAATATTTTTTATACTTCTTTTTAAACTTAATACATAATAAACATCCAGAGTTCTTAGAACTGATTTGATTTGCCACTTTCACTTAATTTTAACTATTAATTAATTTAAAAAAATATATTAACGCTCTGGGTTTCGTATTTATTTATTATTACTTTTTAGTTCAGTGGGCTTCGATATTAAACAAGATGTGAAAAACTAAAGGCTAGAGAAGACTTTTTTGTTTTCTCTGCTAAATTTATTGTATTTAATAAGATATCTCAATACTGAACTAAAAAGAATTTTAAGTAAGGCTAAAACTAAGACTAATTCCTAGACTAAAGGAAGTTGATTAAGAAATAATCGTTACATGAACTTTCTAATCACTATTTATAGGAAATCACAGGGGATTTATTGATATTTCACAACTGGGAACTTTTTTAAAATGTAAATTTCGAAATTATTCTCAGAAATGTTGGAATTACGTTGCACCGTATTACGAAATATCCTTGCATTCCAATTGATTTTACATTAAAAACATGGGGGCATTTTTGTTAGAATAGATTATTACTTTTAATATTATAATTTCCTGAATTTTCATATTTACTTATAAAACTTCTATAACACTTCTAGAATTTTTTTTCCTTTCACAAATTTCTAATATTCAAAGTCTGTTTTATGTAATTTACTGCTTATTGTTTGGAGCTAACAGTCAAAAGCAAATCGAATCCTATTCGTAAGACTGTTAATATCTTACAGCAATAGTCTAAGATATCATGAAGGCTCATATGAAAGTACCAACTGACAATTTGTCAAGTAGGTGAGAAATAGAAACCATATCGTATTAATATAGCCTGTGTTTTCATTGAGCGAATGGTATGTAAAATTCATCTGTATTTAAAAGGGAAAAAAATGAAAATAGTTTTTAAAAGTAAAATAATATAGACTGTTTTTCATATTTCTATAAATATGAGAAACATATATGTTTAAATAATTTAAAAATTATTTTGCAAAATAATGATGTTCCTGTTATTTGTAGCACTTATGGCACTAACAGAGATTTTTTTTAAAAAAGTTATTTTAACTTGATTTAATTCATATTTATTTATAAGCAGTTTCACCCTCAAAGAGGTTAATTTAGGCTATTGTACATTTTGTAGCCACTTCAGTCGAGGAATAAAAGTGTTAAAGTTTGGGAATTTTCTGATTTAAAGTAAACATATCATCAGTTTTTCCATAGATTCATGAAGTGGAATTAGGCCAACATTCGTTTGAATCCGTAACTTAAATAATTTGTTTTATTTATTTATTTATTTATTTTTTAAATCTGAAAGCTTATTGTTAGGTTTAATTTAACTTTTTATTAAGACTCCTATAACTTTCATACAAAATTAGGCTTAGAAATAAGGAATCTTAGATAAGTAATTTGTGATATTAATGAAAACTATAAAAGCTGTTTTGATCTTCTGTAAAAAATGTGTTTATTTTGAAAAATCTAAAATTTTAGTCTTTTAAAATATTATGGCTCTGGAATGATTTTCGTGTAATTTATCAGTAATTAGGAAGAAGTTGTTGCTGTTATTATTATTATTATTATTAGACGAACGAAGCGAGTATCTCCATTCCCAACTAGATAACATTTTGTGAATCGTTTTATTAAAAACCTACAATAGCTAGAAATGTGAAATTTTGCATTTCTATCCACGTATAGACTATAAATGCACAATCATATTTCCACACCTAAAAGTGTAAATTTAATAAGAATTATTTGTTTTTAAAAACTTAGAAAAAACCATAAGAAAGACCATAACAAAAGTGCCATTAGTTCTGAAACCGAAACAAAAAATTTGTAATTTCTATTAATCCTACAGCGTCGTAGCATTAGTCCCTTTTAGACACCTTCAACCTTAACATGTAGATATATTTATTATGCAAATTTTCGGAAGTGATTTTAATAGTGCGCGAGTCTACTCTAAAGCCCGACTTTTTGCTAGTTACGTGGTATATTTTCAGCTAATCATCGCGTAGTGAAGATTAAGTATTTAGCGCTGGGACGTCAATTTTCATAAAATTGAAAAGAATGGAGACGAAAATAATCGTGGTCATATTTGGACGTAAAATAAGCATCGTATGAGCTCAGCTACTTTAGCTGGGTTTTCGAGGGTCATTTTGAACAAAGAAAACAAATATTCAAAAAGAGTAATCAATTAGTAGTATTAGTATTACTATTTGCTTGGTTGATCATATTTCCCTGTCAAGTTTTGAAATTTTTTTGCATCTTTTCTATTTTTTTAATTTAAAGGAATGTAGGTCTATCTAAGATTTTTAGATCGTAAAAATCCTCGTAATAGTCTTTTCTATTTTAACAACTTCCATTAAAATGTTGTTAATGCTAATTAACCTAAAATATCTCAAAAATTAGTAATCCGAATGCCATTCTAATTTTTTGGGATAATTAGTTAGTTAATCTCATAATCTGGTTATTGGATTATCATTTAATCCAATAATCCGGAAATGATTCAGTCTTTCTGTTCCTGCTAAATCGGAGCTCTTGCAATAGGGTTTATTGACCGATAATGAGCTAGAAACAATTTCATATTATTTGATTTTTATTTTAAAATAAAATTGATATTCTCTATAAGCAATTCAATAATATTTAAATTACTTATTAAATTTGTAATATTCTAATAATTTTGCCTCGCCAGATAACTGAATAGAATAAAAGTAATGTTATGACCTCATATGCAATATCTTTAGCCTGATATTAATAATTGGCGATAATGGTGAACTGAATGAAATGGGTTATATAAATCGCTTCAAACGAACAAGGCAAGCTACAGCAAATAACACTGTACTTCGTTTAGTAGCGACAGGAATTCATATCCTTGAATACTGTAAATTGCCTTTGGCAATGTTATAATCAACCACATTTGAACAATATGCATCAATTATTACAATTAATCCGATAATTATTTACATAATTTGTTTTTAAATATTGCTGATAATACTCTAGTCAAGAATTGCTTCTTGAAGATGAGAGCCATGTTTCTCCTTCTCCTCAATAAGTTGCTGCGATGACCTTATTTTCCTCAGAAGAGTTAAAGAAGAATTAAATCATTGAATTGGTCCGAATATACAGTTGGACTCCTACGAGAAAACAGTGCATTTAGTAGATTTAAGAATAACAGTGATAATCGGTAATGAACTGTTTACGGAAAGTGTTACAGCAACAAAGATGTGAAAGAGTACAGAAGATGAATATAACCCCATGTGCTGTGACAACAATAGGCTGAATCTGGCATTTCATACGGCGCTTAGAAAATCTTTAGGCTTTCATCAATTCGTCAACTTTAGAGGATCTGTCCATTATGAAGCATTAGATTGAATCTGGATTCATGGAAAATTATTAGTCATTGCTAATCATCGAACTAGTGCTGGCGATCATAGGACCGTTACAACCGTAGACCTCAAAGGAAGTCACAATAAAGAATAATGTGCTATAAATCCATCCGCCAACCTACAAACTTCCAAGAATAGAGATTGAGGCTACCATTATTATTATCCATTGTTGCAAATACGGAACATTGTTCTGCAGTCATCATTGCGGAGAAGATGAGGTCTTCACTTTATCACTGGGCTTCCTGCGCCAGATGCACTTTCCATATCTCGTCCCATCTTATTCAATCTACTAATGCCCAGACACAGAACAAGGTTGTTATTGTGGCCAATACGAGTGGTGATATTTAGTATTAACATACATTTTTCCCTAGATCAGTAGAGAACTATCTCATACATGTTTGTTTGTTTTTTTTTTGTTTGAAAAAAACAGTGTCAAAAAACCTATTTTTCAACGGTATGAAGATCTGTGAAGACTGTTTTGTTACTGATGTGTCTCGAAATGAAACCCAGGCAATTATTTTGTAGTCATTTCCTTTTCCTAATATTTCTACCGATAATTGAATTTTTTTTTTTTTTATGTCTACTTTCCATGGCAGTAAGTTTCGTTATTTTACAGATTGTGGCGAAACTATTTAGAAATATCAGCTTTAGATCATTCAGATCTATCTTCTTATATCTAATTATTCCAATGAGAAACCAGAAGATTACAGATTACAAAAATTGCAAGATAACGAAAGGTGAAAGAAGAAGACGTTACGAAAAAGTAAAGAATAGTGAAGAAATATTAGTGGGAACTTAGGCATGAATTGGTGGAAAGACGAGAGTTCAATTGTCAGTTTTGGAAAAGTAGAGAAAAAAGAAAAAAAAAAAAAAAACCCGAACTAATTGAATTTATTTGAGATTCGAAACCTTTTAAAATCGTAAAGCTTTCCTAATAAAATTCCAATTGGAAAAAATCTACCTGGAAATACTGGAAAGAAGATTAAATTATGACATGCGAGCAAGTAAATTTATCATTGAAGTTTATTTAATTTAATATCGAATAATAAAATCATAACTGACTTAATTTTGAAATTGAAAAAAAATGAAGAAATTGAACTCTACATTGAGTAGTACAAAGATTTCATAAAATTAGTAATAAAACTGATTCAACTTAAATAGATATTCTATGTTTATCCATCAAACTTTTTACTTCTAAAAAGTTAAAAATAAATGTAAGTCATTTAAATATACTAATGTAATATAATATTATGTAGCACAGTTATGAATACAAATCGATTATAAATTTGTAGCTTGTATGGTTAATTAAACATTACAATATTTACCATACAATAATTACAAAATACACGGTCTCGCAGTAATAATAGGCCTAAATACTTAAAAAAATAAGAATTTCTTCATCGTGTATCCTTTTGTAACTGCAAGCAAAAAAAAAAAAAAAAAAAAAATATGGTCAGTCAGGAACCCCGGGTATTATGGGTGCTCAGATATTTAGAGTGCTTTTACAAAAATACAAGGAACATCGTTACATATCGTGGTTTATTACAGCATTCATAATGAGGACCGCTTTCATGATACTGTATTAGGTTATATATTTTATTATAAAATATATTCTATCCTTTATTTATAATCTATAAAGGATAAATGAAGAGTTAGACTTCAATTTAGCTTACCTAATTTTAAAAGTGATTAAAATCTTCCTGATTGGTTTAAATATGTTTCTTAAATTACAGTTGGGTTTTCCTTAAATAATAACTTGTCTTTTTTACAACACAACATTTAATTTCGGTTGACAAATGTTCTCTTGATCAGCAGTCATTCAGATATTTATTGACAACAGTTACTATATCCAAACCATATTTTATTCTATATTGTTAAGTTAAATTGGTTTAAATTAATAAAATGCCAAAATACAATTTCAAGATAATGTCTAACAGATGGATGTTGACGATCCCGTATTTTCGTGATTTCACGTATTTTACGCGAGAATAGTCGCTATCCATGTCTTCTCACAAAATATTGAAATATTTAAATGAATTATAATATGGGGAAATGCATGAGATTTTTTACTACACTTTAATATAGTTTTAATAAATTGAAAACAGTCAATAAACAAACAATAAATTCATTATGTAGCATTTTCCTAGTGACAGACATTAAAAATACTAAATTCCTTGAGACCTGCTGAAGAGGCTAATGGCGAGATCTCGTGTTTTTCGTAATTCTCGCGCAAACGTGATCGTCAACATCTATCTGTTAGACATTAAAACATGCTGATGAGGGAGGGCCGCACAAGAACCCGAAAGCTTCATATTATTTTAACTTTTTGTAAACTAGAATTGTTATCTTGAAATTATCTGTAGGCATTTTATTAATTTAAACATTTTATCTCACACAAAAAATTTTTAAATATCAAGTTAAATTGGTCATAAAAATATTGAAGATGAAGAACTTAGTGCCACAAAGTTAATTTATTCGATTTATTTATTTACTTTATACAGGCCTGTATTTAGATGCAAACTATACAATCAATCAAATAATTGTCTTTGAAGCTGAATTGTATTTGCATATGTCATGAAATATATAAGTTACCTTAAAATTTAAACTGGTTACATCACCTTAGGAACACAAGTTTTGGCAAATACTCATAAAAATCAAGAGTCACAAGTAAAATTAATTTTTAATTTCATTATCTTTTGCTTATTACATTAAATTAATAACGACAGTTTTATATAAATTGTTACATATATTATTAACATTTTTATGAATCCTGTCTAATATTACGTTAGTTTTAAAATTACAGTATTTTTTTTTTTGTCTGTAGTATGCCTTATTTTCTTTATTTAGGATATTTTACCAAGTTATAAATTATAACTAAATGGAATTGGAATGGATGTTATAAAAAGAGAGATGAGTTTTCTAGCTCAAGTTCTGTTTAGTACAAGATTGTTGCCAAACTATGTTTTGGTTTCCCTAATAAATATAGGCATTTCGATAGCGATGAATTTAATTTTCGTTTCCTGGCATTTTGAGAAAAATAATTTTCAGTAGAACTTAATTTAAACTTTTAAATTTTTTTAAAATTTTTTTTAAATTTTTATTAAAATTTATAATCGAGAAATTTAATTATCGCGAATTGCCTTAAATAAAGTAAATATTTTGAAGAAAATCAATAATTTTATTGATTAATAAGGTTTTGGCTTATAATGTAACCAAAGAAAAGGTATTTCATTAATATTTGTAACTGTAGTAGTCACTCAAAGTACTTACGCTTTTTTTTTAAAGTATATTATTCGAGCACCTTGACCTATATAGTCCTAACTTTATCTGTGACAGTAGTACAGTTCCACTGTTGCTTACAAAGTGTATAGTTAATACTTTAGAAATGTCAACTGCATTTTGTTTGGTTAAATCAAAACATGGAAGTTAAATCTTGTATCCTGAGAACAGAATGACTCAGAGGGTGAAGGAAAACAAAGAATTTCCATAACGTTTTTCTACGTTCTTTGGCTAGACGTTAAATCATTGTAGTTTAATTTTTAAAATGCACTTTCTATAATTGATACATTTAATTAAAGTAATTCCCAAAGTTGGACAAAATTTTAGAATTTTTTTTTTCATATTTGAGAAATACTACGTAGAATTTTGGCAAATGAAAGTGATGAGGCGATTCAAGAAGACCAATCCCATTTATTGCTACGTTTTACAACTTAAATTAAATTAGAAATTGTTAGGATTAAATTAGCAATAGATTAGAGAATCTAAAAAAAATAAATCCTAAAAGTTGAAATAACCTTTGGCGTCAGTTTTTTAGAATAATTATTGAGAAAATGAATATGAATTTTTTTTTTATTTAAGCAACCTTTAATTAGTTTCATTATATTGTATTAGTTAAAATATAATAAATTTTAACTAATAAAATATAGTTAAGCATTAATATAAAAATGTGTCGGTAGAAATATTCTATAAAATCTGATACTTTTTTTTTTCTTTTCTTATCAAAAATTTGAAGTTTTTCGTATTATAACTGCCAATTATAAATCAATAATAATCCATTTTAAAAATTGAAATTACAATGCAGAATTCTAGATTTTGCATTACCTTAAAATTCAAGATTTACTAAGTTGTAGATTATTCAAATAATGGAAGGGAAAACAAACCCAAGCGAATTCATTCATCATTGTCATTTTGAAAATTATTTTCCAACTACAACTTTTCCATGCAATATATTTCGGAAATAATAGGTTTTAAACATTGATTTAACTGTAGATTCGAATCGAAACTTTCAAGTTCAACAAATACGTTCACGGTCGATCTAATGTTTTGAATATTCTTTTCTTGTTGTTTCCATTGGATTCCATTGCGGCGTCAAACATCGTTAACTCTTGAAAATTGCTTTTTAGAAATTCTGAACTTTTTTTTTCTGGTGAAGTCGCTTTCCTTCCGTTTATTTAAAGGCACTAATGGTTTGATTAATTTATTTTACTTTTATCTCATTTAGCTTATTTAGAATTAAATTTAATCAAAGCTTCGCCGATTTTGTGAAGGGATATCTTAATTTTAGCCTTTTTCTATTTTTGTTTATTTTTGGTTGAATTATTATAAACCAATTGCTTTTTCCAACAGTACTTCTGTAGATATAGAAGTTATTATATACAGTACAGATTCATAAAATCAAAAGAATAATATTATTTATCTATTAAATAATATTTAGTTTTTGCTTATTTTTATCTTTTATTCTTATTCTTATTTTTATCTTTTAAACAAGCGCCACAGTAGAAGAAGCTTATATATATAATACGGAGTATATAATTTATTATATATTATTTTTATTATATCTATATAAGTGACGTTTTTATCTCGTAGGGTGCGGGAAAACAATTAAGTTACTGAAGTGATGTTGCAGGAAAAAGAAAATCATTGAATATATAAACTTTGAAAAGTTAGAAAAATTATAAGTGATCAAATCGTAACTCTTTGTTAGGTAAATAAATTAGTTATTTTCTTTTAGTAGGCTACATTTAAATTCAAAAGAAATCTCCTACAATATTTGTTTTCTTTAACAGTCTACCTGTAATAAAATATAGTTTATATATTCTTTTGTAATGTTGTGAATTTTAACTTGCAGTAGCCACTAACTCCTGTTTTCTTTGGAACATATTTACGAAGGGAAAGAAGATATTTGGATGACAGGGGTCCATGATATCGTGGAATACAGAGTGAAAACGGCGGGATTCAGAACGACTTAAGCCCACGATCTCTAAGTCGGTGGCCAGGGCCTTTTCTTTTTTTTTTCCTCGTTCATCGGAGGTCCACCCACTAGACTCTTCTTCCTCATGAACGCCGCAGTAGTAAATTAATCTGATTAAGTAATTGGTCGCGTCTTCTCCGGTCGGTGCCAACTGGAACTCCGGAGCCAGAGGTTTCGTGGCCTGTGGATAGGGAGGGATTGGCTACACTTTCCCTCCCCCACTCTCCGTTTCCACCCTCTCCTTCGAGAAGAGCGAGACGAAATTATTACATTACAACGGCCATCTTTTAGGTTACGTATGCGATTATGACAAGGTATGGCGTCACCCCACTTAGAAGCCACAGCATCTGCCACGAATACTAAACAGACAGAAACACAAGGAAAACACAAGGACGACCTCAATGTTGTTATTTGAATGCAAACACACACAAATAAAAAAATATATATATTCCGGTAACTCCACCAAAGTACGCTAGAGTTGTTAAGTAAATGTTGGAAGCAAAAAAAGTTATAGTAATAAGTTGTAAATAATTATCTTTCATGAGAATTCGCTTTCGACGATATTTATTCATCTGTAAATAAGTAAATTTTAACGAAATTTTTGAAACTAAAAATTTAGCAAAATAGAAACAATTTATTAAATTATTTAATATGTATTAAATGAATATATCAAAACATCAGATTGATAGCTAAATGTGAACTTAGTAGGAACTTGAGCAAAATTTATTACTTTCATAAAGCATATTACTATTTACAATTGATTTTTAAACTGCTATCTCATGTTCCTTAAATTACAAAGCAATTTAAATTTCTGTAGATTATTCTTTGATTGATGACAAACTTGTAGGGTCTAAAGGCCTTACGAATAATTGAAACTTACTGCGGGTCGAAATACGATTTTATTTTAGCGCTGCAACAATTACAAAATTACCTAATAATTAATAAGTTTAGTTAGATATTAGAAATTGAAAAAAAAAATAAAGAAGAAAATACTAATATTTAAAATAAGTATGTTTTTCCAAACTAATAACAACAACTCAGTAACGCGAAAAAAAAATAGGTTTTGTTTTTGTTTTTCTATCAGATATGGAAAAGAATTTCAAGATTTACATTTTTGAGATGCATCTTTGATAGACAGCAGCAAAAGATATAGACGATATTCGGTCAATGGGATGGGACCGCACTGTCATGTTTGAGACCCACTGGTATACGATCATTTTAGAGTCAGAGTTGTTAATCAGACTATTCTGACAGTGGTATGCAATTAGGGCCATCAAACTCTAATCAGAAATTATCTTCCCACCTTTTTTTCACTCCCCCAAAGTAAACAGAAGGTGTGCTTCAAGGCGATTGAACTGATCATAGGTTGGGTCTACTTAATAGATGGAGGTAAAACAAGAAGTGTCCGATGGGTGGCGAGAAACCCCCTAAATCAATCGCTTCCCCTTCGGAACTTAACCAAGGGGTTGTAAATAACTCGTGGGCCTGTTTAGGTGCAGTAACACCTTTCCTCCTGTCTCCCCCTATCGAAAAGAAAATGAACCTTGTCGGACAATACGACCCCATTCAAACGAGGATGACGACCCCTGGGATGTAGGTGGCCTCTCCAAAGGAAATACCCATACACAAAGAGAAAGGGAATAATTTTTCCTTTGCACTGGACACTGGGCTGGGATCAGCCTGTTGACTTCAATGACAGTGTGTGGGGTCTCACCATTTTATTGACTTCGGATTCGAATGCACAGTGTAAACGATCCTACCTTTATTTAAGAAAAAAAAGAAATACCTCACATGGATATATTCTCAGTAAAGATGTCAACTTATTTCTATGGTTGTCAACAGAATAAATGCTATATTCAGGCTTTTCTTAATATAGTATAGTCTACTAACTTTGGAATTTATGGATGTCCATTGAGAAAGAATTCAGTTATGCCACCCAGTAACTGTTATTCTTATTGATCTGTTATTGTTATTTTTATTTATATGGTGATTTTTATGATAAAAAAAACAGAATCTTAATAAAAATTAGAATTTAATGGGTAAATAATATATCTAATTTAAAAGCAATATGTATAAAAATTAATAAGTCTATTAGAAGTTTTGAAGAATATCTGTTACCCAATTATCTTTTTTTATTACTTGTTTTTTTTTATTAGACATTTTTTTTTTACACAATAACGATTTTTGAGTTTGTCACAAAACTAATGAAATAAATAAAAATGATAGTTTTGCGGATTTCAAAATTTGTTTCTGTTTTATTTTCAGTATTGTTATCATATATTTGTGCTGTAATTCATTTTGTAATACAAATTTGTCAATATTCTCTAAAAGCTTTTGGAAAGTTTGCTGAACCTTGAAAATTAAAAATAATAGATTTTTTTTTTTAATCTATTAATAAAAAAGATATTAACATAAAAGGAAATTATAGAAACGAAATTTATGAGAAAATTCTTTATTTTGAACTATTTTAAAAATAAACAACAATAAAAAATAAGTAAATAAACAAATAAAAAGCCTACAAAATGTCTATAAAAAAATAGAAATTCAAATTTAAAATTAAAAAGTAAAATTTAATATTAGTGAATTTTATAATTCTAAAATTGAATATTACTTTCACTAGAATTAGTAAAAATTATACACTGAAATTTTCATTTTAATGTGAATTAAAACATAAACTGTAAAATTGCAATATTAATGTATTTCAAATAGTAACTTTTAGTAGCCTACTTCAGAAATAGTAAGTAATCAACTGGGGGACGTCTTCAAAACAGATTTTTTTATATAAGTAACCTTATAAGCTTATATATATATGTATATGTTGTAGCCTCATGCTTAAACTTGACAGTTTTTGAAGACTTAGGAAATCCTGTAATAAACTTTCAAGAAATATGTAGGCATTTTCCTGAAATGTCAAATTTCACCATGAGATTACGACACAAATATATAAGTAAGCGATATATATAATATAATTTACTTACTATATCGCTTGTTCACTTTTTGTTTCACTTAAGTGATGTATTATAATAGATTCCAAGAGAGTTTATAATCTCAACCCTATCCGTTTGTCATTAATTAAGTTCAATAACATTATTTAAAAATTTTTCACGGAAGGTAAGAACTGAGGAGGCAGAAATGAATTTAAAAAAAAATAAAAATAAAATAAATAAAGTCAGTTGTGAGCGGCCGAAACATCATTTTATTTTAGATTTTTTAATCATATTTGTTTTCAAAGTTATTTTCTGTGTTGACCGTTTAGTGATTTTTTTTTTAAAATTCCCTACGCATCTTTAAAAGATTCTCAAAATAAAATGGTGTTCCACTGTTCTTGCGGACAAGAAGTCTCGTATTTGTTCCTGCAACTTTTTCCTATCAAAAGAATTTGTAGTAGACTTGAATCCTTTTAGATTTAGAAGTGACTCTATCAAATAGAGCAGCATGAATACAAAACAGCTAGTTAACGAGAAACTGACAATTGCTTGAAATATTTATTTGCTGGTAATTTTAAAATAAGAGGTAAAAATCATGAGAAAGTGAAAACTAATATATTTATTTCTCTCCTCGAAATATAGATGCCAGGTTTTTAATATGAAAGGACAACTATCTCAAACTTCAATGCAAACTATCGAGCTTTTAGTGACTACAACAACTGAATACAGTTTGTTTGTTATTTATTTTTAGATCAATCTGGAAACGGCTTCAAATTGTTCAACTATTTACAACTCTGAAAAACTTACGTAGAAATAAATACATTTGAGAATATGATTGTGCAACGACAGTCCACTGAGCTGAAACGGACAATGTTTTATTTGTTTATTTTTTCAGTAGTAATCGCAATTGGTTAGTTTATTTAATTCATCTTAAAATTGGTTTAAAAAAATATTCATTCGGGTAGAGAGAGTTTTTGTAATACTCTTTTTACTCAAATGACATTGATGACCCGGATGCCAACGAATAAAGAAAAGCTTCTTTTTTTTGTTTAATTCTTCTTTGTATTCTTTCTTGGGAAGACCTGAGAGCCAATTACAAGTGAGGCGAGCCGTCCTCCATAACTCAGCGCCCTTGGCGTCTGCATCGCCACCCCCTCCTCCTATCGCTCCGCGGAGAGTTATGCCGGCTGTTCTGTTTATCTGCTCGACCTCCCTCCGTCATCTTGATTCATTTCGCGGTTTTCGGACGGTTGTATGCTAATCGTCGACGAGACAAACAACAAAATACCTTGGCTCCGGTGTCTTCTCCTCCCCTCTCTTTAAGTGGGTGGACCTGAAACACCCTGACGATACTCCTTAAGTATTTAACTGTTAAATAATCAGATTTAAAATTTAAATGAATTATAATGAAGGTGAACAAACAAACAAATAAAAAAACCGAACGAAAAAAACAAACAAACAAACGAAAAATTCGCAATATAGGCCTAAAGTATTTTGAAAGAAATGTCTTTACACCTCTGTATACATATATAGTTTACTTTTCTTTTTAATTGTTTTAAAAGAACTTGATAATAAACAATAGCCTTATTTATTCCTTACAATTCATTTATAATAATGTTTTTACTGTTTTCAACCATAAAAGTTTCTTTGCTTCAAATTATAAGTAACTGAATCAAGTCATTGCACGAATGTAATTAATTCCAAAGTTATTTATATGTCTTCCAAGTAAATATCAATATCAATATTTCAGCTTTGGATAAATAAATAATTGTAATATACAATGTAAATAGAAAAAAGAATGAGTACAAATGCCATTTTAAAAAGGTGTATATGTTCTCGATCCTTCCAGTGTTGGAATCAATTGAAGATGTTAGAGGTAATAAGCATTTTTGAATTCTCAGAACTCCTTCCGATATTTTTGTGATTCAAAACTTGTAAAACTCCAACCGGTAAAGGGAGAAAAATTATGATGTTCTTAACAATCTCAAGGAAACTACAAATTGTATGGTGTTATGCATCATTTGACCAAGCGCCAAAATTCGATTTTGAGATACTCGGATAAACGCAAAAGCTTATGTATTACTTCACATTTTATATGGAATGATGATTATTATATAACAAAATGAAGATACTTTCACAGAACAATTCTGGTCATTATCAAAATTAAGAATATCCTTCAAAGGTCATTAATCACAAGATGCAAATCTTATTCATTACGATTCGTCGATTGGCGTTTATTCAAATTTATATTTCGCAGCATTATGTTGAGATTAGCAAGCAGGAACAATTTTTTATAAAGAGTTTTAGTTTACACCTTTAGCTGATAGATGGTATAATAATCTAAAAAAAAAAAAAAACCTATTTTGGCGCTTAGTCAAATGATGCATAACACCATCCAATAAATATATATGAAACTACACAGATAAAAATATAAATGAAGCTACAAAGATAACTTAGTTCTGCAAATGACAGAGCAATGGTATTCAAATAGATAATCTTAAAGCCACAAAAATTGTAGCATTTAAACATGTCTTGAACTTCCTTCATTAGATCATACTTAGTTGATACTTAGTAGATTATTATAGTATTTGTTCTGTTATATTTTTTTTAGTTGATAAATAGTGAAAATAACGAATATGTCAGAAAGACCTTCTTATTCATTTGTAATTATTCATAGTGTGTGTAATTCACACAATACAGTTCTGTATTGTGGGGCTGTTATAAGCCTATGTTTTTCCGTTTTATATTTATTTACAGTCTGACGATGAATTTTCGAAACATGTCACTGTTATTATATCTTGATTTATAAATTATATCTTTCCTATTTGTGGGAATGGTCTTATAATAATTAATTATTCATTTGTAATTTACTATTATTGTTATTAAAAGCAAAAGTTTTAATTTTTTAATCTGCAAGCAACATTCATGAAACGAAAGTGAAAGATTATATATGTATGTATGTATGTATATGTACAAAAGAATTTCTGTACAAGAGTCTTACTCGATTCATCCGCTATATCCCTTCTAAAGTTGTAGCGCCCCTGTAGGGAGATTCTGTCAAACTCTACTTCCATTCAAAATATGAAGCTGCCTTTATTAAGAAATCATCTATTTTTGGGCTTTCTTTACGATAATGATTACTCTCGTTCAGTAAGGAAACGTCAGCATTCTGTTATAGGTTTACGAGACTTTTCCTTCCGTAAGAGCATAAGAATTTGCGTTATCAAACAATATCGTTTGAAATATTGGTTCGTTCTATTCGATGTGATCTGTAATTCTGTTAGTAATAATTCTTTTCTTTCGCAGGTGCTTGATATTCTGTTTCCAAACAGCTTCATTTCCACTCATTCTTAACTCAGAAACCCTTTTGGCGTTCTGCAGTACTTTATTATTAATAAACAGTTCTTAAAATACAACGTTAAATAATAATACTCGAAAATCACAAGTTGCTGAAAAAGTACCGATGAAAATATTAGAAGTTTTAACAGAGAAATAAAAGCGTGGAGAACTTTGATCAAAGTGTAGTATCTTACTTTAAGATTAATTAATCAATAACTTAAAGGATAGGCTACTACGTATTTCTTGTACTTGCTTTCTTTTAACATCTTCAGTATTGCTTTAAAATCGTTTCTCATGTTTCAGTTATTAGCGTTTTAAAACATTCATTACTGCTTAGGTCTGCAATATTCGTCTTCTCATTTCTTTAGAGGAGAAAATAAAGGCCAAGAGGTTGTCGTTACAAGCAGACGCGGATGGCATTTTCCAAATACACCATCACGACAGTAATAACAAACACAATCATTTGAACAAAGTTCAATATATATTGTGATTCTCTCATCTAGCTCTTTTACCTAAAAGAAGTTTGCGGAAGTGAAGTTTAGAATTAATCTGGAGTGCTCAGATCGAAAATACGAATTTTAACACCTCTATGAAGTTTAACCAATAAAAATTGTTGCACAGAAAATTAGCTAAAGAAATTCTTATAATAAAGAATTAAAAAAAAATCTATATAGACTAGGCTACTTAGAATTTTAAAGAATTTTGAATAAGGTTTTGCTTTTACAAAATCATGGTTTTTTTTAAAAATAAAATTCCACTATAAAGTTAAATGGTATAAACTTAAGCCGATGAATATCCTCAAAACATTTCTTTTTAAAGTTGCATATAATAAAATTACTAGAAATAATAATGAAACGATAATAATAAGAAGGAAAAAAATATTATTCACAGTGGTCTTTAAAGGATGCGGAGTAGATAGACGCCTGGGGCACTAGTGAAAACGTTGCTGGGAAAGTTATAGAAAATTAGGAAAAAGTTGATATCCCGCGGTATCCCGAGTCTTTCGTCAGGACTGTGCAATGCTTTAGAGATGACTGTAATTATTGAAACAGATTTTTTTTTTCACAAATTTAAGTAACTGTTCAGTTATGTTTAGGTTCTTTTTGTTGTTGTAAATTTTTACCATTTGCAATTGACCGTTCATTCTTGACTCCATTTTCTGTCTAGACATTGTAAATCGAATTTTGATTTTAGCGTAATGCAGAGGGATCACCTTATTAAAGCATTAAATATTTTTATTTATTTATTTATTTTTAGTTGTTTTGAGCTAATGTTTTACTGTGAGTTGTAGGCCTATGAGTCATTAAAATTTTGCATCCAATTATGTAAAGTGAATTTCGTAAAATACTCTTTGAATCAACTGTATTGAACTTATTTAAAATATATTTCATCTAATTAGGATGTTCTGGAAAAGAAAATTGTTTTTTGAAGATTTTAATTTCAAGGTTAATCTCATAGCTTATTTATTTATTTATTTATTTTTTCTAGTTACGCCTAAAGTTGCCGGAGGGCTGCTGGTTAACGACCTCAACTTCATCTCCATGATTGAGAATCGTTGGGGCCTATACCTTCTACGCTCCGAAGGGGTCTACATGGCTGTAAAGTAAGATCCTTTAACTTAACCTAGCTGAAAGTTTATGTAAAAACGTTCAAATGATCATAACAATGTTGAGTTGCTCTCAAAATTTTTATACACAAACTATGCAATGTTATGGATAACATAAGCCCGAATTAACTTATTGTTCTAACAATTATTCGGAAATTATTATTGTTAATTCATTAATTTCAGGATAAAGTAAGTTTCACGAAAGCCTTCAATTTTAAGCATTTTATGCCCAAAGATTAAAAACCTTATGATCACATTAAATAAAATTTATAATCCTTTATATTAATTTTCTAATGCTCCGTTTCAATGAAGATGAAGAAAGTAAATTTGAAATTCAAAATTAACAAAAAAAAGGTCTTTATTCTTTATTCAAAAATGCAGAGATTGTGGGGAGATATACATAGGAAGTACGGGCCGAACGGTAAGAGAGAGGGTAAAAGGTCTTTATTCGTATAGGCTAATTCAATTCGAATTAAAATCATTATGCATTAATTTTTAAATTGCGTTTTACAGAAGTTTTAGTAAGAAACGAATAATAATAATAATAATAAAAAAAATCCCTGTGTTTGCTTTGTACCGTATACTAAATTTCTTTCAAATACTGTGAAAAATGAATTTTTTTATTTTTAAATTTTAGATCTCTTAAAGATAGAATTTTTATAAAATTAAGTGAACAAGTAATTGTTATGATTGGAACAGAACAACTTTTTTGTTTATTTGTTTTTGTTTTTGTTTCTTTTATGGAGTTTTTCAACTTTGTTTTATCAACCTTTTTTTTTTTTTAATCTCTTATTTTCCAAAAAATTGAAAAAAAATCTATGTTTGAATCTGATTTCCTTAAAAAAAAAAGGCAAAATTCGTTTTATACTGTCCCTAAAGGGTAAATAGGAATTGGTATCTACGATGCATTAATGAACCCAATATGATTAAGGACCTTTGGGTCTATTCAGTATTGTGTCTCCGATTGTCAGAATGCGTGAAATAATTTGTTTCCATAGCTGAGGATTAATGGGAAATCGATAAGTTCCTCCCCTTTGGGGCATTGATGGGTGCTCACCGGTGTCCTGTGGCGACGGCTGCGTGTAGGCCCCGCCCTGGCCTAGTAGGCCGTGCACCGGCATTGTGCTCCGTCTAGCGGCGATTGGTGGAGCAGTGCAAGCGAACAAAACGCCACGATTATTCATCGTAGCGCTCGTATATTACGAAGAGGCAATAGAAGCAACAATATTAAAAGCTTTGCGGGGGAGACAAAGGTAGAGATGGGGGGAGGGGAGTTGAGATTTGCAGGTAATTTCAAAATGGCCTCAAACATACATCGCATTACAGTAAATAATGAATGTTTTATAAATGATGAGGTAAAGTGAGGGGCAACTCCATCTCGCAAGCCCCAGGCAAATAAATTTATTATTTTCTTTTCTTTAGAAACTCATTTGGCAGAAGTAGATTCGCAATTTTTATTAAATAAATTAAAAGTCATTCAATTCATTCTATTATTTACAATAGTTAATTTCAAACTTTCTAATGCTTAAGAAACTTACGATTGTTTTTAAATAAATAACAGAATTTCTTTTTTAAAAACAATAAAATAACAATAGACAAAGCAAATATAAAAAAAAATACGAAACCTACAGTATTTTTTTTTTTTTGGTTTATCATATTTTTTTGCAATATTATTGATATTTGTAAATTGTTATTTTCAAATAAAGATATACTTAAAAAAAAAAAAAAAAAAAAAAAAAAAGCTCTTTAACTACGTGCAAATTGTTTGAATGAAAATTTTACAATTTCATTAACTGTTAGTAATAGATGTATAACTTACATAAACGAAAAGTAACTAATTCCATGATACCATTTTTTCCGCAAAAAATTTCTCTACATTGATTTCTAACTTCACCTTTCAAATTACATATATTCTTTACACATATTCAAATAAAGATTCAAAACTGTTATACGTAGTTTTTTTCTTTTTTTCTTGTTTTAAGCTTTTTTTTTTTTTATGGAAAATCCATCAATAAATAAATTAAGAGTTCCTATAAATTTAAAGTCCTAAAATATTAGTTTGACTATAAAATATAGTAGTATATTGGTTTGCAAAAGTTATAGTTATTGAACATTATAGTCAAACAATAAATCTAAAGAACTATAATAAAAAAAAATTAAGAATTAAGTTGTTTTTAATTTTTGTTTTTTGTAACCCCAAAACTGCAGAAGAGCTCCTGTATCTCATTTTCATAAATTTTGCTGCTACTTTTTGATCATTTAAAAAAAGAACCTTCTTCTAAAAATAAATTAAAAGAAATAAAGCAAAACAAATACTTTTAAACTCATTTCAAGGCGATCTTGTTATAAAAAATCTAAGTGATACGGCCCACACAAAAAAAGAAGAAACCCGATAATGGGAAACAGTCTGGTCTATTAAGGTAATAATGTGTCCATATGTATAGAAATGGGCTACTTAATAGGGAAGCAAAGATTTCTGGATGCTTCTTAATAAGCTATAAAGCAACGACTGCTTAAAAATAGATGAAAAATTTCCTGATAAAATACTTAGGTTAGGGGACGTCTTCTTTCTTTCTTTCTTTCTTTTTTTAATTTTCAGTTACTTTTGGAAACTTTCCATTTTTTTTTATAGTAGTGAGTCAACTTAAAAAAACCTTGTTATATTGAAAAAATTTAATATTTAAGCTTTAAGAAAACAAATGGGTAATATATTTCGAAAATAAAATTTGAGGAAAACAAACAGAAAAGTACCGATATAATATATGAAAATAAGATGAATTAGAAAGTCATTTTTTTTTTCAATAACATAATGGTAGACTAATCTTCTATTATAATTTTTTATTTGCATTTTTGAAACGAAGAAAAAAGTATTATGTTGAAATTTTTTACATTACTGATAATGATATATCGAATTTTGGAAATTAAATAAAGAAATAAGAGAATATTGAAACTATGTATGCTTAAGTTATGTAATTTTTGCAAAATAAAACATAATATTACATGCTTTCACTTATTGCAGCTTGATTTACTTGTAACATTTAAGAATTTTCTACATATAGAAAACATTTAGTTTTCAATAATTTGAAAAAAAAAAAACCCAAAAAACAATGATTGTTTTGGAGATTCCGAACAGATCCTCTTATTTATTTATTTATTTATTTATTTATTTAGTTTTTGCTAGGAAAACGAAGTACATGAATCATTCTACATTTTATGATGCACAGCTTACAAATTTGCAATAAGGAACTAAGGGTAAGATTTATGGGTGGGAAAATAAATAAGCTTTTTATTTATAGTTTATTATCTATGAAAAATAATCATCCTACTCTTTCTGTCTCTTTTGTTTTTGCTTAATTGGATTTAAATAAAAAAATAAAAAACAAAAACAAAAAACAGCTAATTAATATTTGAAAGCAGATGCTCATATAACCATCAAACGGTAGTTTTTGCGGTTGTTTTCATTAGGCTAGTTTTAAACATTGGTTTTTCTGAAAAGCAGTCGAGTCTGGAAATTGTAGTAAATATATACTTATATATTTTTTAAAACATTTTTAATACGACTTCCTCATGTAACGAAGAAGTTAATATTAAGATCAAGGTTTAATTGACAAAATAAAATGTAATTATTAAACATTAATAAAATTTGTTTAGAATCAAAATGAATGAAAATTAATTTGTATAGCAGTACGATTCTATGTTGCATGGCATTATTTAACATTATTTAGCATTTTGTTTTATGTTGTTTCATGACACTATTTAATGCACACAAAACCAAAACACACACATACACACACACAAATGACAAAAATGGGCGTTTTTTATTAGATTTAAGAATTAATAGGAAGTTTAACTCTTACTTTCAATTTTGCCTTAGAAATTTTAATAATCTCTTAAAAATAATTGAATTTTTTATTCTATTTTTGAAAAAAATTGGAAATGTAATAAATAGTTTTTTACGAATGATTAATTCAAAGCAATTAGTTTAATGCATTTTTAGCAGTTAATAAGTCTTTATTCCAATAATTTGGGCTAATATAAAATTTCTCTTATTTATTTATTAGAAGATTTTAAATTAGTTATTTACTTAATAATTTAGGGAAATTAAAGTAATATTTTTATTTCGTTTTTCTAATAAAAAATGAATGAATTGATTAAAAGTGAAATGATATTACAATGAAATAAATTCGATAATCTGAAGTGGAAGCCGTGGCTTCTACAGGGTAGGGGTTTTGTGGGAAAGAGAGAACGCTTTACGGTACATAACGGAAACTTTTTAATGAGATGCATGAGTTATTCAGTCTCTTCTCATCCAGTATTTAGACGTTGAAGTCTCTTAAAACTGTATTAATTACAAAATAACTAGAATGAATTCCCTTCTATTATTTGTAAGTATATTTTCAAATGCAGATAATTATAAAATTATTTACGAATAGTTTTAAAAAGTAACGGAAAAAAAAGTAAAAAAATTAAAATTCTTCGAAGTTGTAATCAATTTACATAATAGAAAAAAAAATAATAATAAAAACCAGTATCTTAACGGCGTTACTGCGGCCATGTTTATCGTCAAATATTGAACAAAAAGAAAATGCGATAATAATTTTTAAAAAAAAACCTAAAAAATTTCGTAGAATTTAGAAAAAAATTACCCTAATTTTTTTGAAATAGTACAAGTGCTTACCTGTGAGTTTTGGTTGCCTCTGCTCTGGTTTGTACGGTGGTTGCGAATGATGAATCCGAGCCATAGGCGTTGCAAGTGAGCATGCGGCCTCCGCGATGGGGGGCTCCAAACCACCCGGCGTTCGTCTCCAGTTCCTCCGGTCTCTCGGCGGGGTCGCGGGTTCGGTGCTGATCGTTAGCCTACAGGAAGCATCGATTGTTTCTGGCGAATGCAGAATCGAAAGTATAAAAAATCAATTGTTTTTCATTGGAAAGAAGCCATGGAAATCAAAGTGTACATTGTTGTCTAAACAAAGTTATTGTTTTTCTTCATTTTTTTTTTTTCACTAATAAGAAAGAGAAAAAAACAAAAAGTTACTTTAATATATATACATTAAGTTAACTTTTCAGAAAACGTAAGATTCCATTTAAAAGTGAAAAATTGTAAGGAAAACATTGTATATTTGCTTCATAAATACATCTGAAAATTCTTAAAAATAAAACTATTGGAATTGTAAAGAAAATATTATGTTTAAAGAACCCAATATTTTTTTATTATTATTTTTTTTATTTTTAATGTGTATTTTTGCTTTTAGCTTAGATTTGTGGAGATGACATATTTCTTCCTACTACAATATTAGGTTTTTTTATTTTTTTAAACCAAATTAAGAGTAATCAATTAAATAGTAAAATAAAAAAAAAAAATGCATACTGCAGTAAGTACATTGGATGAACAATTTTTTTTTTTATTATTGTTATTTTGGAATTTTCTTTGTTTTGTTTTTTTGTTGTTTTGTTTTTTTGCAATTATTTAGTAATTTACAAAGAAATGAACCCAACAAAGATTTTCATCAAATACATTGCAGAGAAAGGTTTCTGTAAATACGTAAAACTTAAGCATATTTATAAATAATCTTAGCCTACATAAAAGAGGTCTTGGATTAAAATTTTGGCAATCAAAATTTATCACTTAAGATTTAACCGAATCCAAAAGAAGAATGAATCCTGTTAAAAATCTTTTGAACAATGTCTTAAATTCTAAATTTAATTCATTTAAAAAGTTTTTGGTAACAATTAACTAGAGTTAACAGTTTAAAAAAAAAATTGATTATAAAGTAAAAAAAAATATATATTTCATTACTAACCTAATTAGGTCAAAAAGTAAAAATAAACAAATTCATTAATCCCTGTTTCACTTAGAAATCACTGCTTGATCTGTAACACGAGCTCCAAGCACTTCGTTTTTTTTTCCTGATTGGATTACGATGCACGCGTTGCCTTTATCAGTTTCTCATTAAAGCCGAGACGCCAAGAAGTCGATTTCCAGGTGTGTTTATCTTATTTAGCGTGTCCTGCTGTTTACAGGTATATACGCAGATGGACCTCCCGCAATAGTATTTCCTCTTCCCGTAATTTAACTTTTATATTTTTCACCTTTTACTTTTTTCCTTTGTTATTTTGTCATTTATTTTTCGCTAACGACCCTAATTAGGATTATTTATTTTATAAAATCTTCAAAACAATAATAACGTTCAGTAGGAAACAATGATAATGTTTTTTGTTTTGTAATGTTTTAATGAAATAGTTACAAGTGTTTCAAAAAAAAAAGTAAATAATTTCTGATTTTAGTTTAAATGGTATCCGATATTTATTTATTTATTTATTTACTTACTTATTTATTCATTTTTGTCTGTAAAGTAGCAGATTACATAGATATTAAAAGGCTAGAAGTTATCATGGTTGGCTTCACTGCCAAGAGAATCACCAACTTTCTATAGAATTATCAGATATAATCTATTTATTATTGAGATTCTTAAATCAGGAACCCTACCATTTTTTTAGACTCCTAATGAAAATCATAATAATAATTTTGTTTTTTTTCATATTAAAAAAAAATTACTGTTTTCGTGAATATTTAATCTCAGTGAAGTTATTCCCAATTGTCAGATAGGAACAACTTTCATAAACGAAGAAGCCTTTCGATTTCATTTATTCTTGAAAATACACAGCCACAATAAAACCCTCGAATATTAGTAATGTATTTGAAAACTTTGTAGATATTACATAGTTATTTTACAGCATATTGAGATGCAGTACTTTGTATTGAGTGTAACTCTCACTGACCTAAAAAGTTGACTTGTTACCGAGCAAGTAATTTAAAATAAGCGCTAAAGATGATTTCTAATTTAAGAATAGACATTAGTTTCAAATAATGGCGAGATTATTACGTGCTACTTTACTTATAAGACTTTCATATTATATTGATATAGCAGATGCAGTATTTGTCGAATAAAAGGATGGTAATAGTCTGGAACTACATTATTGTTAATTAACAAGAGACGAGGACACACAAATATAGAGAAAAAGTTTAACAGATTAAAAAGACTACACAACCGGCTTCGATTCGGTAACACGAATCTTTAACAAGTCTTTAACAACTTGTTAATTATAGTGTGCACACGTTAAACTTTTATTTTATGCATAATTGTTGATTAGAAAATACCTATTAATCTAGAAAACCTTTCTTCTCAATTTGGTAAATTTCAAATTATATTTTTCTAAATATTTTAAAAGCATTCGGTCCCATTTTTGTTTTTGTTTTTTTCTTTACAGTTTTTCTTTGCCAAATTTTTTATCACACTGATCGAGATAATGATTCTCTATCAGAATGAATCAAACATAACAGAAAAAAAGTTCACATTAATATCGCATTCGAGGTTATTAATTATTGTTTGTCAACATCTTACAGTATCTTTCTCAAACCTCCTTCAAAAAATAAAATCAAAGGCATTAAACTAAAGAAGTTCAGACCTTCCATCTTTATTTCCAACTTTTTTTATAATCGGAATAAAATTTAAACAAACTAACATAATAAGGACGCTACTGAACTTGGTATAGGCGGTCCCCGGGTTACGGACTACCCGATTTACGAACGGGCTCCCAAGGCTCCCATAATGATAATTTATAATTAAAAATTTCAGTTAATAAGTCAGAAACTAGTTTCTTCTGCGCATTACCGCATGTAAAAAAAAAATCTATATCCTATCTACACTTTGTTTTTATATTCTGTTTGTTTGAATTAAAAGAAAGAGCAGAATAGTTCCTGTAACTTATTATTACAGTACATGGATATTATTGTTATTAAGTAAAAGTTTCAAACCAGCAAAGACAAAATGGCGGGTCAAGGACCAAAGCACATATTGCCAAGTGTAAAAAAAAAAAAAAAAAAAAAAAAGTGTACAAGAATGGTTGGGGATGTGTGGTTGGTGTCCATAAATTTCCTAAACTATGCGTGTTGTGTTGAGTACCACAGCCTTCTGGAATTGTGCAAAAGTGTTTTTGTGAAGTCCACAGCTGAGGCTGTGGTGCAATTTGTCAGGCACCAGTATTATTATTATTATTATTATTATGTAAAAATTTCAAACCATGGGTTTCCCCAGCAAAAACAATATGGCGGGTCAAGGACCAAAGCATATATTGCCAAGTGTAAAAAAAAAAAAAAAACGAATGGAAGAATGGTTACGGATGTGTGATTGTGTTAAATGTCCTATAACTATGCATGTTGTGTTGAGTATCACAGTCTTCTGGAATTGTGTTGAGTATCACAGTCTTCTGGAGTTGTGTCGAGTATCACAGCCTTCTTGTGCGTATTTTTGTGAAGTTCTAGTGTGCTGAGGCTGTGGTGCTATGTGTGAGGCACCAGACCAGTGGCGGACTTATTATTATTATTATTATTATTATTATTATTATTATTATTATTATTATTATTTTTACTACCGTATATGCACTGTTCAATTGGGATCTGAGTTACAGACAAATCCTATCTAAAGACGTTCTTCGGAACGTACGGTATCTCGTCCGTAATCCGGGGACCGCCTGTATTAAAAAAACAATTTAGCAGTTTTAATTGCTTTCTGAAGATAATTCAAATAATATTTCCTTTCGTAGTAAAGGTTTTGTTGCAGATGGAGAAACTTCTGTTTCACAGATACCTACTTAAGTGCAGTAAACATTCTCTGCCAATAAACATTCTTTTTGAAATAGATTATTCAAATATTCAATCGTTATATTTATCTCCTGATGTTTTTAACTCCAAACTATTTTTACTTTTTGCTGACTCATTTTTTTTTTTTTTTGTCAAATAATGAAAAATACAATGGCAGCTGCTAGAACTTTCTGTTGCTTGTAGGCGTGCCTGATGTTGTCATGGTTCTCTTGTTACTTGGCGAATTGAAAAGGTGTTTGAACCGTAAGTCATCAGAACGTAAATTAATGTTCATTGTGCTGCTGCATTCGCTATTCCCTTTCGGAGCAAATAATCAAGGTAAAGTAATTAACACCTGAGTCCCCGACAAAGAACACCGCCTCTCATGCAGATTGGCAGTCATCCATTCAATTGACAGAATTATTGCAGTTGCACAACTCGAGCTCTAGGAAAAGTCTCTAGGGACTCACGAAAATCCCCCAAAATTTAGAGAAATTGCCTGAGATGTTATTAGTAATATCAGTTGGAAGTTTAAATAAAATAGCAAATTGAAAACATTGCTTCAAAAATTGTAGGAGATTTAAAAAATTGCATCGGGAAGATTGATTACATTAACTAGTACTTGCTAGAAGCTCTGCAAGAATAAATATTTACTCATGTTAATCTATTTTTAAGAGTTCAGTTCATATTCTCATGCCTTCTTGGTTTAGGCTTACTAATTATGATAATTTTGATTGATAATAATCTGAATTACGCATTTTATGTATATTATTCATTTTCTGTGTAATAAGATGCCAATTAGCTTAACTAAATACATTTCAGATATGAACTGGTAGTGCTTGAAGTGAATTTGTTTATTTTCTCAAGTATGCTAATTTTAATGTCTCTAATAATTTATAAATTAAGAAAAAAAACCACAACTGGACAGTAAATATGTTTTCGCACACTGAGCTAATTCCTTTGTGCCTTTCAGTGAAAGGACAAAGGATTAATACTGTGGATTTTACAGAATTATTTTTTATTTGATTCTGTTTGTTCTGGGTGGCCATTCCCAGGAGCGAGAATGGTTTCCCTTTAACTTTCGCGCAGCCTGAGCCAAACATTAAGGGTAAATTCTGCTGATGATTCCTAATAAGGATGAAACAGCTGTTCAGGATTCCCGTTGACGTTGGGTCAGTGTGAAAGCATATTTACTGTCCATTTGTGTTTTTTTTTCTTAATGCTAATTTTAATTTTCGATTTCCAAAACTGTTTTCGATATCTTCAAAATTCACATTTTTCAGTGTTTGTAAATTTATCACAAAGCTCTCATTTGGTGAAATTTAATTTAAAACGTAGACTTTGAGCAGTTACAGATTAAGTAGGGAGAGATAATAAAACTGGTAATGTTGATCCCATTGCCTGTAAGCGAAGTTTCTTTCTTTCCACCCACGCTCACTCCAAGTTCCATCGTTGCTAGAGGCACAGTGTTTCTGAACGCCCCTTTTCAATCTCTCTTGAGTTTGTACTGTTGATGGAACTGCCCATCTTTGTGTTCCTCAACTGACACTGGTCTTCACTCCCCACAATCTGTCTCTTTTCAAAAGATCGCAATAAAATCGAACAGACAACGGCTCCAATCTATTACTAACCTTCTAAACATTCAGTTTAGTTACATCATAAAGAAAAGTTAAAGGAAAAATATACCAATTTGATGTTATAAGAATATACCGTATACTGTATATACATAGATTTAAACAAAAATCTTCATTGAAACATGAAATCTTCGTTACCTATTTTCTCTTCTTTATATAATTTCAATATTCTTCAGGCAAAGAATCTTCGTCAAATACAAAATAATTAAAAACAACATACAAAACAATACTTAAAAAATATAATAATAGGGCGTGAAAGAATGCAATATAATAAACTGCATTCATTATATGAATTTCTCTATATTTTTAGTATTAAACGACTGTCCCAGAGTCTCAGCTCGATTCATTCTTATTTCAATTATGAAGTGATTGCTTTCCTTTTACCCTCTAAGAGTTTGTTATAATTTTGTTTTTTGTGGTCAAAGTGCTGCCCAAGGTTTTGTAATCCACCATTTGTTCTGTTTTTTTATTTTCTTGTTTTTAGTTATCGAGGGTCATTGTTTCCTTCTTGAATTTTTAGTACTTTGCTTGAACAAATTTACTAAATAATCATTAACATTTCATTCCTCTATCTTAGTTTACACATTGGCCGCGCGGTTGGCGATGTCGCTAAGACACTGGCCTCTCACCTCTGAGTCCCGGGTTCGGTTCTCATGTGGGTTTCGTTGATGGTGGCGATCCGCGCTGGGCAGGTTTTCCCGGGGTTCTCCCGTTTCCCCTGCATTTCTCACACCATCCTTTCTCAGTCTTTCTCTCTGCCTGTCCTTCTTTCCGTGGGATAGTACAAAAGATCTTTCAGGTCGACGTGCTCGGCAGTCATGCCACCCACTTTCAATTAATCTAATCTAATCTAGTTTACACATTTAAAACTTCTAATAACCATGCTTCAACTATGAATCTTCCATTATTGTCTTTGATTCTGCATAAGATTTCTGCTGTAGGATCCGGATTGTGTTTTGTTTCTAGACAATAATGCAGTTTTAAATGTATAAACAAAGATAGATGAATGAAATGTTAATGATTGCTTAGTAAATTTGTTCAAACAAAATTTTAAAAATATACAGAAAATCATATAATGTGGACTTTTTATTGTTACATTAATTGTTCTGTATGTTGTTGTTGTTTATTTTGAATTTACGAAGATGATTTGCCCGAAGAAGATCGGCACTATTTAAGCCGATTGAAATATTGAAATGAAATAAAGAAATGAAATAAAAAGATTATTTTTATGTTTCAATTACTGTTTTCTTCTTCTTCAATTATGTTTCTTCTCCTACTGTAGGAGAAGAAGTTAAAATATAGAAAAAAAAATCTTTATTATTTTAAATAGAGAGTAATAGAATCAGATATAATTGATCAATTAAAAAAAATAAATACAGTTAAGTTAGTTAAATACCTATTCAAATTTTAAAAAAAATTTAATAAAAAAAAAGACGATTATATTGAAAAATACGAGATTATATAAAATGCAAGTGGAAAAGCGACAGTTTTATTACGCTGCTTGAATTAACTAGTTAACAAATTACTAGTTAATGAAAGACTAATCTCACTGCTAATAGCATTAGATATTAATTGCTTTTTAAGCAAACGAAACGATATTTTTTTTAACTATCCTTGCTGTTATGATATCTTTTCTAAAATATTAATTAATAGTTGCTCTACTATTTTTTTTAAATCAAGCAGTTCAGATAACCAGAATCCTCGTAATTTGTAAAGATCCGTAATTTAATTCTCAATGCTTCAAAACTGAAGCATAAACAAACATGCGTCTTAGGTCGTCTCACAAGTTAAGGATTTTTTTTAATTAGCGAACAATCAATGCTCTGATGGCGTCAAATATTCTAACGACTGTTTTCAGAAATAATTTTCAAATTAATGCCAGTATTAAAAACATCGATTGCTCATGCATGCAGAGGTCTTTGCAAAAATGAAATTTTTTTCTTCGTTTGCTTCATTACCGTTGTTCTTCTCATCTTTTACTGATAATTCTAAACTTTCATATCTAAAGACTGAAATAGCTGCTAACCCCAATCCCTTTAAAAGTTTTACGAACTAGAAAATCGATGTAGGTGAGAATTCAAATTATCTCTCTGCATTTTTTAGCATTGACATTGATTTTAAAAAACATACTTTTGTATGTGATTTTAATAAGAGATTGAAACGAACAATTCTGAAAAAGGATAGAATGCAATGTTTGAAGTTTTAATCAATGAAATTATCTCTAATGTGGTGCTGAAATCTTGCTTCAATTTTCTCGAAGAGTATTTGTTTATTAATTAATTGTTTCTTGTAAAGTTGTCCCGTTGCTTTTGTTTTTGTTTTTTTAGATAGCATAAGTTATTTTGAGATGATCCTTACGAATTTATGCTTTTATCTTTTTTTTTGCTGGGGAAAAGTTCTCATTCGAGGCGCCAAGGCTCAACCAGCGCCGCCAAACATTTAGACTCGTTGCTTTCTAAGGTCAGTTGGTACTCGTAAGTATTGGATCTAAACTTTCTCTTTCAACCAGCGAGACAAACAATCGGTCCAGATTTTGTAGAGGGTTGAGTGAACCCTAGAGCGGTCCGCAGTAAAAAGAACCTGAGAAAAAGGATGAATTAAATTCTAAAATAAAAAGATCTAATACGAGTTAAAAGCTAAAGATCTTAAACGAGTTAAATAAGCTTAATTAGGTGATTGTGAGATGGTAAATTTTTCGTTAGATTTATCTATCATCAAATTTTTTTCATATATATATGATTTTTTTTTCTTTGTTAAAGGAATGTTCTTTTTTTTTTTTATTTTATTCTTGGAATAATTAATTAGAGCACTAGGGCAGCGTGCAGCAATGCTCTGCTAAAGCGGTTGTCAGTTGATGAGCCGCTACTCGAAATCGAAGCTCTGTACCTCTTCAAATAAAAATTGGTGTGTATCAAATACTATTATACAAACTTCACTTGATAACCTATCCTGTTTCTAAAAGTGGCTGCGATTGGTTAGTAACATTTAACGTCTTTTCCGGTCACATTTCACATGCGCAAGTACTTTTCAAAATGGGAGCTTCAAAATGGGGAGAAGAAAAAAAAAAAGAAAAGCAAGTGGGACGCATTTTTCCCTTGAAGACAAGAATTTTCAAAGGAATTAACCATATTTAATCATTATTTTGGAATTTTTCGTCAAATTCATCGTCAAAATCACAGGAGTTGATTTCAATCGGAGTCAGCCATTTTGATAACGGATGAACTTCGTGGAGGACTGATGGGAATTTTCTAATTGAGGAATGATTTAGCTGAAGAAAATTAGGCTGCTAAATTTTGATGATTCGATGGCGATTTAGCGACCAAAGAATGTTAGTGCACAGAAAATGTAGTTTAATGGGAGATTTGAACAATCCTCAAAGTTAAGGTAAACTTGGTGTACACCGACCTAGATCTAGAATAACTATCAACACATAAATATTTGCAATTTCGATTTATTCATCATCTTACCGATCCAATCATTGCTGTTATTTTATAATCACATAGATATTTCTTTAGGCAGCCTTTAAACAGCTGGAATTTTGGTTTTTCTCTGCAGGAATTTGGAGGGAATCTGCCGGAAAATCGTTGAAAAGGCCATCAAGCTTCATAAATATATCTTTCGAAAAGAAACATTGTTTTGCCCAATAGTTTTGCCCAATTATTCTATGTATCAGAAGAAGTTACACCCTACCTTTTTTTTAAATTTTTTGAAGGATGTTTTATAAATCATGGACATTTACCCAGACTTCTTTGCAAAACGGTGAGCATTTCGGCAACACCGAAAAAGTACAGGTATATTAAAAACTATTAAAAGTAATTTTTAAAATATTCTAATGCATTGAGTCGATAGTATATTGATAAAACAATGTTTTTATTCGAAGGACTGTGTTTTACAATTGGTTTAAATGTATGATGGTGTTTTCGTTTATCGGTGGCCGACAGGAAAGTTGCAATCGTCATATTTCATATTGTTAACGATAGCCGTGAGTAGTAGATCAGTAAATTGTCTTTCAGTCATTCGCAATTGAAATTAAAAGCAGACAACAAATTTCTCAACCTCTCCTAATTTTCAATAGACCAACTAGAATGTATTAGTTTTGGTACTAATTTCGCCACCAGAGGCGCTGCTTCCCATCATATTAGCCATCAAAAAAAAAAAAGGACACAATCTGAAATTGAGGGCCAGCATAGAACCATCAAGCAATATCTGCATGAAACCACCCAAACTCCACCCAAGGAAAGGCTATCTTATTATTTTCCTAATTATAAAAAAAAAAAAAAAATTCAGTTCATATAGGAAATCCGACAAATATTTACGGCTTCGTGAGATTTCCAATACTACCCCTGAAATCCCTAACTTTGTTTAGTAGCCTGTAGAAAAAAAAATTCTGACTCCTAAATAAAGTCCGAGTAATTGATGTAAACTGGCATCAAGAAAGAAGTGAATTATAAGTAGAATTGGGCAATCATTCCAGGATTCGAAGCGACATCTATTTCCTTTTATGTGAGTGTAATAAGTTCTCGAAGTCTGCATGTTAATATTTCCCATATTAATTTGTGGCAAGAAAGGAGCAAAGTAACATACTTTGCTCCAAGTAAATCAAATCTTCGAAATAAGTTTAATTGAATGAAAAGTCAAATAGTCATTGTTTGAAAATTAACTAAGTTCAAAACTGCACTGGATCTTTGATTTTCTTTCCGTCAGCCTCGGCTGAAATAGGTCACCTCCATACACCGTCAGTTTCCCATCGTCATTGGAAAAAGTAAAAACGAAGAAAGCAATTGCTACAAATTAGAGCTAAGAGACGATTATTCACAGGGAAAACGTCGAAAAAATAAAAAAAAGGCATTATTTCATCAAGTTTACTGAAAGACACCATTTTTTTTTCACATCGTTTTCATTTATATTTAAGCCCGATAATCGAGTTCTTACTTTGGGTTTTAAAATGCAGACCCTGATCATTTCTAAGTGTATGTTAAATATCATCTCTGATATCTGATTCTTCTTTCCAATGTCCACTAATTATACTCCAAATATCATGAACGTTCGTATTATTATTATTGCTGAGGTAGAATATCATTATCAATTTTTCTTTAAGTTAAAAGTGCCAGGGAAGAGACACACTGCTTGCTTCGCTGCATTAAGCATTTGTGAATGGAAAAAGAAGCGGTAAAGTATTATATACAATCTAACTTCATCAGCTCACATTCTAACGATAGACATATTCGAATGACACAATAAATACACAATCGAACTAAATAAACGCTTATTAGAATGACGATTATGCCTCAGTCAGACGGATCTCCCGTCTTTACAGACTACCTCCTGGCACTTTGCTTTCCCTCTATTATCGTGTGTCGTTCCATTGTTTCTTGAATTACTTTAAAGCACTGGGGACCGTCTCTGGTCTGTTCTCATGGACATCCGACCCTGTTTGTCCCATCCTTCCTCATAAACTAATTAAAGAAACAATGTAGGGACATGAGCGCGAGGGTGGTGCTTAAAGGGGAAGAAAGTCCTGGAGGTAGTCCTGGAGGTACTCTGTAAAAACCACGGAGATCGTCTGACTACTACTTTAGGGTAGTTTCCCCGCAATGCAATTAAGAATAATGTGAAGATTATCGTTTAATGTAACAATTTGGTTGTAAGAGACAGCAGCCAATTAATCGATGAGATCATTTAACGTATAACGCTGAGGACTATCCTGACATTCAATATATAACCAACTAACTTGCAAGACATTAAAATTAAATTGGCAGTGGAGGTTTTCGCGTTGTATCCTACTCAGACTAATAAAGTTGAAATTTTAAGTTTCCACTTGAATTAATTATTATAAGCAGCAGTGTCTCAGTGTTCGGCGCTTTGCTCATACGGGTATATGATAAGGCGCTTGCTTCGTTCAGTCGGCGCTTTCGGCATGACTGAGACAGAATCGAGCGCAGCCGCCGTTTTCGTTTCGATTAATTTAATTTGTTTTCATACTTGGCAACTAGTCTCTCTGTATTCTGGCATGGATTTGGCTTTTATTTGAAGAGGTGCACTTCCCTTTTAGGCAGGGGCCCTTAACCCGCCTATGAGGTTTATATACATAAACTCATGTATGTATTCATGTATATTCATGACGATGTGATTAGTTATTTTGCTTGAAAATTTGTTTGATTTAAGTTTACTTCATTTGATTATTATCTAATAAAAATTCTCATACTAGGGAAATTCAAAAATATCTTCTTTTTTTTTTTTTAAACAAAATATTAGCCCAAAGAATCACTTATCAGAGAATATTATTTGAATAGAGTACAATATAAAAGCTTCGCGAAAATTAGAACAGATTTTTAATATCTGTTTTGCGTAAACATTTATAAGAAACCAGTGAGTCAATTGATGAGTAATGGACTTCACTATCTGATATTATATTCTTATCGTTTTGTTATATACTGAGAAATCAGTGCAAGAATAGGATAAGAAAAAGATAAAAAGAAATTTTAATTTAAAAAGAAAACAAAATATTGTTTTATATTCGAATCGTACTGTTTTACTATAAGTTACGTAAAGCATCTGCTATATACGTAAAACCTTAAGAAAAACAAAATTACATTGATACAATAAAGATCTTGTCACATCCACATTAATTAAATAATTTACTTAAGGTAACAAGAGGTCACAGAAAGGACTTATTTTACATTTAATTATGATTAACGAAGTATAAACATTAAATAAATTGAACTAATTGATCGTTTTATCGCTTGCAGAACTTTTTTTTCTTTCTGGGTTGCAACATTGTTCCCGTGAACGATTCATTTTATGATTTTTCAGAGAAATGTAAAAGAAATCAATATAAATTATTTTTTAATATTCAAATTGTCTCCTGATTTTTTTTTTTGCTTAAGTTGAATGTTTTCTGGTCAGACTATTTTGCTGAACTAATCTTAAACTTCCCAATTGTATTCCTAGATTTTAAGTAATTTGCACGTATGATTCGTTGCTCTAAAGATAACAAATAGAAATTTGAAGAAATTAATAAAAATTAATTCTGAGATAATCCAATATATAAACAAAAAGGAATAAGAGACCGAGGATATCCAAGAACGAGATGGAGAGATCAAGATCATCTTCAGAGTTAGGAACAGACATCATGTCGAAACCTAAAATATTCAAGACAAGACAAGAAATTAATAAAACTAAGTTTAAAACTGTTACTGGAAGTGACCTACACCTTACCACAGTAAGGATTGGAAGACCTATAGACTGCCTGTAATCTTCCTTTGCTTGGCATTGAAATTATGTAATCTTTTGTATTGAACTAGGCCATCACCCTATCTCCCCTTGTAGGTATGAGATAATAATCCAAAAAGAATCGATTCCAAGCGGTTGTGACAAAAAGGGATATTTTATTCCTTTTCGAATGAACTTATTATTTGATAGCACGCAAACAAATACAATCCAAGACCAGCAGTAGTCCAATGGTTAGCGTTCCTGACTGCGAGAACGAAGGTCCTCGGTTCAAATCCCAAGCAAGGCGAAAAAAAAAATAAAAAAAAAGAAAATTTTATAATCTGACTTTCTCAGCAAGGGAAATTAATAAATAATAATTGCGCCGGACAGACAGACAGATAAATAAAAGATTTTAGTAGTATAGAGTAATGCGTAATTAAGGAAATTTCTTAAGATTAACCTAACCGTCCTTTCCAAACAAATTTTTTTTTAATAAAATACTATTTTTATAATAAAATAATATATATATCAGATATATGTTATCAGTTATTTGAGAGTAGAATATAATACAAAAGCGTCGCGAAAATAAATACAGGGTGATTCAAAATTCCCTATACAAACTTTAAAGGTAGGTTCTACTCAATAAGACAAACAAAAAAAGTTCAAATAGACACGGGTCCAGAAATGAATTTTTTTCGCGAAAACATGTTAATCATTATTCAATGTATGATTGGTCATTTCCGGATCCAATTAATGATTTTTTGTTTTTGTTTTTTCAACACCGTTTATTAAATCACTCTCTCTCTCTCTATTATATCTGTGTCTTAATTTATGAATATTTTTAACGCATCATCTGTGCCAACAAATAACCATACATTGAATAATAAAAACTATGTTTTTCTCGAAAGCTATTCTTTTCCGAGCCCATGTTTATTTGAACTTTTTTGTTTGTCTCACTGAGTGGAACCTAAATTTAAAGTTCGCACTGGTAATTTTGAATCACCCTGTATATATATCTTATACAATGATGGTTTATGGTTGATTTAATAAGTTTAAAGGAAATAAAGGAAGTCATTAATTGTCTACTTTTTTTTTTTTTTCCGTATTGCTGATGAAAGAGATCTTCGTTTTACAGAGGAGGTTGTGTTTTATGTTTTACCTTTTTAAAAGAACAAAACATATGTGATGTGGTCAAAAAACATTAGAAAGAAATTGCTTTTCTGTTTCTTAATTTTTAAAATGCGAATTATTTAATTAAGTTGTACATTTGTTTCCAAACGGAGAGAAAAGTGCTGTAAAGTCGCCATTTAGCGTCAGATTAAGAAGTTGGTCGGAGAAAGAAAAACCCGTCTTGCGGCACCCCTGCTACGAAGTAGGGGGAAGGCGAAAAGGGGTGGGTCGCAGTTACAGCTACAAATCTCACTCTCTTTTAATTAACAGTTCCTAAAAATTCTCACATTAGAATGAAGGACCCTGATATTAAATAAAGCTCTATTATGCCATTTAACCTCCAGCATACCTTTTTTTTTTTTTTCCTCTTTTCATTCTTTCATTTTCTTTTTTTTAATGTGTTCTCGGCGTTCCTTTGCCCGTTTTCTCTGGTTTTAATTTCGTGCGCTGGGGGTCGCTTCATAATCACCGGTCTATAAATATGGCAGTTGAAACCTACAGCTATGTCACCTCTTGCTACAAGTTGAGTGGAGATAAATTCCAAATAATTAAATTTACATATTCTGGCGTCTTGTTTATGGCGAAGAGAGCTGTTACGCGTCCGCGAAACATCCTCACCGAATATTAACCAATTAATTACAAAGAAGTAATTCCAAATTCGGCGGCTTCAGCATCGTAAAACTCCGGCTTTGCCTGAAATTGCGTCTTTTCTATGCCTATTTCCCCTGTAAAATGACACGAGAAATAAAAAAGGGCTTTAATTCACAGCCACTGCAAACCGTTCGTTGGCAGCGACTCATGTGCATAACAATACCCAAACATTGATTCTTCTTTTTTTTTTGCTCTAGCCCGGGCGAAATATGCCTTGCCCCATTTCCCCTCTATTACAGTTCACATCGTTGGGTTCATCAAATCCTAATGAAAAAGCAGAGAATGAACGAGTTTAATTTCATCACCTTTGCAGATCCTACCCTGTTAAAAAGAATAAAAAAAAAATATTTCGAGCAGTGATAATTAGACGTTAATGTACATTAAGGCAATAGAAATATGTTTGCTTCTAATTGCATGTGCAAATATTTCTTTAGGAATGGTATTACAAAAAAAGATAATAACAATGTTATTTACACTTGATATAAATAAAAAAAAATCGACTAAGGCTACGGAAAAGGACTATGATTATGGCTACCTGGAATGTGCAAGGTATTAGATCAAAATGGATGGATGTAATGAGAGAGATTGATTCGATGAGGGTCGATTTCATTGTTTTAACAGAGACTAAGAAAAAAGGATCAGGAATAGAAAAAACTGGAGAATTTATTCATTTATACTCAGGAGTTCCAAAGGAGGAAAGAGCAAAACGAGGAGTATCAGTTTTAATGAAAAAGAAATTTGAGAGAAATCTTAAGAACTTTGATGCTGTGGATGAAAGAATTTTAAAGATCAATATGGATATTTTTGGAAGAAGAATTACTATTTTGGGAATTTATGCTCCGAATAATGATGAAATTGTTGAAGTTAAGAATATGTTCTATCAAAAACTGCAGGAAATTATTGATGAAATTGGAGGAACAAGAGAAATTATAATGATGGGTGATTTCAATGGAAGAACTGGATGCAGGAAGAGAGATAACATTGTTGGAGAGTTTGGAGAGGATGTAGTCAACGATAATGGAGAAAGACTTATTGAATTTTGCAGAACTAACGATCTCAAGATTACAATTGGTTTTTATAAACACAAAGATATTCATAAATACACATGGTATCAGCATACTAAACAACTTAAAACAATTATTGACTATATAATTATTAAACAAAGGGCTCAATTAAAATTATTAGACATCAGAGTACAGAGAGGAGCAGATTGTGGCTCAGATCATTTTATGGTGCGAGCAAGACTTGCATTTCCTTATTCGGCTAATATAATTAGAGAGAAAAGAAATCCCACAGAGATGGACGATATTGATATCCCAGAATATATGTTGGAAGGATTAACAGAAGAGAGTACAAAAGGACTTTTTCAAGTAAGATTAGATGAAAAATTAGAAGAAAGGAATTATTCTAATACAACCGAACTATATCAACATATTAAATCATCTTTACACCAGGCTGCAAAGGAAGCACTAGGACAAAAAAGAAAAGGCAAAAATTCCCCAAAAAACTTTTGGTGGGATAAGGACATTGAAAAGATTGTACAACAGAAAAAAGAAGCCTATTTGAGGTGGATGAGTTCAAAAAAGGAAGAGGATAGACAAATTTATAGAACTTTTAGAAATGACACAAAGAAATTAGTAATAGGGAAAAAAAGAACATCCTGGGATAAAAAATGCATAGAAATTGAGACATATATAGGAGGAAGACGATGTACAGAGGCATGGAAATTTTTAAGGAATATTAGAAAAGAAGGTAATAATTCATGGCAAGGAATATCGGTTGAGAAATGGGAAGAATATTATAAGACTTTGCTTACAGAAACTAGAAATGAATTTCAAGTAAAAAATACACATATTGATACCATACAACAACCTATACTATTGGAACTTGAGAGAGTTAAAACAGCAATTAAAAAATTAAAGAATCAAAGAGCAAGTGGTCCCGGTGGAATATCAGCAGAACTAATCAAAAATGGAACAGATAAATTGCTAAGATTAATTACACAATTATTCGAAAGATGTTTAAACGGAGAAGAAACACCAGAAGAGTGGAGAATTGGATATTTAACATCAATTTATAAGAAAGGAGACAGACAAAAATGTGAAAATTACCGTGGCATTACTGTAACAGCAACGTTTAGTAGACTGTATGGACGAATTTTAAAAGATTTTCTTGAAGAAGAAATAAGAATGAAAGAAAGTGAAGAACAAAGTGGATTTAGAGCAGGAAGATCATGTATGGATAATATATTTTGTCTTAAACAAATTATTGAAAAGGAAATGGCGGTGGGAAATCAAATTCATCTTCTGTTTATTGATCTAACGAAGGCATATGATAATGTTCCAATCGCAAAATTATGGAATGTATTAAAGGAAATAAACATAAATTTTAATATTATTAGAGCAATTCAAGAACTTTACAGACAATCAAAAACAAAGATTAAAGTAGGTCAAAGATTATCAAAAGGCTTTATAACAGATAAAGGACTCAGACAGGGATGTTGTATCTCCCCAACACTTTTTTAAAATTTATGTTGAAGCAGCATTAAAAGTTTGGAAAGAAAACTGCAGAGGATTGGGACTTAATGTGAAAGGAACGTCATTGTTTACTCTGCAGTTCGCAGATGACCAAGTCATAATTGCAAAGAGTAAAAATGATTTAGAGAGAATGATAACAATTAAGGAAGAATATGAGAAATGGGGACTATACATGAACGTTAGCAAGACCAAATATCTATGTATAGGAGGAAATGAGACGGACCTAAATCTAAATAATAACATGAAAATAGAAAGCTGTGAGCATTATAGGTATCTCGGAGTAGACATTAATAGAGAAGGCAGAGACTCACAAGAAATTAAAAACAGAATTTGTCAAGGAAGGAAGGCTATAAAACTATTAAATTCTATTTGGTGGAGTGAAGAGATCTCTAGGAAAAGAAAGTATAATATATACAATTCTATTGTAAAGAGCATCTTGTTATATGGGGCAGAGGGATGGAGAATTACGGAGACAGAAAAAAAGAAATTAGCGGCAGTGGAAATGGATGCCCTAAGAAGATCATGCAGGGTATCAAGAATAGAAAGAACAAGAAATGAAAGAATCAAAGAAATGATGAAAATAAAAGGAAACATTTTGGACGATCTTCAAAGAAAACAATTAATTTGGTTTGGTCATGTTAAAAGAATGAATGACGAAAGACTGCCCAAAATCGCTTTTGATTACAAAACTAATCAAAAAAGGAAACGAGGAAGACCACGAAAGGCTTGGATGGACGATATTAAAAAAGCAATGAGGATTAGAAGTCTAGAAGAGGAATGGACCCTTGACCGGAAGACCTGGAATGGAGTTCTTGCAGATTCTTTCGGAAGGCGGCACCTGACGCCATGAACCGAGTTTATATATATATATAAATAAAAAAAGTTTTTAGAATTTTTTTTAATTGTTTTATTTTTTATTTATAGTATCGTATTTTACAGTCGGGCATCAAAGTAGATGATGGAATCATAACATAATATTATTGGATTTAATTATATCTTCCATGTTAAACTGCGATCACAGGAACTTCTGATATTTTAAAAAGCGTTTAATGATCCTCAGCCAACTAAGATCTGACCAATAAACAAAAACAAAAAATAGCCTTGATCGAGTGAAACTTCAGCTGCATTTCCTAACAACGCTCACTTTTAATCTTGATTCATCAATTAATTAAAGAGTAGGTTAAATAATAATAATAATAATAATAAACTCCAGAAGGCTGTGGTACTCAACACAACACGCATAGTTAGAAGGTTTATGGACACAACCACACATCCCTAGCCCTCCTTGCACACTTCTTTACACTTGGCAGTATGTGCTGTGGTCATTGACCCGCCATATTGTCTTTGCTGGGGAAACCCAAGTTTTACAATTCATGTTGTTAGTTCTAATAAATATTATTTAAAAATGTCAATGAAAGAATTAACTTTTTCGTAATCCCAATTGTCTTAAGTTATTTTAAATGTGCTTTATACATTCATTCATTAAAACTCATTAGACTTTAGAATCCATTGTATACAGTCTAATGCTCATAACCTTAACAATAAAAAAAGAAGGCCAGCATCTAAAAAATTTGACGAAGGATTTGATGAATCTTTAAGACGTAGCATTATTTAGGATTTGAACTTTTTTTTTATTCCCTTGAAATGTAAGCATACCACATTGAATTTGTGCTTCATCTAATTTTTCATCTCATTGGCCTTTTTTTTCCAGTATCGTCATTCCTCGATTATCTCATTGCATCAGTTCTTAACTCTATATCCTTACTTTAAGCAGACAAGGATTACTTTAGAACAACCTCCCACTAACTATTGTACTTTTAGCGGTCGTGAAAGTCAACCTTATTGGTCAAAATTTTTGGTGAGGCTTTTCTTTTCAGTTATGTAGAGAACAGTTATTTTGTTAGATTTGTAAAAAGAAGTTCGTTTGGATTCTAAGAAACAAGAATTAATTAAAAAGATTAAAAATATGATATTTAGTGGAACGAAAATCAAATAGGGGTAAGTTTTAAGATTTAAAAGGAGCAAAGTGTATAAAATCGAGTTGAAAATGTTGAAAGAAGGATTACTTTGTCAGCTATCACTTGACTCATTGAAAAAGATACAAATTTCGGCTTAGTAGGATAAGTAACTGTGAACGAAATAGCATTTGGAAAGAAATGGAGTTGTACTGAAAAATCTTGACGCATTTAAACAGGAATTCCAATAGATCTACTTTTGCAGCTAAAACAGCGAATGGATAACGTGTTATCATAATAATAGGTTAAGCTTAATACCTCGACTCAATTAATGTTTTAAAGAATTTGAAAATGATATAACGAATGATGTCATCAACGCTGAGCAGCGGATCCATAATGCTTGGCTCTATTTTGCTTTCGTAGTAATAGAATATCCTGAATCTGTTTGAGAATAAGAATGAATTTTTTTAAGAAGGTACTTGCAGCAAAGCAATTGCTTTTCATTGAATTTTTGGGAGTCTAGCGTTGTTGAATTGTTTCAGAAACGAGTTCCAAAAATGAACGAAACAATATTTGATCCATGAACATGGGAACATCGACTTTCATGAAGGTACATACAGAAAATGCTGTAATTACTATTGCATTGCACAAATGAAAATTTTCGTGATCCCTGCATTAAAAGAACCATGGTATCTTTATACATTGCGATAATGTATAGAGATAGTATTTGACAAAAAAGGGAATCGAAGTAGTCGACCATTGGCTCATTTCTATTAAAAAAAATTGAAGGGTTCTCAGGATTTTACTAGACACATTCTGCTTCGTGGAACTCTTGCATTCACATCCGGTCACCATCAGTAATGCCTCAACAACGCACTTGAAAACTATACGAATAATTGCGGGACTTTGAGAGACGACGCATCATCGGACTGCAGACAAATCGCTCGCCATCTGGGTCGCAGTAATGGGAAGATGCTGGAATCGATGGTTGCTTGAAGGTTCAGTCTCGAAGATTCTGATCGGCCCAATAATATCGAGAAGACAATCGGTTTATTGAAAGGCAAGCCCTAACTGCTTTGATAGCTTCACTCTCCACCATTCAGAGAAATTGGCATCCTCTATACAGCAAAATATCTACTAAAGATGCTTGGCTTCATTCCCGTCGCACCTTACGAGGCCTCTCATTATCGCAGGCTCCGTCTAGAGTGGTGTTGTGCCCGAGAAACAGGTCTCCTCTCAAATGCTCTCATATTGTGTTTAGTGAAGAATCCCAACTTCTGTCTTACAATAGATGATCACGTATGGAGAAGGACTACGCAGTGCTCAAATCCTGGCATACTATCGAGAGGCTGGTGTAATGGCATGGGGAACTATTCCTTATGAAATCAGATTCCCTCTCATAGCGATTCGATTAATTTTAAATGCACAGCGATTCGTGGAGGAAATCCTGCATCTGTTGTTTTGCCCTTCGTGTCAGGAGCAATTTTCCAACAGGATAATGGTTGTCTACACATTGCACATGTTTTCCAGTAGTGTCTCCAAGCAATTCAAACCCGTCCTTGGCCAGCCAGGTCTCCAGGTTTGTCCCCATTGAGCATGTCTGGAATATGCTAGGATGTCAACTATATCCTTCATCGAATATCCGGCATTTGGAGTAGTAGTTGAAGCAAGCTTGATCTGCCACAAGACAATATCAGGACTTTTTGTATACGGCATATACCAGCATATGCAAAGCAGATAGAGGCTGATCAACACGCGTATACCAGCATATGCAAAGCAGATAGAGGCTGCTCAACACAGCACTAATATTATAATGACGATGCTGCTATTAAATATATTTGTTTTCACTATGAAATTTAAATCAAATCCATTTATCTTCATCCAAGTGACACAGTTTCATTCGAACTGGACGCTTCGTTCCTCCTGCTTCGATTTTTTTTTGTCACTGAGTATACGCACAGTGATGAAATTGAAATTGTAACATATTCTATCAGAAGCACTGGATTGCTAGGAATCCTACAAGTTTTGGAGCACACGGTTAACTGATTATAGTTTACAAAGTAAGACCATGAGAATGCTTTAGATCAGACTCGTCGCAATAACATCATACACCTGGCATTCATTGTATTTCATATTTTGTATTTGAAATTGCTGAAAGTTGTTCAAGCATTCACCTTCGGAGGATGCCTATAAGACGAAGAAGACAGAAGATTTCGAGATAGGACACATGATTAGCATGCATGAGGTATGAAAGTTTTAACATTAAATCGGGCAAAAATTGGTTAAAGTAATGTAGTGGTTAGAGTAGCTTATGTCAATTAAAAAGCAAATAACATAGTTCTAACTCAGGAGTTTCTATAGAAGCAGCACAATAATATACTGCATAGCTATTTCAGATCGTACAGAAACACTTCTAACATTCATATTGATGTAGATCCATTCAGAATGCAACTAGCCATCTTTCAATTAAATCCAACTTGCATTCTAGACTGCCAATGCGAAGCCTTCCTCTTACCTCTCACCACTGCCAACAAAATCTCACTTGGTCTAGTGTACGGGTAATGAAGAGACGATTGAGAAATATTTTCAGTGATGAGTCTCTCTTTTTCATTGATCGCATGTATTGAACGATGTATGTCAGGAGAATGAACGCTACCAGAAGCAAATTCCTGAAATGCGTAATCTACTCCAAAATATATGATGTAATCATATTATGTAATAATATGGTATCCATACCCCATTAGTAGATATTGAATAAACACAAAAATTCACCAATATGACTGACCTGTTAATCAATCTTATATAATATCCCTTTAAAGATTGAAAGCTTTCCTCAAGTTAATCGCATACACGTTTCCAATATATTATCAAACTGCTCTTATCGCATCTGTATAATAAATTCTCTACAATAAAATCGTCTGTAGTATCCACATTTATTTGAGGATTGCGCGTAATACTTTGATCTTCATTATATATATTCGCGTAATACTTAAACAAAAGTATCTGTAAGTACTTCTAAAGTTGAGAAAAATAAAACAAACCAAAACTATGTTAGAAAAAGTACGTTATAATTTTACAACTATATAACTTAAAACTATTCATTTTGGAGAACTGAACTAATATTTGTGCTATGAATTAGACCAGTCACATAATACATTTTCTGCTACCAAGTTTATCGCTAAACGTAAAATTCATCAAACATTCCTTAATGTAGCTTAGAATTCAGATGTTTTACATTTTCGCATTGTGGTAACAATTATTTTCCAGAAATGTATTCCTTTCTACAGAGTTCTTATTAGTGAAAAAAGGGCTTTAAGAAATATCCAAAAGTTCTAAGTAGATTACGTATCTTTTATGAATAATTCCTCTACAATCAAGTAAACTTCGCGAAAATCGTCCCACTGTTTCAAATGTGAAAATCCTAATCTTCAATGTGATCTTTAAAGGCAATTTTATTTGGTAAACACTGCGTTTCTTATTGCGTTTGAACAAAGCCTTTTCTTTTAATCCACGTTGAAGATTTAATAAGAACAAGAGCTGTCTTTTTTTCCTTCTTTCCAAACAAAACCGTCTCTCTCTCTCTCTCTCTCTATCGTGCAGGCACCCACAAAAACTGTCGATGCCGGTGAAGACGTAATTGATCCCCGTTGCCGTAAACCGATTCCGGGCTCTGTCAGCTGCACCAGTTCGGCTCACAAAGGCTGGCGCAGTGGGACGCTTTTATTGGCCGTAACATGGGATCCAGTTGTGTCATTACCCCAGCATCCACCAACGAAAAATCAAGAGTCAGATACGATCAAGAAAAAGAAGAAGAAAAGATAAATAAAGTCGAAACATAGAAAAGAATTCTTTGGGGAAAAAATTACATTACTTTAATTTCTTTTGAAAAGGGGGACGAAATTAAGTTTTTAATAACTTCTTAATAATAAATTAATTTTCAATTATTAGTTCAGTTTTCTGTAAATAGATTAATTCTCTAAATAAAAATCACTTCCTATTACAATGTACAGCAAAATCCCAGCATTGTCTCAAGAATCTGTAATATCCTACTCAAACATGAGATTGGCATTTTTTTGTTATTTTTATTTAATAAGTAGAATTTTTGAGAAAAAAGAAAATCGATACTCCATCTTACCAATTCATAAATTTGTTGTGTAGATTAGGGTTGTTACAGAATAAAGACAGAAAAGATATACTTAGGGAAAAAACGGTTTCAGATTTTTATACCAGCATTTGGTCATAAACATTATGATCATAAACATTATCATATCAGCATTAATATATTTTTGTAGTACATTTTATGTAATCTTAAATAGAGAACTGTGATTTCCGTCCAATTTTGGATGTAATAAATTACTGCAATTAAGAATGCCTGCTTAATTTTTCTGTTTTTTAAAGTGAAAATTTAATAAAAATTTAGTCCAATAAATGGACATCTAATAGATATGTGTCAAGTACTGCGAAATTCAATTAAGACAGTTGTAGAATATTCTATTAGACTTCTAGGTTTTCAAAAAACAAATAGGCTAGTTCTTGATTTATACTACCTTACAATTGAGCGTTACGTAATAGTAGTGATTGATTCTGTGAGTGCAGTACTTATGCAATTGAATATAAAGCTAACATAGTATAAATCTGTAAACTCATGAATGTTTGGCATTCTAAAATACGTCATCTTTATGTGGTCATTGAGAAAGGCACTTAATGTACGAGGGTCACTCCAAAAATAATACTTAGCATTTTTTAATTTAATTTTTTATTTACAGATTTGCTATTGCTACAGTGTGGAGATACATGCCTTAAGAACAAAATATAATTTTTTTACTTAATCGCTGTGGCATTCAATAGCCTTGGACCTCGTGGCTGTATGCCTGCTTGGTTAAAACTGTGAGTCGGCGCGCCTGAGTCATTGTTTAGTGGTCATAACAAGAGAGTCATCATTTTCAACCTTTGTTCCGCGAAGGGAATCCTTGAGTTTGCCAAAGAGATGATAATCCGATGGTGCCAGATCAAGGCTGTACGATGGATGTGGCAACGTTGTCCACCCAAGTTTTCTGATCGCTTGCACAGACCTTCAACTCCACCTGTTTCAGTATTCTGCATACACTTGCTTCCCGAATGCCCAGTGGGATTGACATTTGTTTCACAGTTACGCGTCCGTCTGCAATAACCATGTTATTCACGCGCTCAGCATTCTCAGCCGTTCGCAAGGTGTGACGTGTTGCCGTGACATTACAAATCCTGAATATTGGCATGGCCATCCTCACCTAAGGATCTACATGCCCAATGACTAACGGTACTACGATCGACGGAGTCATCGCCCTACATCGTTCATAATCTCTTGTGGATGTTTCCGACTGTTTCATTCTCAACAACCAGGAATTCAACAACAGCACGTTGCTTCTGACCGACACCAAGAGAAGCAGCCATCTTTTAGGATTGCTACAACCACATCACATGTGGAACGGGTTGCGTTACGTTTGAATAGAGGCGGGAAGGATGCTTCTGTGTACTACGAAAATAGCAAATCTGTAAATAAAAAATTAAGTTAAAGTTGCTCCCTTCGATAGGCCATGGCTGGTCTGTGGGATCGCGGGAAGTCAGGCTCCCGCAGCTCGACCAACGGGACGAAGTTGGGGCCGGGGGGTCAGCCCGACGCCTGCCCGCCTTTAACTCCCGGGAAAGAAACCCGGTACCCATTCTACAGAGGGCTGGGTAGACCCTAGGACCCGTTTGGAGGAGAATGGAGCGTGGAAAAATTCCCGCCCTCCGCCGAGGCCGGGAATTAAAAAAAAATGTTGTGCAATACTTTTGGAGTGATCCTCGTATACAGTATTTGGGAATTGGTTTTGGTTCAGAATAAATCAAATATCTGCAACAAAAAACATCAGGATATTGCTTCTGATAGCCTGAAACTTGGCTTATAAGTTTCAATTTCCATAGCTTTTAATCACAGATGTGTCAGAAAGATGTCATGACGAAAAGTCTTGCGGGCTTCGACTTCTACAAGTATTCTTTCTCTCTTTAACCACATTAAATGGCAGGAAAGAGAAAGAATAGTTTTAGATGGAACAGAATAGCTGTAGATGGTGAAGCACGCATGACTTTTCGTCATCAGAAATAGCAAACTTCTGACATGAAATAGTATCTGATCTAAACTATTCTGTGGATTTAAATTATTTATAAGCATTAAATCAGATAAAACATATAGATTAAAGTACTTTAACAAACGGAATTCTTCAAAAATACTTAGTGTTTCTAAAAATAATCAGCATTTATGAAAAAAAGTTTAGTAAGAGCAAAGTTTTATTGAATCTATTATTTATCTCCCCATTTGTTATTTAACCTGGAATATTTCAGTCTTTACGAAGAGACAGAGTATGATCATATAAGATCATGTACTTAGGAGAATAGATTTTGTTACGGTCAAACTCAAGTCTTGTAAGAAAGCTAGGATTGAACAAAGTCAGTAATTAATATAGGATCCATATCGATAATCAAAATAAAATAAAAATAAAATAAAAACAAAGTAGCAACAGACAAAAAAAAAATACACGTTCCTGAAAATGTAATAAGAAAGATAGCAGTCTTAAATTTATGCAATTTTAACTTTTTGTAAACCTTGCAGCCATTACAGAAAAATTACAAATACTGTATTTAATTTGATGAATGATTCTACATTTCAGGTTGTATCTAAAAAATGTTGTCACGATGTTTGATCACTATGTTATAACTCAAGAGATATATCGATAAGGAAGGAATCATACGTTAAGTTATTAATCCTTTGTAATGAATCGCAAGTTGATTTCTATTTTAAAATATATTCTTTTCAGGATCTTAACGAGAAAAGCTTCTTTTGAAGATCAAAAGAAGCGATTTAAATACGAGTTTAAATATCTTTACTTAAGATATTTTCCCTAAATTCTATATTAAGTTTAAAATGAACTTAAAGCAAAAGGTGATTCGAAGCGGAACTAGCTTTTACTGACTGAAAAAGATTTGATAAGCAAGAATTGTATTAAGAGAGAAAGGGTTTTTTACCAAGTAAAATAAAAAGTGTACAGCAGTCATTTCAAACTCAATTAACTTTTTAGAATAATGAACTATCTGAAAAATTACCAGTTGATCAATAATATCGTATCTGAACAAAATTTATTCTGGAAAACCAAGACAGTTGGAATAGTTAATCCAGATATATTTAGATTCTTGTTTGATAGGATGGAATAATCTTTATTCGTTAATTTAATTTAATTCGTTCATTTAATTGATGTAAATATTTTAAGATTAACAATAATGTCATGGATGATTTCGCGAAAGTTGAACTCGCTGTTTGCTCAGTACAATAGCGTAAACAATCGGTAATGAATTTCGATGAGAAATATCTAATCAAAATGAATATATTTAAATACATAAATAAAACTGAATAAACGTTATCCTTATCTTCCATTGATTCATTAAAGACATTCCTTTTTAACTCCGACTAGAATTCGCAGGGCACTTAAGTTATTTTTTAGCATTAAATTGAATGTAGACTATTAACAAATAATTAAAATAGAGTTAATGACAATCAGAGTTAATAAATCGAAAGTATGAAATTATCTGAATAAATAAATCGAAAGCATATTTTATATTAGTTAAAATATTTTTACTTTTAAATATTTTATTTTTGTCTGGTTGGTTGATTATTTTATTAATGTATTATTATTGTAATTTATTATTAAATTTTTCGGTATGTTTTAATGATATCGCTTTTTTGTTGATAGTTAAAATGTTGTATTTTTCTTTATTAATTTTCTGAATTATTATTCTCTTTAAAAATGTAACAAAAAATAGTTATGAAACATGTAAAGTTATTTCACAATCACATTAAAATTTGAGACCAATGTTCATCTGACATCTCAAGACAAGCCTGTTTCACGCTTATTAGGCGATCATCAGTTGAGAGTCGTCAGAATGAACATTGCAGGTCTCATAACGGAGGTATGAATTTTCTTTTCCTTTATTTTTAATGTGTTTTATGTTTTTAGTTTATAGTGATGGAGGTTCCACTGCTCTTCTTCTTATCCAACTTATTTCATAATCGCGTGCGTCCAAACACATTTACTTAAAATTCAACTCTGTGAACACTCATGACATTTAAAAATTTGTAAATTTCAATTAAAATTAATAGATAAGCTACTAGTTTCGATTGCCATTAACGGTCAATCATCTTTATAATATGATTACATCATTTGTTACAATTTTTTTAAATGCCATACTGTGTTAAAATAGTTGAATTTTAAATATATGTAAGAATTATATTTAATAAATATTTTTCCCATTAAAATCTGTGAATTCTATTATGGGATTTTTTTTCAGTACTTAAGCTTAATAATTAGAGTTAATTAAAAGTTAAAAAAAAAATAATATTTTATCTATTTAATATTTCCAGCAATAGTGTAGTGTAGGCTATTAAAAAAATTAACATAGATCATTAAAAATAAAATTACATTTTATACTGTATTATTAATATAAATAATAACATACAAGCTATTTTTTTTTTGGATGACTTGAAACAAATTCTTTTGGATTTTTTTTTTTTTTTTTATCCTTTAAAATCATGCTAATTGTTCGAGCAGGTTTTTGTTATTATTATGATTTTTATTTCCTTAATAAATTCGATAAGTCGAACACTACAAGGGATTTCAAGTTTTCAACCTTTGAACTAATATTCCCATCTTCCAGTCTATGTTTTTCACTCCTTTGCAGATCTCTGTTGAATAGGTGAGCGAACTTAGAAGATGATTGTGTTGTCTTCAAGATTTTTAATAAAACCCAATCTCATTAAATTTCATTGGCTGAATTTCCCGTTCGCATCTTAGACGTCGCTTTCTCAAACCCTTCCGCTTCAGCTGTCATCATCCTTACGCTTCAAGATCTCTATTAAGTCCTTCATCCACAGAAACGGCTATAAAATACCTGCCGAATTCCGGAAGCCAAGGGAAGCGTTATCGGAATCTTTGTAAAGATGGCCTAAGCGGAGTATATTAGTGAAACGTGGTTCGACCACTGCACGGAGCTTTTATTAATAACAAGGGGGACTCTTTTGGAAACGAAATCAATAACAGGGAACGTCCTCTGTCGATGTTATTGTTCGGATTGTGTTATTATGCACGTGCGGGTGTTTGTGTCTATGGGAACGGAAAATTAAGAAGGGAGAGCTATATGTCGCTGCTCGCAACCCATTGTCTTCCCATTATAAGCGCAAATCCTCGGCAGTTGCGTCGTCGCCAAGATCCCAGGCAGGGGAGCGGACGGCAGCTTAGGGGCCTATTGTCTCCCGGCCGTTGTTGGAGGCCTTTCTCAGGAAGTGTCGCCGGAATTAAAAGGCAACGCATCGACCTTTCACTGCGGGGGTCATTTTCCATTAACATCAACTCAACTTCGGCAATGTACGCATGATTAAGAAGCTCATCTTCCTTAGGATAATCCATCGACTCTTGCTGTGTCCTATCTTCACCGAAAGTTCAGCAGCTTGGAGAAGCGACTACCATTCGATAATTTTGTCTTTTTTCCTTCGCCTTTGAATCAAAGTTCGTTAAGTTGTTGAATTTGGCTCTGGAACAGAAAATCACTGGGTTACGAAAAGTTTCGAAATGTCTTTATAAGACATTCGATTTATTAATAAATTGGAATTTTTCCGTAGAGATATGCTTATTACGTCAATCCAAAAGTTACTGCTTTTTTTCATTTTTATTTTTTTTCTATTATATTGAATGATGCTTTGAGAAAACCTGAAAGTTATCGCTGATTATCTACTGCTGCTTTTCAAAGTTGCAGTTTGCTGATTTTATAGATGATTTTTTTTTTAAAGGTCTTCTTTTTTTTTTTTTTAAGAAATTCGAATAAAAGGTCAACACACGTGAATGCTAGTATAATATTTATATAAAATATATATATTAACATTATTCAAGTGCTGACCTTTTATTCAAATTTCACAATATTGTACACGTTAAATTGGGTTTTTAACTTCTTTTTTATTTTTTTTATACAGGCCAAGTTTTTCTAAGAAATGTAGTTTAAGACTCATTTTAAGATTTTTTTTTTTTTAAATCCAAAGTCCTTTTATTTCCTTTTTTTTTTTTTTTCCTAATTGGTGTTATTTTAAGGGTTGGACTTCGTTGTTGACTATAGGCTACCTTTTGAAGATTTGGTGCATCAGCATCTGTTTCTTAGTATTCAAAGATCACTCAATCCAATTTCTATTGAATCTTTGAATGTAAATTAGCTCCTTTGTAATCCTAACAGGGTTTCTCAATGTAAAAGTGCTTACTTTAATATATGAAATTATGATATACTGCAAGACAAAGAGAAAAAAAAAAACTTTAAAAAATAATCCTACTACTTTAGTAGTTATCTCATAATCTGCTCCTTACGGATTCAAGAGAATAGTAAGAGAATAATCTTGCGTCGTTGGAATGCAACAGTCAAATACACTTTTTCAATATGTAGTGTTGTATTACGTAATTCACGCATCCGATTTTACAATTCTCAAGATTATTAAAAAAAGTCCCCCCCCCCCCAAAAAAACAAAAACAAACAAACAAAAAATGGTTGCTACTTTGTTTTCATTTAAAAGATTTAGTGCACGGAAAATCACTTTTGTATCAGTGTTTTAGCAACTTCAAAATTTTAACTGTTATAATAAATTTTTACACTAAATTTTTCAAAATTAAGAACTCATCATATTTGTCAATTTGTAAATTTACAGATTCCAGGTAAACAAGTAACAAATTTAAAAAAAAAATTGCTTTCTGCAGAGAGAGAGCAAAATAAATCTAAACTATTATGAACAACATAGCGTTTTTTAAATTCGAAAATTTATAGTACTCATGTGTTACGAAATCGATATGCTAATTACGGTAAAAACAATCGGCGGATTTTCCATGTTTTTTAACAATGCTTATATTTTTCTATAACGATGTGAGTTGTTTGTAATATTTGCCGAAGTAGATTATTTGAAATCTTTTAACGTATTCGCATTCCCAGTCTAAAACATATTCAATTGGTCTTACCTTTATTACGTTCGCACTTGTTGATAATATTTCACGAAAAGTAAGACAATAGGAACACTTCTTATTCTTCCCAAACTTTAGTCGAAATCGCTGCGAATTATTTTTTTCTTTCTTTTTTGTTTGAAATATTGTTTTTGAAAGAAATCTTTAAAAAGCCTATGAACATTTTTATGCTTATTTTTTTTCTTTCAGCTCAAGAAAACAGACTTTTCTTCAGCAAATGAATGGCCCTCTAGAGCCATTCCAAGTCTAATGAGGAGGTGAAATGGTTAATGAATGCATCAATTGGGCTCTATTATCCCCCGCCTTTCGTGATTTATCGTTGAATGCGAAAATCTGTTAGTAGGAACGGATTTCGCCGCCGAGGGCAAGGGATTAGCATATTTGCATAAAAAGGTCGGTTTAACACCAATGAAGTCGCTTCTTAATCCGATGTGAATGGAACCGAACTATTTAATAGCCATCTCTCAACTGGAGATAGAGTTGGCGCAGGGATTACGACCAAAAGAGCATCAGAAATCCTTCTGCTACAAAGTCTGTTTCGTCTGTAATCCTCCAATAAACACTCGTTCCCATGTGAAGCTGATGCTTTGCGTTTGGTTTTTTTTATTTAAAAAAAAAAATAAATATCGAATTTCAATGTGGTCTTTTAACAGCTGGAATGATCGTTTCCAAGATTATTTAGAAAGGAAAAAGTAAAACAAAAACAAGCAAAAAAATGCCGAATTTTTTTTTTACTTTTTTTTCCCCTATGGATAGTTTTTATATTAAGTACGGGTATTAAATATTTTTGATGAATCGAAAAAAGTTCTTCCTAAATAATATGGGAATGACTTTATTTTTCTAAGGGAGCATTGGAATGGGTTAATAAAAAGATAAAGCGGAACAGGCTTCTATTTATTTATTTATTTATTTATTTATTTATTTATTTATTTATTTATTAGTATTTCGGATCTCCCAAATAAGTATTGCAAACTGTTTCTTCTTTCGATGAAAATACATGTTTTAAAGCGCGTGGGATTGCGTTTGCTATCTGCATTTCTTTTTCTGAAACTGTAAATGGTTGTCGGTGTTTCTGGCGCCTTCAGCGGGGTTAATTTCCGGCGCCCTGTCGACGGCGGCAACAGTCCATAAGCCGCCGCCAAATGGATTCGACGCTGCACAGGAAAAGCATCGTATAGAGAGAGTGCGATTGAGCATGCGCTGACTCGAAGAAAGCTCGCCATTTGCAAGCGGATATCCGGCTAAATATGAACGCCATCTTTGCGACCGGATACGCCGAGAAGAAAAAGGAGATGGGAACGGTCCGGAACCCGGAATATGTTTTGAGACGCGAGAAGAATAGTGGACCCGCCATGGAAATGGAACCGACGACCTCGATCCTTCCAGAAAACCACGGTGAAATAGCACTTCCGGTGGAGAATTTAACGGAATGAAAATTGTACAACAACAGCAATAAAAGAAAAGATGAAACTAAAAGTAGAAAAAGAAAGAAAAAATAAGAAAGAAAAATAACACGAAACAGACAATGGACTTGGAAAATGGTTTAATGAATTATTCATAAAAACAAAAAGAAAATTGCTTCTTTGGGAAATCCAAAGAAACAAGAAAAAGCCGAAGAAGAAAAAAAGAAGATAAAAAGAAGAAATCAAATGAATAAAAGGAGAAAGTGCTTGGAAGAAAAGGTTCAGAGGAAATTGTAGTCGATGTGGGGTCTGTGTAACATCCACCAAATGTCATCCCAACAGGAAATGGAAGAGATTTCGAGAGGTTTTCACAATGTAATGTTTTTTTTTCTTCTATAAACAACGAAGATGTTTTTAAAGAAACAGAACAAGTTGATTCCTTTTATTTGAGAATCACCTTAGATGGGATATTACAATTAATGCGAAATTTTGAGTATTTAAGAATTGTATCCTATTTAAATTACTTAATTTTACTCATTTAATTAAAAAAAAAACACTCCCGTAATTGTGCTCAGTGATATAAACATATAAAATAACATTCTACTTACTTGGTTATTTATCAAAATTAATGCTGAAACTATAGGGAAAAAATTAATAACTGGAATTTTTTAAAAAATGAAAGTAATTTAACTTTAGATATATAGTTTAAGGATTTTTTTTTTATTATTATTTTCTTTTTCAAAAATATTTTATATCTGAAACAGATAATATTATTTTTTTCAATTGAGATTTAAAAAATAGGCAACATGTATCTGTGTGAACGATTCCTAATCTGAAATCATTAATCAAAACATAAAAATAATAGCAGTTTTGACCATAACTTCGTTTAACTGTATTCACATGGTTTTTATAAATTAGCATGCTTTTAGACCTATATGATAAAATGTCATTGTAAAGCAAAAATTGTCATTATTTACGAAAGTTTTTACAGTATTTACTTCCCGGTCTACATGTTAAGTAAACAGAATAAAATATAGAAATTTACGTGTGCGCGTTTTCGGACACTCGTCAAAGCCTCGTATTGGAGGCGAAACCGGTTGTGAACTTTTAATTGTATTTATATATATATATATTTTTAACTAGTCTCGTGTGTCGGCTCTCTATAATCTTTTTTAAACAGAATAAATAGACAGATATTTCTGTAAATTGTTGTATTCATTTGATAATCAACGAAATTAAATATTTATTTATTTATTTATTTATTTATTTATTTTTAATCAACTGATCAAATTTTTAGTCGCCGCTTTAAGTAATAAATTAAGTGAAATTAATATAAGATAAATATCTACAATTAATTTTAAAAAGTTTTTATTATTACTGTATAATGTTAAGTTCTATCTTTCTCTATTCATTAAATAAAACATAACTCAAAGCTGTAAATTTTCGAGATTTCTTTACTTCTATCCGTCCCTTATCGAACTTTTCACTACATTACAACATTGGAAGACTTTTCTTAACTTCAAATTTCAGTTGCCCAAAAAAGTCTTCCTATGTTGCAATGTAGTGAAAAGTTTAATAATGGGTGAACAGAAATAAAATAACTCCGAAAATATGCAACTTAGGCATACGTTATTTTTTTTTACTAAATAGAACATAAAATAATTACAATGTAATGATCATAATCTTTAAAAATAATTGTAGATAACCCATTTCTACATTAAAGAATTTGAACATGTGGGATGGGGAAAACAACAATAACTTCTCAAAGCAACAAAAAATTTTGAAGGGAACTTTCTATTTCATAAAAATTACTTTTGATATGACTTTTAGAGAAAAATACTGAAACACTTTATAGCAGTAACTAATTATATATCTACTATAATAATAACAATAATAATTTTGACAACAAGTTGAAAAATGCATTTTCTATTTCTATTTTTGAATGTATTTTCTATTTTTTAGCCGTAAAAATCCGGTGATGCCCTCGAAAATTCGATGTTTGATCCACTATATTCTTCTTCCATCCATCCTATCTGTACTTGAGTTTTAAAGATAAAATTTTTGTGGTGGGTTTCTCTGTATTGGCGTAAATCCTACTGAGTAGTAGTTTCTTACAGTCTATTCTTCTTATTCACTCTTTTTCCAGTTTTTTTTTTTGTAGGATAGAGGGAGCATTTTTGAGCTCAGTTTAATTCATAGGCTACAATTAGGGTGAATGCAACACTTCCCAAAGGAATTTTAAAGCTTTAGCCAACTGACAGAACGCAGACAAACATACAAGAAAGAAAGTAAACATCCATGCCGGTACCGGGATTCGAACCAAGTTCAAGCACATCGCCTCGTGGCAGGCCACTTGCCTTCACCATAAGGCTAAGCCTGAACGGCAGTTTCTTACATTATATATCTTAAATATTCCTTACAAGTTCTTTTTTTGAATTAAGATTAGGAGAGAAAAATATAAATAATAAAACAAAAAAACACCGTTCCGGCAAGGTTCTAGAGCAGTCTAGACGGCGGTCTGCCGTGTGGCCGATGTTTCGGAACCTGGGTTCGAATCCCGGTATTGGCATAGCAGTTTCTTTCTTCTTTCGTCCGTTTCTCCCTGGGACTTACTATCTCAGGATTATTCTGGATGGGATGTGAATCTCATCCCCCTTCTTGACTTTCACTAGCTTCGCCCTGACATTGTCAGGTTGGGCTAGTTCCGTGGTCCATAGAGGAAGTATTTGGTCAACTAAGTAATAGTTGACCAAATTCGATGAAAGGAAAGGAAGGAAAACAAAAACAAAACAAAAATATGAAAAAGAACGTGAATCCAATGACAATTGAAAGGTTCTGCAGAATTATTGTCCCAATTTGGTGCAGATGTCAAAGATGTGCGAATGCATAAGGACCAAATAATATACATAATATTTTAATTTCATTGGAAATCTTCAGTGGATCAATTTATAACTTAGTTATATCATTAAAAAAAAAAAATTTCAAGTTACTTCATTTTTTTTTATTTATTTAAAATGCTAATGCAAAAATTTAAAATCTGGAAATTTCAAAGAAATTTTACCCGATTTGTTTACTGATTCTTCTTTATTTCTTTGTGATGTGACTGCATTCCAGCGTTAAGTATTTAGCCATTTAGTTTTATATTCAAGTAACTGTGTAGTACACACAGTGTAACATATAGAAAAATTATCTTATAGCCATTTTCTTTGATTAATCTATAATACGTACTAAATTATTTTGAGATCACAATTTTGTCATCTCGAAGGCTTACAAAAAAAAATTAGTTTCAAAATTCAGAAATTACTTTAAATTAGTGGTGGGTAGACCTTTTGTAAGGTAAGGGCTACTTCAAGTAGACTCCAAGCGGCGCGGTCACCTTAAGACTAAGAATATGGAATCTCCAAGTCGACAACCCCCCCAAAAAAAAAAACAAAAAAAAAAAACCTGAATCTCCAAATCGAGAACCAAAAAATAAAAAGACATCAGACTTTTGAAATCTCACATGCGGTCACCCCAAAATGGGGACCGCGATCGACGTCTTGCCCACTCCTGCTTTAAACAGATCATATTAAAAGCAAATAATGGTATCCAGTTATTAATCAATAATTTGTTTCAAGGCTTGAATGTATTTTGGGGCGTTGCCTAAGCTGATGATCGCAAACAAGTGTGAAATAGCTGTTCTTATAAAATTCAAGGTTTTCTGATTTGAGGTTGATTAAACTGTTCTGTTTCAACGAAGTTAGACCTGTTTTAAAACTAAATAATATTGAACAATTAAAGCAACTTGAAAACAAAGTGGTAGCCTTGAGTTCTTTGGCGTCTAACAACTAAGTTAAAGAAAAAAATTCTAGAATCAATCAACAATCTATACTGAATATTGATATTGATCGAGTAGTCATGACAGTGGTGAAAACAGAAATTTCGTCTTTTCTCATTCCGAAAGCTTCATTTAAGTTTCATAATCGATAACCATTCCCTTTGATAAGAAGTCTGCAACACAGCACACAAAATAATTAATATTATGTGAAGGACAAACATTAACGCTTAATTTTCTGCTCTTTCAAAAAAAAAAAAAAGTTACCGAAGAAATCCTCAGAAGGATGCCAATAAAAAAGACAGTGCCAATCTGAGCGTATACGGTATTAACCAGAGTATGCAATATCACCATTTCAACTTTACAGAGGAGGACTATTTAACTATAGAGTCTTTGCTTTCAGGCAAATGTTCTCAAGCTTAAAAAATATTTATATCTTTTTTTTCTAATTTTTTTTAAATACCATATTACTTAATTAATGTTTTAAATATCAGCTCAATATCAAATACATACACCGTAATATTCTGTAAAATTAGATACTTCTTTATTTTCCGTCTATATTTCATCTTTTTGTGTGAACGACTTCTTCAAGACATAAATAGAGGGGAAGAAAGTTATTTAAAAAAGAATAGAATTTCTTCTCCTCTATTTATGTCCTGAAGAAGTCTTTCCCACAGAAAGATGAAATATAGACGGAAAATAAAGAACTATCTAATTTTACAGAACATTAGGGTGTTAAGTTTTAAATGTTTACCAAAAACCATTACTTTCATTTCAATTTCTTGTAGTTGATTTCTTTATTTATTTCCCAGAATTTTGCTATTCTAATAGACTTGTACAGTAGTTCATAATTATGAAATGAATCTGAAAAATACAAATGACGATTAAATTAGGATGTTATTTTCTTTCCTCAGGTAACTTCAAAGAAAGGTCTTCTTCTTGTTTGCTTCAGTCAAGAGGAAGAAGCATCTGGAACTGCTTTACATGGGTTTCGAGATTAATGCAGCGACTACAATATTATATCTCGGTAAGTAAACGTTTAATAACGTTACACAGAAAAAAACTACGATATTCCAAAAAGTAAAAATGCATTTATTGTAACATTAAGTACAGGAACCACAGTAACCAATTCTTCGTTTTTGAACAAGCTGGAAGAAATGTCTGTATGTCATCTACAGACATTAATAATCTGTTATACAGTTTTCCACATCTATCTTTGTCTGACCCACTTCCGTAACGCACTTCCTCTGTCTGATAAAATAATGTTAATTTCCTGTGAAAAATAGAAATAACTTCTACAATGAAACGTCCGCGACAGGAATCGAACCTGCAACCTTCTGATTCGATGTCAGACGTCTTATCCGTTAAGCCATGGGGACTACATTCAAACTATTGTTATTAAATATCTCTTATCATTCCCTGTGTGTGTATGTGTATGTGTGTGTGAGAGAGACACGCAATGAGAGAAGAACCAGAGAGAAAAAGTAACTCATTAATTTTAGCCTACTAGATTAAAATTTAAATTTCAATATTCATTTTTTTTAGCCTGCTACAAACGCAGGCCAGACGAGCATTAGATGCAGAAGCTCGCCCTCAGCGATGAACTGAAGAGTCATTAGAGACATTTCTCGACATGAATGAAGAAATTAAAAATAAACTTTAAACACAGAAAAAAACTTCTACATAAAATACTCTATCTCAACTAAAAGCAGTCACATTGTTCTCCCGTCATTGTTGACGGGGCGTATACGCTAGTAACTTATAATCTTAAAAGAAACAGATAACTGGATCCTTAAATACTAAACTGGATATTTACAATCAAAATTATCAAACTCTCAAAAACTGAAAATACTTTACTTTAAATCAGGGGTCTCCAAACTATGGCCCGCGAGGGCCTCTCATCCGGCCCTTGAAGACTTTTTTGTCTACGGAAAAAATTACGGAAATATAAGTGAATCCTGCATATCCTTGTGATTCCCACTAATACAGGTGCTAATGTGTAGTGTATCAATGTGTTATTAAATAATAACTGAATAAAATAATATTAAAATAAATATTTAAAAACAACATCCATGTTTTGATTCTTTTTTATTTGGACCTCGAGTGTGTAGTCGACCCCCGAACTGCTGTTTGATAGTTAATGTGGCCCTTGGGCTCAAAGGTTTGGAGACCCCTGCTTTAAATGAATGAAAATCAGCAGACGAACACTTTCGACCGTTTCGTTCTTTAAAAAGAAATGCTAAATTTTAAATATGAATAAAATAAAGGAAAAGTCAGTAATTTTTTAGTAATTCCAGCATCAAGTGTATTTTGAAGTTGTGAACTAGATTGAATGGAGTCGAGAGAGTGAACTCTAAAGTATACTATGAAAATCTAAAATCTAATTTAAATCTACTTTAAGAGTGAAATCAAAGGATTTCAATTGAATATAGATTTCAAGTTTCCGCTTGAAAGATCACGATATTTCTCTTACAGTATCACTGTACTTATATCAGCGAGGACTGGTTACTTGAAAACGAAGCTGACCACTCTCGCCGACAGCTTGTACAAAGTACAACAGAAGTCTAAATTTGTCAATCGTATTATGACAACTTTAAAAATTCTTCCTGCAGATTGTGAATATTTTTTGACATTTTCGTTCCATTATAATAACTTAATTTTCCTGTATATTTTTGTACTATTTCTTCGTTGACTTCAATAAAATAATGAATAGAAGGTCTATATTATTTAATCTGGAAGTTCACTATTCAGAGTTTCCTGAATGATTCTTTAGAATATCCCATTTAAGTGCAGTTAGGCTTAGGGATAATTAAAAATGAAATTCACAGAGTCCGTACTGTTCAGCAGATGGAAATGGATGTTGGTTGGGTAAAGGTTAGGTGTCGTTTGCAGATGAGCTATTGTAATCCAAGTGACGTCTCTGTCATTTCCTTCCTTGTTGCTTCTAAAATAATGCCACGTGACCACAGGCACGTGATATCAATGCTTGATAGACGGCCATTTCAATTAATGATTCCAATGGCTTTTGGGAGCACGTGCCAAAACCCCTACGTCTTCCCCTCTGGTCGACGTTTTTTGCTTTTATCGCCCCTGTAATAAATCATTTTTCTAATTGAATTTATTCCACGGCTTTTATTGAAATTGCAACAAATGAATAAAATTTAGAGCATCTACAAACTTTGATAAATTTGCAAGATTTATTTCAAGAAATTTCTTCTAAATTACCAAAAGATTTCGACACGGCATTGTCTTGCCATGGAATAATACAAAGGTAAGAATTTTAGGTTTTCAAAATATCCTATCTTCATCTCTTAAAAAAACCTAATTCTTAATATAAATGCATTAGTAAATAACAGATTTGTTGTTTATTGTGTTAGAACAAGGATATAACAGAAATATTTTAGTTCTTTTAATTCACCTTAATGTATTTCGCTTCAACACAGCGACACTCCAAAGATCGTTCTATTGTTTTATCAGCAACAGTTTAATAGTCTGAGATAGTTACTTATAGTGGCTTTGGAGGGTGCCAAGGATGTTGTAAAAAGTCCATTGAAAAATAAAATGCTTCAAAGATCATTTTCCAAAATAATAAGATACAGACAAGTCAGTGCTTTAATAAAGAGTTTCTTCTCGTTCTTCTTTCTTTTCTTATTTTTCTTTCTTTATTTAGGGGGTTGTGGAGGAGCTTCATCCCCCCTTAGCCCCTCCCCCCCCGGTAGGTGCGCCTCTGGTTACTTATTAGTACTTTTTTTTTTATCTAAAATATCTTGATCATCGGTATCTCAAGATAGTGTTATTATAGATTCAATAGTAATGAATGATTATTTTTTTGCTGGCGTAACTAAATTTTCTTACTTATCTCCTACTGCTTTCTCAAATAACAATTTTTGTTTAGTAAAATGGGCATGTAGGCTACATTCGATAACTTTCCGTCTTAAAATGTATAATGGAGACATTAAAAAATATAACTGTTACAATAGAATTTTAGAGACAGAGGACGACCAAAAATAAGATGGAAAGACCAAAATCATCTTCAGAGCTAGGAACAGACAATCATTGTCTATACCTAAGATGTTCAAGACAAGACAAGACAAGACAAGACAAGACAAGACAATAGAATTTTTTTTTTTTTTTTTTTTTTCTTGACTAACATACGGTATTGCTCATCTTTAGAAAGATATTCAACGAATGTCATTTTCTATTCAGAAAATATTGCGATTCTATGTTAATATCGGCTTTTTGTTTAACAATAAAATGTTCCAATAAATAAGGAGAAATGTAGGCTACTTTTATTTTTGTAGTTTGGCTATTGCTTCAAGTTCTTTCTCTCTTGATCTAAACAAAAAGAAATTTTGAATTGATTCAGTGATAAGAAAGTTTCCAAAAATTAAAAAAAGCTAAAAACGAAATAAAATGTGAAAAGCAAATTGCAGTACATATCTATGATCAAAATTCTTTGGAGAGTCCTTTCTACAACACAACATTCCCTAACAACAATTTCCAAATTTCAGGCATCCTGCAAAATAAATTTCAGCCAGACTGTTCATTGACCACCAATCGATTGTTCCAGAATCTACCGTTTCAATCATCGCTCGATACTTCAAGCAATCAATGGAAATTGAAGGTTATCCTACGAATACATTTTCAGAAAACCTTACATTTTAACCGGCAAAAAATTCAAACAAGCAGAAACAAATTTAATTTAAGAAAAAAATAAAGATTTATAAGTAAATTTATAAGCGAATTTTAGGCCATATATAGCACGGTTATTTTGCCTTGTGTGTTTTTGGTTAGGGGCCATTCCCGGGTGCGAGAATGGCGTCCTTATCATTGTCATGCATTCTGAGCCTATCATCACGGGTAAATCTGGCTGATGAAGCTTAATAAGGCTGAAACAGCTGTCCCAGATTCCCGAAATTATGGCTCAGGATGCGAGAACTTATTTTTATTTCGAATTGTGCATTTTAGAGTTAAGTTTCGAAATAAATTTTATTTTTAAGGAAAATTGAATCTAGAATACTCTATTTACAAAGGAACTTATAAATTAAATCTAAAATTAAGTAATAATTTAGTCTACAAGCTTATATTAATTATTAAGAAATAATATAAGCAGAAAAAAATTTGGATTACTGTAGATATTAATTAATACATTTTTTAGTAAAATTTTTAATTTGGAGAAGGTATAATGTACGCATATAGTAAAAGTAATTTCTGTTAAATGTGTAACGGGTTACAGAGAATTTTTCATTTTTGGATGGATGAAGCTTTTTATAATAAGACTCCTGTAAAAAATTATCAACAAGTTTGTGATAAATTTATGATTTATTTTTGTAATGTGTAAAGCAATTTTATCTTTGCTTGAAATTGAAATTGTATTGAAATTATGTAATTAAGAATAAAAAATAAGATATATAAATAAATAAATAAATAAATAAATAAATAAGATAAAAAAATGTAATCCTCAAATCTATAAAATTTCGTGAACAGAATAACTTTAATTTCGAGCTGTTTGAGAGAAAATATCTACTTCCAAATTCAGTGTTTCTTTTATAGTCATTTTTTTTTTCTATTGCGGTATCAAGTCTCTAATTGACTCCCACAATAAATCACTACGGAAAAGCACATACAGTTCACATGCACCAATATTATCCTTATCACGATAAGCTCGGCGAATCGGTTTGGGAGTCGATTGCCTAAATGCACGGGAACGGGCGGTGGGGACAAAAAACATCGCCGAGATGGCATACGTCGATGGAAAGCGAAGAAATTGCCTTCAAACAATGGCTGCAAATTACGCGTTTGAACCGTTCATTGTTGGCGAGGCCCACAGATCCCGTGGAAAGCAGCTATCTTGGCCGGGATCAGAGCCGACCGCCGCCCGGCCACGCGGCAGATTAGCCGGTGACGTCAGCCACAATGGCCAACTCAACACCGGTGGTTTCCAATTAAGAACCCGGGATCGCAGGCAATATTTCACGGCTCAGATCTGTTATCTGATCTAAGCCCCCTCCCCCCTCGACAGAGCATAGGGAAAAAAAAGCACATATATTCCGAAGGGCTAACTTATATATATATATAAATCGGAGGACCCATTACGAATTAAATTATGCACCCTCGAAGTTTAGCGTATGTGTTTCCCGTCCACCCACTCCGTTTGTCCTAAACTAACAACGTACGTCACGACGACCACCGCTAGGGGGAAATGACATCTAATATTATGGTTTGGAACTAAGCGATTTTAGAGAATCCTCCGACTGAGCGTTTCATAGTCAAAGGTGTTTCATATTCGAAAATCTGCGACTAATCGAAAGGAAAACTAGAAAAAGAAAGACAGAAAATACTAAACAAATAAAAAAAAAAAAAAAAATCACTGTTTACAATGTCATATTATTTTCAGTAGCACTGTGCTATTACTGCTTCTAAATATACAAAACTAAAAAACTGCCTCAAAAACCTACTTAATACTGTCGAAGTAAAATTCTACATCAGGATTCTTCACCGATAGCCTCTGAATTATTAGTTAAAAATAATACAATAGTAGAAGTAATATAATATAGCTCAAATACGTATTAGAACCGCAATATTTTTTTGGGAGTCAACAAAAAAAAAGTGAAATTATGATATAGAAACTTGAAAAATTACAATCGTTGAATTAATTTTAATAAAATGATGTAATAAGACGAGATTGAAGCTAACATAATATAACATTTACGTCAATCCGAATGGAATTATAAATAGGCTTGGCATTACAAAAAAAAAAAAAAGTAAATAAATAAATAAAAATAGCAGTTTTCTAGTGCAATTACAAAGATTTAGACAATTTGGAATTATTTCTATGTTATTTATTGATCGCTGTTGGAATTACTTCTATGTTAGGCATTTACCGCAGAAGCTGAATTGAATCGTCAGTAGGTTTCTAAATAACCATCCATAAATAAAGATTCGCCTTTGGTTAACGTAAATCTACAGCTGTCTCAGTATTTTTAGTGTATGTTTTCTTTCTATTTAGTTACCGAAAAGCGAACAGTGGATAATTTAAATTCGTTATTACAATGTATTTTTTAGTATCTAACAATGGTCTCAGGAATCTGAAACGGACTCTAACAGATGACCAGAAGGGATTCACAGGTTCTGGCGGTATTCAAAGCTTATTGGCCTTCTGTCCTATGGAAAACTGGGCTCATAAAATTGGGAGGTCTTTCTTTATGTTCTCTCCCTCCAAATCTTTATATCTTGAGTAGGTGGAATGGAGAGAATTCTTCCACGTGAAGAAATTTGCTCGTGAGAGTGACAAAATGCTCTCTTAAAAAAACACTAGCAACCGGGGAAAAGTGGATTCTCCCAACGTGCGACTGCTTTCTCACAACTACGCGATAAAAGTGGATTCTCCCAACGCACGACTGCTTTTAGAACCAGCGAGTGACATAAGCTATTTTTATTTTTTGTAGAGATTAGAATATAGTCCCCGTGGCCTAATGGATAAGACGTCTAACATAGGATAAGAAGGTTGCAGGTTCGATTCCCATAGCGAACTTGTAGAAATTATTTCTATTTTCACAAATCACAACAATTGGCCGGACAGACAGAAATAAAAGATTTTAGTAATACAGATTAGATTTGAAACAATTCCATGATTTCAAACAGCTCAATAATTAACTTAAGTCCGACAAGCAATAATTGTAAAACAATTTTAATTTGCGCGTGCTTTTATTTGATCACAATTGATTGGATTAGGTCACTTAATTTAAATTTTTCCAATTTTTACTTAATTTTTCAAGAAAGTAGATTGTTTTGAATACCATAGTTATTACTGCATTTTTGCAAGATTTAAGAAAAAAAAATGGAAGCCCAGTATTTCAAGTATAATTTCTTGTTTTTGTTTATTTATTAACTTAATTTGAATTTCATATTTCAATAAATTGTCATTATTTTTATATTTCTACTGAACGTATTTAATAGCTTATATACCAAACTATTTATTAATTCTTTTATTTTTTAATTCAAATAATTTATTAAGTATGATAAAATCTTATTTTTGTTCATTATTTTTTTTAATGAATGAAAACTGATTTGATTAAAAATTTCGAATTATCTTAAATACATTTAATCTCTTTTTTCAATGTTTAATAATTTCCTGTTACTGAATCGGGTTTATTTTCTTTACTAATTCCACAACTGAACAGGTGGTAGATCAATTTGTTTTTCTTGTCTATTGTGGTGCTGGGTTTTTTTTTTCCCAGTAGCTTTCAGTTGAGATCTCGGACCCAAATTTGGTTGATGAGAGCGCGTTTGTGCGGGTGGGGGTTTGAGAGGCGGGAGCGGGTGTTTTTCACAGAAACCACGAAGCGGCAGTAATCGCATTTCACGACCGCTTGGCTTTGCTGGTCCGAAGGGTTTGCGAATAATTGCGCCTCTGATTGGATGAATTGGAGGCTTCTGGTCCATCTCTCTTTCATTCCAGTCACAAATACGAATCAGAATGATTATAATAAAAATTCATTTCAACTGTTGGGAAAATATAGATGAAGCAAAATAAAAAAAAAATGAATATATCAAATATTGTAACCATCACGAAATTCGTTTAAATATTAAGATAATAGAGAGATAAATTATAGGAAAACAAACTATCAAATATTAGGTTTCTATAATTTCTTAAGATGAAACAGGGAGAAGAAAAGAGAGTAAGAATTTAATTAAACAGTTTTCTTTTTCATTGAGATTCTTTCTCATCCTTCAAATTTGATAAAAATAACTTGGAAGGATGTGTTTATGACTTTAAAT
>JAFIDM010006943.1:29320387-29372647 GCA_023159025.1 Thereuonema tuberculata
AAATAAAAATATAACTCTGTTTCTAATTAAATAAATAAAAATATAACAGTTTCTAAATAATTAAATAAAAATATAATTCTGTTTCTATATAAATAAATAAAAAAATATAAATCTGTTTCTAAATAAATACAATTTTAAATTGCATCTCAATTGTTAAAAAAAAATATTAATCATTGTTTTATTATTAGGAAAGGCTTAATTTAGTCTATTTCTATCGGTCTATTTTTAGAAGTAACAAAATTTTAAATCGTTACTATTTAATTAGTTATATTATAGTTTCTAGAACAAAACAGTGGAACACCAAAAATTAAGGAAACAAAAGAAATTATACAAGAATTTCAACTAAACCATGCCCCGCCCCCGTTCACATAGATCACAAAAGGATTAATAAATTGGTGCATACATTTAAGAAAAAAGACGAACATCTTTAATACAAGTTATATTTGTGAATTTGATTTATCCAATGTCTTCTAATGTAGGCATTTTTGGAAAATTATTTTTTTTCATGTCTTTTTTTTTTTTTTGAAATCATTTAAGTTTTTTTAAGTGAATTTTGCTTCATAATTCCTGAGGGTTAAGGGATCTTTTACTGTGAAAAGGGGAAATTGAAAGAATACACTACATATTGAGTTTGCTTTCAAGCCTTGGGCTATCATCGAAGGGAATCTGGGACAGATGTTTCGTTCTTGTTAGGACTCATCAGCCAGATTTACCCTCGATGATAAGCCCAGAAAAATGCGAAAGCTCCCGGAAATGGAATCCACAAAAGCAACAACAATCATACATTACTGTAACCAGCACAGATTGATAAACCTTAGTCTGCTAACTGATAGGCACAAAAGGCATTTAATTACACAAAACAAGAACAATGACTAAATAGTTTTAAATAGGACAGTTTAACGTGCAGCAATGTAACATGGACTATTTAGTCCAGAACTATTTAGCAGGCTAAATAGGCTATCTTTTACTAAGTTCAGATATTTCCTAATTAGCTAAAGTGTTGTAAGGAGCTTGAAATTCTTTGACATGTCAACAGCGAAATTATTCAAACTCTTTTTTTCGATAATATAAAATATTAGTTTATATATTAACAACTAATATAGCTTATGACAAACAGTAGTTAATTGCAGAAATAATCGTAAGTAGAACAAAATAGAAATATATTGTTCAAAATATAATATTGATAGAAGAATAGTAGCAGTATATTGTTTACAGTTACTGCGAGAACAGTATTATTAAATAATCTGAATTCATGTAGCTTTGTATTTCCTAAAAATTTGTGTGTTTGTTATTTTTTGTAAACAGTATATAAAATAAATTTGTCTCTTCCACATAAGTGGCTACTAACTCCGCTCTTCTTTATAATTCAGGCTTGATGTCATTATTTTGTTTACTTTTTTTATTGAGAAAACATGGCTTTTAGTATTTACCGCGTGGCCCCTTTGGAATGAAAGCGCCCCCATTGGTGCCATGCGTCGGTCCGGTACTTACTGTGTTGAAGAGATGTCGTGGACGCGTGGTCGTGTCCCCAACACCTCTTGGTTGAAGGATGCTTGGTGGGATAAGGAAGGGTCGGCCGCTGTCTCCCGGGGGTTCCGTCGAGCGCCGGGTATTGTGGTACCCTATTCATTGGCCAGCTGAAATTCAACAATAAACTATAAGAATGGGGCTGACATTTGGCTTCAGATGCAACGCTGACTTTGTGCGAGGGACGCCGACGACTTAAACTGTGTGTCTTCGTACAATTAGTACAAAAGTGCTTTACTATTTTTGCACCATATCTTATTTGGATAGCACAGCTTCCCAAAATGAAAAGTGAAATTCACGGTTATGATTTGATGAATTCGTAGCAGAAGGTTTTAGAATCTACAAAAATGATAATTACATCCGCTAATTGAAAATATTTCAATTAGAAGCTATAAAAATAAAGTTTTCATATGTGATTGAATATTTTTAATCCCATACTGGGAATTTTTAAAATTTAATATGAAAGTAGACAATGGGAATTAACATAATTACTATAATTGCTACTTTAATAAAGGATAAAAATAAATAAATCTGCAATTCTCTTCAACCTTTAAATAATTATTGTTATTATTAATGTGGGTTCGCGTAGACCGTCAAATGAGAATTGGCATTTTTCTGCCCTTCACAGTTTCTGTTACGTTCAATTCTTGAACTGAGTGCATTCGCAGACTGAGATATATTCCCAGTAACAGTGTGTCATTTTGCAGCTGCCTGATTGTTATCTTATCTATGCCAGCATTATCCAAATGTTCCTTGAGGGTCCTTGGATTCCTCTAAGTGTTGCGATCGATAATAGGATCATGGATGCTTTCTTTTACAGAAATCGAAGATATTTAACTTCGATTTCTAAAGGCTTATTGAGTCATCTTTTCCAAGTTCTTTTCTTCAATTCTATTTTCTCTAGAAATGCCACATTAATCAGTTGCATGTGATATTTTGTGATCTCTTTTTTTTTTTTTTTTCTAATTCTTTATTACGATCTCTTAAAATTCTACGAGAATGAACTCAATAACTTTTTTCCCGTTCAAGGTATTGCGTATTTGTTATAGAAATTCTGAAAATAAATTATTATTATTATTATTGTAAGTAACATTTGTTCTTTTAGTAAAATTAGGAAATATTGTTTCACACAATTTGAACTCGGAATCAAGGTATAATTGTACGGAAATAAACAAAGAAATACGCAAAGAAATAAACAAAGAAATAATCTCAAATAAATACCTACGCCAGTTTTAGCAATAAAAATGTATAGTAATAAGAAAGTCGATTATTAAAATCAAAATTCCACTTTTGCGATAGTTTGACATTGTCAGTGTCATCACTGTGTCACGTGACCTATTCTACATGAATAATAGTGTTTTCCAGGTGTATATACTTAGGTATTAATTTACTAAAAAAAAAAGAAAAGATACAAAATACCTTTTGACAAGATTTAGCGTCTGTTGTAAATTATTTGATAAATTAATGAAAGTATGCTTGATAAAAAAAACGTTTAGCCTCTATTAAAAAAAATACTAAAGTTTTTCTAATTGATCAAAATAACAAAAAATAAATATGGAATGACAAAAAAAAGGTGAATCACAACTGATATTAGTATGTTTGTATACTGTAGTAATGTGGAGGGTGGGGGTGCATTGGAATAAACAAACAGAAAGACTTCATTCTTCAGCCTCAGGAAGTTGAACTAAGAGATTTCCCATGATTTAAAAGAAGTGATAAAATTATACGAAAAAATCTTGCATGACGTCTTTTTTGTCTTGAGAGATGGGTTGAATTTCTCTGAATCTCGCTACGCTGCCTCGTGAGGCTTCCCTACACGATACAGTAGTTGTGCAGAGAAGCCAGTCATTTTTGTTCATTGCAAGGGTTGGTAATGCTATCGAAAAGATGGAAATCAGTTTTAAATTGAATTCCTAAATCCACAAAAAAAAATAAGAAACATCTCATCAGTATCTCTTGACAGCATCTCTGTTTGGCAAAATTTGGGACTAAATATCTTAGCTCACGTATACATAGAATGTGAATTTAACTTCGCTTTCATCAGTAAATTGACTAATAACTTATTGTAATATTCTGACAATGAGATTGTGATTAACAGAAGAAAAATGTTTATCGTCATCGTTTAAATATTTAATATAAATATTTAGGAGACTTTAATTTTTTCTTATTATTGTGGTAGAAAATATTTCCAAGACAAATTTCTTACATTTCTTACTTTACTTGTCAATTGTAAAAATACATTTTTATTGTCTAGATTTCATTGCTTTTCTTGTAAATTTAAGTGATGACTGATTGGTAAATGCACTGCGTCCTGTGGTTTATTATGCTGCAGGCACGTAGCCAGGAGGGAGGTCTAGGGGATCCAGACCCCCCACCTCCCTTCAGGGAAGAAAAGAAAGTGTATGTGTTCAAGTGTGTATGTGTAAATTATGAAATTCAAACAGTCTACTCTCGAGGTAGATTTTAGTGTTAAGATCATTTTACTTTTAAATTTTCATTTAAAGAAAGCAAAGTCATTTACAAAACTTTAATGTAATGGACTCCCCCCCCCCCTTTAACAAAATCTTGGCTACGTCCCTGTATGCTGTTTTATCCTTAATCTTGGACTTATTTTAGCTTCCTTTAAGGATATGAGGATAAAATACTTCTAATTGGTAATGTTTGAATTTCGTTTGATTACAAATAATGAGAATCTAGGATTTGAACTTAATGGATACAAAGCAGTCACCATTGCATTAAATGTACATTGAAATTTTCTCTTCAATGTGATAACCTCCATAAATGTTATCAAATAAAGATGTCTATTTAGACTACAGTGTCCTGTAAGTAGACTGACAATCAATGCAATGTCTTTCTTATCTTGTAACAGAATGAAAGAGTTTTTAAAACTATTTAGGACTTGTAATGGACTCCTGTATCTGTCTTTGTCCTTTTGATTGATGCCACATTCGCGTAACTGAAGTACTGTCATTGACAGGTTGTTTTCTGAGCTCTTATTGTTTTTATTAAAAAAACTATATCATCATTATAAAAAGAATTCGGAGTTAAAAAAGAAAGGCAACATTTTAGCAAGCTTAAGTGTTTAAATTGAAATATCAATAAATTCCAGAGATTTTATTGTTATCATTATTACTAGTATGGATCCCGTCTTATAATCCTTGATCTATGCAAATGCTTGAGGAACAGATCTCCTCATAAATGGTTTATCCGATTTTTTTCACCGATTCTAGGACTTGGTGGAAATAATTTAGAAAAAAAAAAATGTTCAAGAATGTTTCTTGAAAAATAATCACCGAGAGTTTTGAGTTTTTTATTGAATAACTACCTCTGAATTCCCGCCCACTGTCAGAATTCAACAACAAACATTTAATCTGAATAAAATTGAAATATTTAAAAACAACAATGGATGAGACCAAGTGTTCACAATTTTATCTTTCAAAACGACCATTTCTCTTGTTGTGTACAAACTTATTTCAACTCTGGGAATTAATCATCGAGTCCAAAAGTAGAAAAAGAAAAAGAAAATAATTCAACTACATAATGAGTTACTTTATTTATTATCGGAATCACAGTGGTTCCTCAAAGCAAAAAAAAAACACAATAAAATACTAGAGAGAAAATTCATGTGCCAATAGTCTGCCGGCCTCAGTGAATTTTTTTAATGCATAGAAAATTCAATCTGCGCATTGAATTTATTAATAAATAACAATGGATGAGACGAAGAGATTAGAACTAAGTGACATCCTAGAACAGCTGTTTCACGCTAATATGGCGACCTCAGCTAGGAGCAGTTTGCAGGCATTGATTCCAACGTTATTTAAAAACAAGTTTGGTTTGAAGATTAAAACACGAATGGCATAAATAACATTCTATTTTTTTTCGTCGATTTCTCTTCGCGTTTAATCTGAAATTTGCTCTCAATTACAATTCAAACTTTAGGTTTTTAATACTTAAGTTAAGTAATACTTTAAGTTTTTAATACTTTCTATGGTAGTTCTGAAATCTACGATTTATATCAAATGGAATAACTGAATTCAATCTCTCTTTAATTTGTTTACATTTTTGCTTTTTCTCTATTATTGTTTGTGACAGCTCTTATCAAAATATTTTCAAATAATTCCTAATTACAGATCGATTTCTTTACAGAATTGGCTATAATTTACTCAACGTATAACAGATATTTGTAAGATTCATATTTTGAAAACTGATTTCATAAATTAATCTTCAAAATAGGCCTATCCGGGATATTTTTTTTGTGTGCTATAACTCCTATTTTTCCACTATGTCTATAACTGCTTAAATTTACTATGGACTAATTTATTAATCTAACACAGTATATTTGATATACCGGAATGTTTTATTTCTTAAATAAAGAACGGTTAATTTAGATACTTTCAAATTAAAACTGAAATAAAATCTCATCCATTTCCTATTTCTCTGTGATTTTCTTTTTGCTGTTTTCTGTTTCTTGGTTCTTTGTTATTTCGTTCAGTCTTTTAGCAATGGCTCTCTTTGACTTCTTTGATTCAACTTAAAAAGAGAGAAAAAGAGAAAAAAAAAAGATCAGAGGAAAACCAAAGGAAAACTAGAGCAAAGAAAATGCTTTCTTCTCTCGCTCCAAACCATCTTTTTTCTTCTTTCTCTCTCTCTCTGTGTGACGGAAGCTGAACAAAATAAAAGTCATTTTCACTGCATTCCTTTTCAGTGCTTCGATAGAAAGCGATGTTTAAATTTTGTATTTTTTTACGTATTTATTAACAAAAATTAAGAATTAAGGATTTTATTCCAATTAAAAAGATGGACATTTTTAGCTTAACAATATTAAAGTTTATTAAGTTTAACTATTCCAATAACATAGTTTATTTGCTGCTTTCGCCTTGTTATGTGGTCCGGTAGACATTTTGTAGATAATTAAAGACATACAATTTTTATTTGAGCACTGGACTGTTACTAGACTAAATTATTGGATTGTAGCAATTGACGAAATTGAAGGTCAATATTTACAATCGCTTTCGGATGATTTTACTACTACTGCAAATATTTAGATTATTTATTTTTTCTGCCTAAAAATTACCTTAACCACAGTTGTTATAAAGTTCTGCTTTAAATAACCTTACTGTAAAAAACAATAGATATGTCTTACTATTTCTGTTCTCCTTGAAACGTATTTCCATTACATTAGCAATCACTGTTTTTCTATTTATAATAATACTATAAAAATAAATCTCTGTTTAATCAATCAAAGATATTTATTTGAGTGGTTCAATTACCCATGTAATCAAATTGGAAATGAAATTCAGATGTGATTTTGATGAAGTTCCCATTTCAGAGTAGAAAATTTGACGTTATTAATTGTCTTGTTCGTTTACATTATGAATTATAATCATACATAATCATGCAGAACTCCTATAGATTTGCATTATTGATTCATTCTAGGCTTACAGGTGGGTCTGTTAAGTACTTCGCGAAGTCAAAGGTATTCCACAGAAAATCTAGAGTTTTAACTGATATTACAAATATAAAATTATAAAATTTAAAAAATATAATGGGGCCAACACATATTAAAGATTAAAATTTTTTAACACATTAACGAATTAAAATATTGCAGTTTCAACTCTCTTGCGAGCCGTCCGCAAGGATCACAAATGAGCTGAAACTGCAGTATTTTAATTCTTTTAATGTGTTAAAAAATTTTAATCTTTAATATGTGTTGGCCTCTTTACATTTTTTAAATATTATAATTAAGTCTCACGCTCGTTAAATTGCTTAATTACACATATAAAACATAGATGGTAATATATTATGGTGGAATCATGTGATCAACTAGTGTTTGAAAGATAATTAAATAAGGATTGAAAGACATAATATTAGAAATATACTACTTAAGCAATTACTATAGAATTACTATAAAATTAATAATTAAGCAATTTAACGTCCATGAGATGTAATTATAGTATTTAAAAAATTTAATGAGGCCAACATATATTAAAGATTAAAAATTTTTAACACATTAAAAGAATTAATACTGCAGTTTCATTTGAGCCGTATATGTTTCAAAGAACTAAAGAGCTTCAAAACAACTCATAACATTTAGCATCAGTGAAAATCCCGCATTCTATACATTTGCATCTGCCTTCTACTAAAAGATTTTTTTGCAGATGACATAGAGTACCCACATGTCTCTGCTACTTGACAGAGGTAAGGCTGTGAGCACGCGTCGTTAGTTCAGCACGTGGCCCTTTGGGTATCCTTCTGCATTGATAGCAAAACCACGCTTCTTGAACGATCCACTCCAACTCGGCTGAGTTTGTGCTTCAAGAACACTCTCACTTGTATTGCAAATGAAGCTTAAATACTACGTTTATTTACTTAAAAAAAAAGGTGCTTCAACGAGAAATAAAAATTATGGTGAGCACAAATCAACTTCAGAGATTTATAACAATGAGATATATGATGGTGCATTAGTGAATTATAAGAGTTTTACAGCGATGTGATAATTGAAATCTTACACAGTGATAGTTAACAATATTCTTTTATGTTACTTCGACAATGGCAATATTTGTGTATATGCTTTCAGTACAACGTAAGCATTTTACATCGAATTTGCTTTTTAATAGATTTAAAATAATGATGAGAAAATGTCTCTTCAAATAGAGATGAAAAAAGAAATATTCTTAATGAAATCCTATTGATTTACGCTATTTCCCCAAAGAAAAGAAATAAAAAGACCAAAGAGCTGAAGCAAAATTTAACAAAGATAAACTTTTGAGCTCTCCTGTGAATGCTGCTTTGATTTGCTTGTTGAGTTCTATTCGGGCCAGGACTATAACGATCAAAGATTCAGAAGCGTCTGAAGGGGAACAACCGTTCAGTTATAATATTTACAGTAAATTGCCTTTTTTAAAATAAAGAAAAGAAATATCGCTTGTTTAGTTCTTTACGAAACGGGAAACTACACAAAACCCTGTGTTTACAAATTATGACATCCTCCGAATACGAACAATGACGCCCTGTGTGAATCCCACAAATTCGAGTATTTTCAAGTACGGTATCAAATACAGTTAATTTTAATCGTATTTAAATCGAAAAGAATTATCCTATGTTGTTTAGACGTTGACATCCAACTAGATTAAATTGTTTTGTTTATAATAACGTTTCTGTGGAAATTGTTATCTTTTTCTGGCTCAAATTTTTCCATTGGGTTCTACACGAAGAATTTTCAAATTCTAAGTATAGATCATCCCTAGTCCTGTAAATAGCACGCCAAACTTCAAGAAGATCCATTCACCGCTTTCAAAGTTAATAGGGCTATATATACTCGTACGTATGCAAGGATGCAGGGGCAGAGCCCTACTGTCTTTAGGAAAATAATCTATAAGCATAAATACAAAGGAGCGTTATTATAAACAATTACTGATGATTCCAAGTTGTTCCTATAAAAAAAAGAAAAATCAGGAACAATTCAGTTCCGATAGACAGCTGAGCAGCAAACCTGTAGAAGCAGAAGAAAACATCGTGTTGCAATTTATTTGAAATGGTCTCTTGCCGTTGCGAACCGGAATTTCGTGTCCTTTTTTGGTAAACGTTCAAAGTTCTTCTCTAAAATACGAAGTAGATCTCTTATTTTTATAGCCCAGCTATTAACAGTGACGTTGGTTAAGAAAGCAAATTGAAGATTAAACGGTGACAGAACGAAACTTAACAACCACTAATGAACCGCCGATGCTTGTAGTGGTTTGTTTGCTTGTTTTTATTTTTCTTTTTCAAATCTCAAAAGAGGTTTTAACCAAATACATTTTGAAATAACGATCTACAGTCATTGCAAGTTGGCAATTGTTTCCCTGTTAAAATGTTACCAAATTTGATACTTAGAGTAAATGGCCTGGAGATTTATTGGAATTTTACTTTATTTGAAGCAATAGAATTATTATTATATACGATCGGTTTTCTTTTATAAAGACCTACTTTTAGGAGCTTTTGTTTTTAGAGAATTTGAAGCCTACTTTCTGTAAAATGTTAGGCTTATCTCTTTCAAAATGAATCAAATTACTTACGGATGTCATCATCATCATCATCATCATCATCATCATCACAGTTATTGTCTTTACTGAGAATCTCAGTATTTTCATTTTAGAATCTCAGTATTTTAGAATCTTCTTTTTAATTTCCCTTAAGAAAAAGTTACCGAAGATCTCATCGAATTATGGGTTTCTGTCTGTCTATGAATTAGCAATACAATTTTATCAAAAATATTTTTCAAAAATGAATAATAAACATTCAAAAAACATCTCCACTTTTAAAAGGTCTTTAAAAGAAAAATTAGAAAATTACGAAATTTTTTGGCACATATACAGATAATCAACCTTTAACACTAAAATACTAATAAAAAAACACTTCAATAACAATAAAAGCAATCACAAATATGGTAGATTATTCTATCTAATTAAAGATTTAAAAAAAACAACTATCTGTATATTGTATTTATAAAACAACATTTATGCATTATATTTTGAAAAGTTTCTTTGATTACTATGCTTGATTGTTAAGTTTGAACAAGAAAATAAATATTTTTTAAAGCATTAGTAAATTAACTAAGGTAGGTTTACATTTATATTCTGACAGAACTGTCATCTAATTATTGAATATTAAAATTTCAAAACGTTGAAATTTGATTTGCACAGCTAAAACATCTTGATGGTCTTTTCAATTTCTTGAAAGGAAAAAAAAATCAAATATATATACAGTTCTCTGTTAATATCACGTTTCAGAAATATCCGTTCATTAGGTTTAAAGTTATTAGAAGTAGATATATAGTTATGATGTATGAAAAAAATCGTCCTTTCATTCGTAAAATGATATTAAATTTATTTAGTCTATTTTGCAACCTTACAAAGGTTAAGTTCTCTTTAAGATTAAAAGTTTTAGTTTTCATTTAGGTCAGTTTAACTTTAAAAATTTTAGGAAAACAGAAAACAAACGTTTATTTTTAAATTTGCAGACAAAAATTTGCAAACAAAAATTTGCAAACTTGTATTGTTGCTGACGTGAAAATACTGTATATTTTTTTGATCGCTAATAACTGGGTAATCGGCATTCTTTCACATTAATTAAATTGCATTTTGTAAGAGAAATCCGGTTTATTCTTTGAGTTTTTTTTATTAGACAATCGAGAATTCATTTACCATAAATTTATAACCGAAAAAAAAAATACAAAAAAAAAAAAATAAGCACTGAAATGAAAAATAAATTTAAAGAAATAGTAAATATTACAGTTCATTTTTACTTTGTAACATTATAAAAATGGAAGCGTTGTTTTTTTTTTAATTCATACAAAATAAATTCAGTTAAAACCTTTTATTAAGAATAATTATTAATTAAAAGAACAATTAATTAAACCATTTTATTAAAAACTAAAAACATTAATTATAACAAATAATACTAATAACAGCAACTAATATTCTGCATTATTCTATCTGATTAAATTATTTTTATAAATTGTTATTGAAATAAATAATATATGGAATACTTTTATTAATAGATTTTATTAATGCATTGCTTCCTTAATGAGTATCAACCAGATTGCCGAAAAAGAGGTGTTGATTTGTTTTTAACATATTTCAATGTTGGAAAAGATCGGCTTTTATTAATCTCATGAATGAAACATTAGGCGTATGACAATGATTAATATAACGTTCTTACATAAGTTATATAGAACATTATTGTAAACTAAACTTTGTTTCTGCTCTCTAGAAAATTAAGAAATGGTGCCTACTTGTAATTCTCAACCCTTCTATTAGCTTGAGATTTATTTTTTTTAGAAGCCTTTCTCCGTTATTTTATAAAAATAATCGCTAGTTGAAAAGTAAATTTTATTTTTTCAAATCATAAGAAAATTAAGAAATATACCAGTATATTTTTTTTTTGTCGCAGACTTTTTTAAAGTTCTTATACGATTCTCTCATTTTATTGATTTTGCAATGATTTTTATGTTTACATTGAATTTAACAAAACATAAAAATTTTTAGTGACTTGGGAAAGAAAAACATTCCTTTCCCAAAACAATATCCAAAGTTTTTTTACTTCAAAATAAAATTCGTGGATTGAAATCAAACCTGAATTCTGTTTGACAGGATTTAAAAAAAAAAAAAAGGAAACAACAGCGTCTCTGTTAATTCTGTTAAAAAATTTACATTCAAAGCAGAGCTCAACATCATCAAGTTTCTATACAATATAATTTTATTTGTTGTTACTTGATAGAATAGCTTACAAATACTTTGACAAGTATTTATTGGTAATTAATATATTAAATATAAATTAGCATAAATCCTTATAATTTATTTACTATAATAATACAATTTTTTTATAAAAATTTCCAAACTTAAAAATATTATTAAAGTTTAAAACTTTATTTTAGAATTCTTTACACAATGGTTAATAACAGTTATTTCTTAATTATTTCTTTACTTTCCTTTGATTATAAAGTTTTTTAAGGTTTTTGTTTTCTTCTTATTTTCAGGAATTACTTTTGTCTTTTTGTTTACGAAATATTTAATAGGAAGTATTTTTAATATTTTTTTTAGCAAGAGAACATTAACTATAAAAGCGTATATTACAAAGCTTACAGAAAAAATGTTAACAGTAGAGAAAGTAGAGTTTTGTGGAAAATATCTGGGTGATTGCCACCACACTTAGGATGGAAAAGAAGTAGCTGAACAAATGAACTAATTTATGTAACGTTGTTGTTTTTCGTTGTTTTTTTTTTATTGTTGATAAGTGCTCATTGCATTTAAAAATACTTTCTAAAGAATACTTTTTTGTTAGATCCCAAGAGGTATCACTATCGCTTGAAATAACTGTCAAACGTCAACATGTAAATATCTTTGCGTTTCGGACGTGTTTTATAATCAAAGGTTAGTTTTATTACCTTTCAAGTGGCTCTTTTCCTTCGTGCATTAATATGAACCCGTAGCGTTTGTTTATTTATTCCTCGACCCAGGATAATTGGAGAGGGGAGGGTGTCTAAAACGAGGATTTACGGTACTTCCAAGACAAAGTAACATTTTAGCGAAGACGACTCACGGTGTCAAGGGGTAAAGGCAGGTGGTGAGTAGGCGGCGGGAAGAGGTCGGACATTTCTGCCAAGTTCTCCTTTGTGCACCCATGCAAGGCCAGCGGTAAATGGCTCTGCGGAACCTAATCGGGAGACCGCTGCCGCCGCGTGAATCACCTTCGGACCGTGTCCCCCTCGGTGAATTTCCAACCGCGGATTTTTACATTCGTAGCGGCAGCAATGGCAGGAGCAGCTTCTCAACAGATGCCGACGTGGAAGAATTAGTGGACGACAACCACTACATCATTGAGAGAATTATGAACTTAAAACTCAACGGGAGTTACGAACCGAACCAAAGGGGGACGGGTGGGAAAAAATAAATTAGCAATTCTAATAAACAAACACTTCCCAGGCAATAAATTAATGGCAAAATAAATAAACAAGAATGATTAGGCCTAAAGTTATTTATGTAACATTGTTCTGGTTTCAACACTATAAACTTTTAAGATTCAAGAATGATGTGTTTGTTACTTATTTTAAAATTCAAGTTAACAGAATGCTAGTTTCTTTATTTCTGTAAAGTAATTAAGCGCTCATGATGTGCTCTAGGATATTAGAATGATCATCTACAGAAGATAATGAAAGTTTTTAAGATTTTTTTCACCCAAATTTCACCAAATTCTGTGACAAAGACAGCTTTTGAATACAGCCTTCTCTTACAATATCCTGAATGGCACGAATGCAATGACAACACATTCAATTTCTAATAAAATACCGGTTTAATATAATGATGAAAGGATCTAATTGAATATAATATTATTTATTCGGTAATGACTTATAATCTTTAATCTGAGTATAATTACTCAGTAGTATTGGATTCGAATGCTATTATGATACAAAGGTCTTGTTTTAGTCTTTACCAAACTATTTTGTAAAATTTAATTGATGTCAAAAATTATATTTTAACATAAAGATATTCTACGAAAAAATTCTTTTAAAAAAAAGATGAAATTATACTTTGTATAACACTTTGTGTTTGCAATATTTGAATTAATGATCTATATCTATGCTCAATGCAAAAGGATATGTGATTAAATGCAACGGAAAACCAAATTTCGATTTAATTATAAAGTCGTATATAAAAATAAGCAACATTAACAGGGACTAACATCTATATAAGATAATTTTTATTATAATAATAATGAACATAATAGTCTACATTTTGGTTGTAATCCTATTTTTATTACAAATACTGGTTATTTATGAATAGAAATAAAAAAAAACTTTCTAAAAAAAAAATGAATTCTATTTATTTATGATTTACAGATTTAATCAAAAGAAAGTTAATTAATAAAATTTATAAGTAACTCATTGGATTGCTATTAAATACTACTATTTATTTACAGTTAAAACAACCTTTGGAAAAGGAAACAAAAAAAAAAGACATACCAAAAAAATCTTCAAAATAACCTTGAATTAAAATGATAATAGGCTAAAAGAATTATTGCTCAAATAAAGAGAGGGGGAACTAAATATTAACTAGCCTAGTAAACGATTATCCATTAAGAAAATGTACAGCTCTCGTTGGTAATATTTTTCCGGCTTATTTTCATTTAAATTGCCGGTAAATAAAAACACTTAGTAAAAACTGACGTCAGTAATTTTAAAAGAGGAAGAAATGATGCCAGTTGGGTTATTTATGCTAAACTAAGCAAAGCCTGTGTTATTTTTTTTTTATTATTTTTTTATTTTTTTTTTTTTTTTTGATAAATCTTTGTAAAAAAAAATTCTTGTAAAGATTTATATCAATTAAATTTGATTCATCACAGAAAAAGTTAGAAATATAATTTTTTTTCTGAAATATGTTTTTAATGTAATTCTTAATGAAAAAAAAATACACTCCTTAATTGAAAAAAATATGCCTTCATTGTTATCGTTAGCAGTAAAAATTGTTAAAATTATTGAATCAGATTAAATTTTATATAATAAAACTATATTATTACTTATAGTACCGTGATAAATTACTGTATTTTATATTGCATTACTGAACAGTCTAGAAATTAATTGGTTTTGAATGCTATTATAATTGTATATTGTAATAGCATTAAGAATAGATATTTCCAAAGTAAGATTAAATTCTGAAACAAAAAGTTTTTATGAAGATAAGAAAATTGATGTTAATAATTGCAAATTAAATAAAATTTTCTTATTAATATTAGTAAGTAAAATAAGAAAAAAATATTATATTTAGAATTTTCAGAAAACCTAACAGCATTCTTGTGAATAAATATATCAAGGAAAGATTATTTTTTCTTTGAGTTTTCTTAGAACAAATCTTTTAGAAAATATTACGGTATTAAGTAATTATAATAGTAAATAAAATTACTCAATTATATAATGAGTAATCAAAATTTGTAATAATAAATTTATAATATTATATTATAAATAATCATATTTGTAATTTAATTTTTATCATTAAGATTAGCAATTTATATACAGCCATTGCAATTATTTAACTTTTGAATATAGTGAGTGATCTTATTTGTTCTTTATTTCGAATTCTCTCGAAAGATAATTTGCTAAAAATATCTTTTAAAAGAGGAAAAAAAAAATGTCGCTATCAATATGAAGTCTATGTTTTGAGTTATAAAAAGTTATTTATTACTATACATTAGTCAATATTGCCTATATAGGCCTATTTAAAAAAAAAGCTATTAAATAAAATTATTTATTAACATTATTTAATGGTTTTTTTTTGCCTAAATATAAAAGTTATGCATTTGTATTTAAAAATAATTCAAGATTTCGTAAATAAGGCAAAAGTAACTTCCATCGAACTATTTTTCGTAAATTACTAAATGAATAAATTTAATAGTTTTGAGTGGTTTTACTTCTAAAATAAATGCAATTGTTAAATTAATTATTAATAGTCTACATATAAATTGTTATAAATATAAAAGATAAATAAAAATATAAAAGAAAATAACAATAATTATTTACTTTTAGATTTTTACTTCCTTATTTAGAGCTGTTTTTTTTTTGTTTTTTTTTTTAATTTTTTATAAATTGTTGAAGCTTCTCTTTTACTTAAACCAGCTTCTTCCAGATAATAAATAAAAATACGTTTACAGTTTCACAAGTCTTGAGTAAAAATGAATTGTACATCAGACTACGAATAATGAGCACAATCTTATCTCATCACAAATTCGACCTTTAAGTTTACCATAGCTGTCTATCCACGCACACGTTCCTTAAATTTCCCAAATATTTCCACATGATTTTTATCCATTAGATGATGAGGGGCTGGATTGATTTGCCCCTATTGGAGCTCTGTCAGTAGAGGCAGCACCCACAAACGCTGGAATCCCTGCATCTGCATAAGTACCTATGATGATTGATCACTCTCTCTCTCGAAAAATAAATGATGTGCCTGGCTGGGAGCTCGCCCATTCATCACACACCGTCCACCACTAGGAAAAAAAAAAGAAGAAGAAATTCCTCCCTCTTCCCTTCCACCCCCACCTTCAGAGCAAAAGATGTGTCCATCAAGAAAGTGGTCTTACCTGGATATGACTGCTTCTGGCTTTACGACTCCAGAGTATTATCTCATTTGAAAATACCTTATCTCAGCGAAAAACTAGCTTTCAATCACAATGTTGATACTATTATTGTTTTCACAAGGGTTTGGAAGCAAGTCCTCCTTCTTCTTCATACTGGAAATATTAATTCCTTATATTGAAACTGTTTAGCTGAAAGTTAGGTCTTTGAATTAAAAAAAAAAGTGCCAAGAATCTTAGGATACTAGGTGAAATTTTGTAACTCTTAACGGTACTTTCCAATTCCTTTTTAACTTTTTAGATTCTTGGTTACCATGTTTTACTTAATATAAAATGTAAACAATTCAATACTGTTTGTCAATACTTTTTGATCTATCAAGAATGATTGTCAATAAATTATATATCCAGCCCTGTCTTAGTCTATTAACAGGTGGTAGATCTAGGTTCGATTACCACTAAGGCATGGGTTTTATCCTTGAGTATGATCATTTTTTTGTGGATTGATTTGTGTGAATATAAAGGCTAACCAGATGCAGCTGACAGAAATGTAGATAAAGCAAGTGTCAGATGCGTTATTACTTAATTGATTTCAGATGCTATTGAGAGTCGAAGAAGAAGGAGCACCGCACTCGTAGCAGCACAATGACTTGTCATCGGAGGCGAAGAGGCAAATGTGGGCAGCTGTAGTCGGTCTCCGACGTTTTTCTGTCTTTGCCGACGTTGCAATGATTTTGATCTGAGCATCGAACAAGAAGAAGCTGCTTATAATTTGCTGGAAGAATCTTTGGCCACCAAGCGGGGCCTCTTGCTCTTTGCAAAACCCTGTTCTGAAGATGAGGCAAAACCCTGAGAGGGGGGAAAAAGACGAGACTCTTCTTTGCCAGAAAACTGCTGAGCACACTTGGAACAGTTTCGAGCACCACGTGAAGTCCGAGAAAATAGAGTTCTTCTTCTAAATCCATGCCCCCTCCTCCTCCCACACACCCCATGGACTCGTCCTTGTGACATCCGATCTAGAGACACGAGCCAGGCGACACAGCACGAGCTAAGATGACAGATGGACAAACGCTACTCTAGTCTCAGCAAGAGACCCTTGTGATATTTGGCCTAATTAAAAAAAAAGAAAAGCGTTTCTGTGTTCCTAAGTCGGCTTCATATTCCAAATTAAATAACTGCGAAAAGAGATTTAAAAATTAGCTTAAAAACAGGTCTTTTTCTTTCTATTTTCCACATTAAGTTACTTTCATTATACATTACGATCATTTCAGGATAATTTGTTTTGCCACAAACTACCCAGAAGCAAAAAATAAAAACTTAGAAAAAGTATTCTCTTCACTCATAAAGAAAACAAAATAGAAGGAAGTAAATAAATAAACAAACAAATAAATAAATAAATAAATAAATAAATAAATAAATAAATAAATAAATAAATAAAAATATGAGACTTAGTAATTAAGTTATTTTTAAAATTAAACATTCATCAGATTTAACAAATGAATAGTAGTATATTATTGGAACATTGTTAAAAATCTCTGATGAAATATATGTAAAGACATTGGAGCTGCTTCATAGGATTTTTAATTAATTACTGAATTAATGACAAATTAAAACTTTGGAGACAAGACTTCCCCAACAAACTTTATGACACTTAATTTCTTACAAGTAAAAAATTATGGAGGAGGTCAAGGCTTAATAGGCTGTAGAACCAAAACGAAGAAGACACATTTCTTGTAAGTCGTTATAAAGAAAATATACGATATTTGGATTCTAGATTAAAGAAACTTTTGTCCACGGACAGGCCAAAAATCAGCCTGCAGTTGATGGACCATTATTTTCAAATTTATTTTTCTTTGGAGGAATCTTCTTACTGGTTTAAAACCACATTCATTTTCTACACTGAAATGTTTTGTAAAATAATTAAATTAATAATCTCTTAAAACAATTATTGAGTTAATTCCAGCTGTTTTTTATTCATTTTTTTTCTTGTTAATTTTTTTGTTTGCTTATTAATTTCCTGCATTGATTTCTGTCTTTGAATTTCATAGGAAAATTTATTAAATGAAGTGAAGAAATACAAACTGCACATAATTTCTTCACTTTATTATACGCCTGCACGTTAAACTTTTTTACTTATTTATTAAATGACTTGGTCGATGACTTGCAGGCAAATCGAAACGTTGTGTTTCTTTTATCCTTTGTATTTTTAAAAAACTTTTTTAAAATATTTGTGCGTTTGGCCTAAATTTTAACCAGTTTTTATTTATTAAATGACTTCAAGAGAAATATCATTGCAAAAATAAATGTTATTCTTACATAATCAGGTAAATATCTATTTTTACTTTAATTTGCGACAGTAAAACAACGTCAAAATAGATAATAATTGGCTGAATTAACAAAGCACAAAGCAAATTAAAGAAATTACAATCTCATAATTTTCCGTTCTTGATAAAATGGACGCATAAGTAGATGCCCCCTGTTACAGAGACAATCAGTGACTGTGACAGAATATTTCTGAAAACGGCCAGTTATGTTCTAGTCTGTGATTTTTTTTATATTTTATTATTGAGTTAATGTGAATTCATTTCAGTCACTTGGGAAATAAAATAAAACTTAAAATAAATGGAAAATTTCAATAATTACTCATTTCTTAGGCTGAAAAGAACGAGAACAGTGAAGGCAACAGGTGAATATTGTGTCGAGCGGTTGACTTTACACGTGAAAATAAAATGAATTATCGAAGAAGATATCGACATGAATTTTGTAATTTTCTATTTAAATACTTTGTCTTTCTTTCTTCTCAGAATGTCATTGTTCCATCCGCGTATCTCATGCGCCCGCCCTAATTGCAGAGATGCCACGAAAAGTGATTTGTCCGAATATTCGGTATTTGGTATTCGGCCAAATCACTATTCGTGGCATCTCGTAGCCGAATATTCGTGGCATCTCTACCTAATTGGATCGTATGAGAAGAAAGTTCTTTCCTTTAATAATAGAATCAACTTCACTTCGTTGATCTTTCTTTTGTTTATAAACTTAATACATTGTATTTCTATGTATTATATTTTGTTATTCTAGATATTTCCAAAAAAATATATCGGTCTAAATAATAAAATAAAAATCACTGGTTCTCTTTTCTTAAAAATTTGGAATTAAAAAAAAGGAAAAAATGACGAGAGTAAATAAAACTTTAGTTATTTATTAATTATTTATTAATTTCATTTCCACTTTTATATTTTGATTAATTAGCCACATTCATTTTGTCATCCAATAGATAAGCGTATTTTGAGCTATATTCTATGTTTTTATATACAGAAATATAGTAAAAAAGTTTTAGTTTAACATAATTTCCTTTATTTTTTCTTAAGGTCTGTTTTATCCTTTTTTTCTTCGCTTTATTTGGATAAAGCATCACAGTCTTATTAGCTAGATGTAGAATTATAAAGTATAATTTAATGTAAGACAAATTTTCGGGTTGGCTTCCTTTAAGTTGATTTGTTGCATTGGAAGAAGAAAATGATTCGATTCAGGCTCTAAAAGATTTACAACGAAAATTGTTATTCAACATAGAAACATCCCAAAAGTAGAGGAAAAGTTGGAGTTCCAAAAAAAAGAAACGGGATGAAGATATTTGATCTTTTTATATAATATTCATTTAGGAAGGTTACCTCTTGACAGGCCTATGAAACCTTTAGAATAGAGGTATTCGAGCAAAGCAATTGCCTGAGATCTGAAGAAAGATTTTGTTTTCTGTAGAGCAAGTCGTGCTTTGTCTCGCAATAACGCGAGAGGGAAACTCTTCTTCGTTTGACGATAAAATCAGATCGGATCCGGACGCATCTATGAAATCAAATGGAATTAATAATCAAATTTGATTTCACTGATGCTTCCAAATCTTATATTTGAAACACTTTTAGAATATTTAATTCTTCGAGGGACAACTTCCCGTTAAACAAGATGAGCCTCTGAACTTGATAACGATCTAAAATTTAAGTATTGGCATCTTTGTAGCAATTGAAGTCTTTATTTGAACATTTGTTGTTCTCTTCAATTATGCAAATACTTCAAGTTTTGAATGGAACTTTTGAAGTTCCGCCAACATGGGAATAATCGTTTGTGGGATCCAGTAACAAACTGTTAACGTCTTTAGAAATCAGATTGACATTGGACTTAGATAAGGGTCTTCAACTGGATTTGATATGACAACGAGTTGACGTGAATTGGAAAGTCAAATTTGAAGCAATTGAATGGTGAAAGGCTGTTAGTTGTGCGAGGGAGGGAAGAGATTGGGGTCCCATATTTTTCCGTTCTCCTTTCTTTCCTTCTTCTTTTTTTTTCTTTCCTTCGTTATTCACCCCTACAGGGTACATCATCATCATCATCATCACCACTATTCTTCCCTCGACTGAATCAAAGACTGTATAAATCAAGTCGTGAATCGAGCGGCGTCCCATTCCTTTACATCGGATGAATGTTGAATGTCTCTCCACCCCCTCTCCTTTGAAGTGGTCGCTTCCTCCACCCACACTATTCAGAGCGGAGACGCATCATGATCTCGTTCATCTCATTGGAATTTCCCTACTAGACCACAGGGAGCACGAACACTGACCCCCACGGCCGCACGGGGCACAGAGTTCTCAGGCAACCCCCTCCACCCCCACGCAGTCCATCCTTCGTTCCCTGGCAATAGCTCCTCATTTACATAAACGATGCACAATCAATGGGAATTATTTAAGTAAATAAACTAGTTATCGTGAAGATAAATATCCACCGATTCTCATCTGTCAGATCATCTAACAGACAGAAACCGAATACCTTAATACCATTAATAAATTAGAAGAAAAGTGCACTGTTACTATTACTCTTACTACTAACAATAATAGTAGTGTGACTCGTAGACTAACCAGGAAAACTTTCCAGATTGACATACTCTTACATTTTGAAAACAAAAAATATGGGACACTTCAATATAGCGGACAAAATCAACCAATATTAATTGAGTGTAATAAACACTGGAAGCGTTAATATGAAACTTATAGCAGATACATGATTAAGGCGTACTAACTATACTTTGATTAGTTAGTTACTCGAGCATAATATTCATCGTTGGAAACGTGTTCATAACTTTATAGTGCAGAAACGCTCGATGAGTGATTTACCATTGCAATCGCTCAATGCAGATGGTTCAAGTGAAAATACGTTTATCTCTTCACAGTTCCTCACATTCTCAACGGCTGAAAATAAAACTAAGAAATGCCAATAAAGAGTTATCTTAAAATTACATTAAAATGCGGGACAGTTAAGCGTCCCGTATTAAATTTATCGGGACATCGGGGCACAACATCAAAAAAACGGGACGGCCCCCTAAAATATGGGACCTCTCCAGGGCCGTAGCTACCACCGGGGCAGCCGGGGCAGTGCCCCGGGGCCCCCGAGCAAAAGGGGCCCCGAACGAAGGGGGATTTTTTTTTACGAAACCCTAAACACCTGTTGCCACGGGCAGAGCCGGCGTTAGAAGAAACTTAGAAGAAAGAGAATAAAATAAGATTGTCCTTTTTTTTTTGGTTGTTAAAATAGGATTTTCAAGGGCCCCACAAAATTCATCTTGCCCGAGGTCCCGCACCCTCCTAGCGCCGGCTCTGCCCCGGGGCCCTCAATCCTCTAGCTACGGCACTGGACCTCTCGTCTCATCTCTTATTGTGAAATAGCATATAATAACAAAATGCAGAAATACTCCAAACTTACAGATTACATCACAAGGTTTTTAGGAACGTCAGGACGCATCAGTAATTCTTTCAGCAATTGGTGTCTTACCAAAAAGCTCTCTAAAAAAGTTAGAAGCCATTTGAAGCAAAATGTTTTCTCTTAGAGAAAAATCTGACAATCAATTGTAGAAACTTGTCAAAATGCAAAAGTTTTTCTCATTTCTTTAAAAGAATATTATAGCACATAAATGTAAACATATAAATATTTTGGAAAGTATCTTGGTATTTACATACGTAATAACAGCAATCAATCTTATGTTGAAATAGTATAACAGCATTAAAACGTAGAACTCATATAGAAATTATAGACAATCATAAAAGATCTTATTTTGTTTTATTTTAGAGCTGATCTATTCCTCAAAATCAATATCTTAACAATGCACATTGATACCACTGACTTATAATGGATGAAAAACAACAGAGACAGAATCGAGCACTGAGCTATGTTGTGCACAACGTATTCCACATAAATGCTAAGTATCAAGCACCACCTTTATATTGTAAACGGATATCAAAAAGAGATATCACCTACAGAACCTTACAGAGATTTTGAGGGTATATAAAGAACCCTTCATTATCACTATTCTTATTCTTGAACAGTCTTTCTTCTAATATTATCTACCTTCTACATTAAAACTGATAATAAGAAAAGTTATTTTACCAAAAAAAAAAGTAAAAAGCATTAGTCAAAAATTAGCCAAATTTTCAACTGTTCAGTCTCAGAGTAGGAATTAAAGATTTGAGATTTTAAATATTTTAGGCTAAAAATAGAAAATTGCTTCATTTTTTGGGTGGATATCAAAGGAAGAAATTTCCAATATGGACAGAAGACATCATGAACCAACTTTGATCGTAAAAATAAGCTTTAGATAAATTTATCAGCTTTTAAATAGTTTTTACTTATTTAATAATTTTGATTGAAAAAGTTTCTTTCGTGTTTAACTAATTACTTTTTTTAATTATATTATTCAGTCCCTTTTAATAAATATTTATCTTAATATTCAAAAACAATTGTTCTTTTTAAACATTTTTGAATAAAAAAACACAACTACTCTAACTTAAATACTAGCAAAGGGTAAATTTTGTCTAAACGTCTGAAAATTCCGTTTTCTCTCATATCTTGTCTATTTTCTTCAGAGATGTTGAACGATTTTACCGAAATATTAAGTTGTGCTGTTCTTGTGAATTCCCCGTATTCTTTTTTCTTTTTCTTTTGGCTATCGGCTGCATTGAAGTCTGCTAAATGTGAAGTCAACGCAAGTTGAACACCTGAAGGACAAAACCTTTTCTACTAAAGCAGTCTATTGGGAATGTGGCGTGGGAACGTATTTCTCTCCGTGCTTCCTGCGCGTCCTGCGGTCGGTGCTAATTCTCGCCCCCTCTGACCGCAATTATCCTAATAACCATCAACAAGTTGGACCTGTCGCTCGGATGAAAGGAGAACAAGAATAAATCGATAGATCCGTCCATTTTTATGTCTGTAATTTGTCGTTATTACGGCCACGATTTCGATTCACAAAAAAAGAAAGAATAGAACAAAAAAAGAAAGATTTGTACAGTAACATTTGGCGAGTCAATTACAAATGCTGAATTATTACCAGTAGCTATTGACAGCTTGAGAGGAACAACCGATAGCTGTTCAAAGTAATACGAAACGAAGATACTTTTCCTAGAAAATTAGATTATTATGCAACTGATGCAGTTCACAAAGAAATGTTTACTTTCAATTGAAATACGAATTTGTTTCAGCTAGCTGTAATGAATCAAATTGTCCAACAAAGATATCTGTGATTAAGTTTTATTAAACGCATTTTAAATTAAACTAAACAGATATATTGCAAATGGCTATTTCATTCAGTACCTAAACATATTCTAATTTCATTTATTAAACATTCATTTATTATATAACTGATTTATTCAGTTATAGAGTACTATACATATCTAATATATATTCTTCATTATGGACTGCAGACGCTTGGCTGCCAGTTGGAGGTAGCGGGTTCGATTCCCGGCCTCGGCGGAGGGCGGGAATTTTTCCACGCTCAATTCACCTCCAAACGGGTCCTAGGGCCTACCCAGCCCTCTGTAGAATGGGTACCGGGTCTCTTTCCCGGGAGTTAAAGCTGACCACCCGACCTCATACTAGTCCCGTTGGTCAAGAACGTCGGGAGCTTACCTCCGCGCACCCATAGGCCTGTATGGCCTGTTTGGGGACAGCTTTAACTTTTTATGGACTGCAGAAACCATTTTTATTCTTTTATTTTATTTTTTTTTTATAAATATTTATGAAATTGATTTTCCTTGAATATTTTTGGATTTATTGTTTACTTGCTTTGCTTTTAATTAAAAGGTGTGATTACATTTGATTTCAGCATTATGTTTAATCCGTAAAACACTTCCGTTGAAGAGTTATTTGTAACATTAAATATACTAAAGTAATATTCGCATTTCTCGTAAAGGTCACCCTAGAGGTCAAATGGGGTTACTACATACATATATATTTTGTGTGTAGGTGTACGACCCTATTTGACCTCTGGGCGTGACTTCTATGGGAAATGGGTCTATTCCTTTACTAATGTCACAAATAACTCTTTAGCAGAAGTGTTATGTATGGAATATATCATTGTAAAAATCTTAATGAGGGAGAGTCACGTGATACCAAATTGAGGCAATTTGTGAAACGATTCCAATGTTTTGTCAGTCGAATTAACATGAAAGAATTCCAAAATTCTGATGGATAGATTTAAGATTTGTGGCAGCAATTTCACAATAAGTTTGGCTCTCGATAGGACATCAAGATTATTGAATCACATTTTCGAATAATCTTTATATAAACGTAACAACCGAAGAAAGAATGATTTTTTAAACTTCCTTGAAAAGTCGTGGCTATTTTTTATCTATATACCTCGCTGAATTTGAAATTGACTTACATACCAAATGGTATATCCAGTTTCTATAATATACATTTCTTCAATATTAACTTTTAACTTATTCTCAAAAAAAAACAAACCTGCATTTTATGCTATCTTATGGGCAACTCCAAAAAAACTACATTAAATCAATAAAATTTATGTAATTATTCATGGTTTTAGTAGTAGATTCTAAATATGCAAAAGACTGAGTTGTATAACGAAAAGGGAGAAATGTGATAAAATGGAATAGTCCTTTGGTTTTAGTATTAACTATTTATTTTTGTCGTGCAATAATAATAATAAGGAATTCTAATTACGGATAATTTTCATTCTTAATTTCGATATAGTAAAAACTATATCTTAACAGTTTCTTTGGTAAAAAAAAAATAAATCAAATAAACTTTTTTATACTGTGTATTTACATGAAAATGAAAAATATTGTAATGATTTGATTTTGCAATCAAAGAGTAAATTTATGTAAATTGACTTCTAATCCTTTTCAAATTGATTGAGGTTTGGATGAAATATCGACTAATGTTTCTAATAGATTATTAGAAATTATTGGGAAATTCTAAAGGACTTTATACTTTCCTGTTTATCGTGAAGGCAGAGGGAAAAAAATATTGGATTCGAGAAGCTCTGTATAGAAGGCAATGCCAGAATTACAGTTCTTGGCTTAGCCTGTTTGTTGATCTTTAAATTTGGATTAAGGAACAAGTTAATTTGGGTATTGATGGTTTCAGATCACTCATTCTTTTACAAGATCCTATCTTTTGGAATGGCTTTTTTTTTAATTGAACACCATAACGAAATATTAAGGCAAGCATTATAGATAATTCAGTTGACAGTAAATAAACTCTTATTCCCTTAAAGGATGTAAATGGGCTGTTATAGAAGTGGAACTCATATTCATATAGATTTGTAGATGAAATAATATTAAGTATAAATCAAATCTCTTGTAAATAATGTTTTACTGAAAGATTCGTATATACTTTATTTTCAAATGGAATACATATCTGGTGCTAGACTCTTTTGGACCATTTGCTGATCCGACATGCCAGGAATAATTCTCTACTGGCGGCAGTCTTCTTTCCTGGTCTAATGGATCTACCAGGAAAGGAGATTGCCTCCAGTACAGAATTATCAGACCTTTAGATTAAGAAATCACATGATTTCTTATTTTTCGGGCCTTCGGATCATTACTTAGTAATGAACAACAACATCCCATAACTTATTTACTTCATTAATGTTAAATCCTAGAAATTTATTTAGAAAGCTAAAGCGATAACGATTATGTAACGATGCTGTAAGTCTTAGAGAAAAGGACCAACAAAGAAGTCATTTAAAGTTGTTAGATTTTTATAGTCTACTTTTCTCAAGAAATTTAGCCGCCCACCTTTAACCTCCGGGAAAAAATCCGGTACCCATTTTAGAGAGTACCCGAATTGATGCTAAATCAGGTAACCAGTCAAACATTTACTTTGTTAAAAGTGAGTACTTTTAATTAAGTACTTTTAATTGAAACTCATTTACTCAAGACGTTGTGATTCAAGGGCCAAATACAATTGAAGCGTTGATTTCATTTACTATGTCTAGGCCCCAATCTGCACCTTTCGACAACTCTGGTCAATGGACACCACGAGTAGGAAGTGGTCACATTGGCTAAAGGTTTTTACAATCGTTCTCAGCAAGGTCGATTCATATAATAGATTCTTATTTTGTCCAATTTATCATTATTTTACTGGCCCGATCAATGGTGTCTAAAAACTGGAACTGGCATGCACCAGAAGTTAAGGTTTTCCTGAAAGCTGCAGGACAAGGCGAGTCCAACGAGGTATGACTCATTGGGTTCCGATTCCCGGTTTGACTGGGGAAGACATTACACACACGGGAATCCTATCAGCTCCTCCCTAACGAGTTGCTAAAAATTATCCATCTTCGCAAGATGCAAATAACTTGAAATTTATTGAAATAATTAAATAAATTATTTCTTAGCATCAACTAATGAAAACTGGAACTAAAATTGATGTTATTACAGTTCCTCTGAAGAATTACAATGAAATTCTAACTGCAGAGAAGAATATCAGCTTAATTAATATTGTTAGTCTATACATTTTTTGAGAAAACCGGAATTGTCCATAGAAGAGATTAAATTTTAAGTTAAGATCTCTACTTTGATTCCATTATGTCGTGTTGCACGTCGATATCATTTCATTCGTGCTGCTAAGCAAAATACGTCCTTTCGGTTGCTATTTTCCTTGAAATGATTTGCCCCCCCTCCCCAAATTTTGCAACTAAGCAACCTGTAAAAATTTATTGGTTGCAATTTCGCAGTTTTGAGTGTATTTCAAACAACCCTCATTTATGCTTTATATATAAACTTCTTTTCTTATACTTGTTCAAATACATATATTCACAAACGAAAGCAAACTGCAACAGAGTCGGTCGTTCTGCAATAGAGCTTAACACTACGAAAGCAACTGTCATGAAATGTCTAATAAATGTACTGTATATTATAAATTTTAATATCTTTAGAATGTTAGGTTTTAATAAAGTAGTAATTACATAAAGTGAAATCAATTGAAATTATACTTGATGTTTCGAAGAATTCGACGTAAGGTAGGTAGATGCAAACCATAATCATTTGATATTCTATTTTTACTTTTTGTTTCACTTTGCACCTAATCAAAAGAGGGCGTTTTGTTTTTTTCTTGACGTTAATGCGAAATTCAAGATTCTGAGTAGAATTAAGAAGAAGTAAGAGGAGTTGTTTTTATGCAGTTTGGTTTCTTTTCTGTGAAAGGACATTGAGGAATTGCAGCAGTTTATGAGTGAATACAAAAGGAAATCAATATCTTAATTGGTTTTCTTTCTTTTGGAGCGGATGCACAACAAAAGACGATGTCCACAACAAAGCCACGTTGCCTAAATATAGCATAACCTGTATACGTGCGTGGGCGGGTTTGTGGGTCCACTCATCATTCAGCGACTGGGGGCTCATTGCCAGGTGTGGGGGTTACATTGACCACAGAGATGCCGCCATGTTTTCAACTGTGCGACATTGCAGGGAGTGTAACGATGGGAAAAGTGAAAAATAGTCTTAGTTTCAGCTGAAATTCTTCAATTCAAACCACTTCCTCCTACGACAGGAAATCCCTGCTCTTAAGGACAAAGCAGATCCATGTACTTATTAATTGTGAAACTATTTTGGAATTTTCGTGGATCAATAGCCAGTAACCAACCCAAAATAAAGTTCACGGTTGTACTTGAATAGATTGCACTGTCAAACTATAATTTAGCAGTGATTTTAAAGTTTGTAGTTATGCCCAACAAGGCGTAAAACTACATATACAAAAATATGCTTAAAGACATATTTTTCATCTTCCAGTCATATAGTATTGTTAGGAGGACATTGTATTGTTAACATCTAATAATAATAATAAAAATAATAATTTATTAACATATTCAAAAATAACTGTAGGGTGCTTCAGAATTATGTATGAACACTTTAAAAATGTAACAACTTAATAATATTTTATTTTTCTTTAAGTTATCACTCTTTAAAGCTAAGAGTTAGAATTTTTTTTTTCTTAAAAACATAAATTTACTTTAAAAGTTTTTAAAGTTTAAAACCAATGCCTACCATCAACATACATGAACGACATCTTTCAAAGGACTTATTGATTCAAATATATGGTTAACGATGAAGTTATCACGAAATGTTGATAGAAATGTCGGATAGATGCTTGGATATTAATTGCTATTCTTTCAAGAAGATTGTCGTACCTTATTATATATATGATTTTATAACAGCACAAGATTCTCTGATAATCAATTTCCTAATCATTGGATAGTGGCCTAAGAAGTGCTTTTGAAGACCCTCCAGATCTCCTGACCTCATTCTTTTGATTTTTTTTATTATGAAGGGGATTTTTGAAAAGTCATGTTTACAGTTTACAACCATTGGAGGAAATGTGGATGATAACACAACAGGAAGAATAAAGAATTTCGCCTGTCTTTCAGTTTGTTGAGCAGTTTGTGAGTGAATTCACTCATGTTGAAGGTGGATGTTTTGAAATTTATGTTAGTGTGGGAGAAAAGTCTATCTTTTAGCTTTTAACTGTGGTAAAGAAAATTAAAATCATATGTGTTGTTAACAAAAAATAAATACTTACAGTGAACACATAATTCAGAACTATCCTGTATATTGCTGAAGTATATGTAACTTATGATGCAAAATGAAGAAAACTGGGAAAATCTGCAAAAAGAAGATGAGATAGAAAAAGGAAATAAAATATATTACATGCTTCTCGGTGATTTGTCCTGATCACTTGATAGTTGAACCTCATCATCAAGAAATATCTTTACAAATGAAGAAAAACCAAAAAAAAAAAAATTAATTTTAAGGATTTCTTTTGTGAATTTCCTTTATTTTCTGCATGGTAAAAACAATAATCTATAAAGCTTTCAAGCTTCGGAATTTATATTGATTTCTTCATTATATGTTTTTGTTTTTTGTTTATTTTTGCCTTTATATTTCTTCCTTGCTGAGATGCTCCCTTCTTATCAAGCAGCTTTAACTGACCGTATACGAAAGCTTTCTGGTTGACTCATTTGGTTTATCCTCAACCGGAAACACTTGCTGTCAGAGATGAGTTCGTACATCAACTAATAAGAATCGAAGAAGCTTTTTTATTTTTGTACCAATATTTTTGTTACAGCGAATTTAGATAAGACTTCAAAACTTTATCACTATCAGATTAGGTACGTCACAATTAAAAGTGTATAGAAGATGAGATTGTGAAGTCTGAAGATCTGAAAATTGACAGATCTTTAATCTTTTATCTGTCAATTTTTAACTCTTTGCTTCCAAGATTGCTTACTTCTCTAATACATTCGCTTGCAGTAAATAGAATTGGTCTTTCCATTGAAACTCGATAATACGTATTTGATCACCCTTGAGCACTTAGTGTTCACGTTCATGTATTTCCCAAGATAACAAAAGTTGTATGTCGAACATTTTTTTAATAAAGAAATCAGGTATATTATTAATTGACAAGGTTTTCCTATATATATAATAGCTTAACGATAACTGAAGTAATTATTTTTATAGTGTAATAAACGAAAACAAATTGTAGTATTAATCAATTTTGATACGCTTTATTTTTAAAACATAGAAATGTAATCTAAGCCTTTATTTCTCGAGTTCCAATAATTTCCTGTTAATTATGCTTCATTTTTAAAAAAAAAATTCTAAATTAGGGGCAGGTTCCTTGAACAATGCTTCTCGCTGCCTTATTTTTGACAAACAATTTTAGTTTCGTATCGGAAGACCAAGTCCAACTTTCCAGCACGACACATTGACATTCCTGCAAGACAGCTTTATGTTAGGAGAATTCTTTTACGTGGAGGAGAAAATATTGTTTTCTTAAAATAAATCATTCAATTTATCATAATTTCAATGGAAGCAAGTAATGTAATTAAATACAATTATTGGATTTCAGCACTATACAAATATTTTTCCGAATCAAAGCGGAGTAATGATGTACACTATATCTTCTTCTTCTTCTTCTTCTTAGTCTGATTCAGTCCACTGCAGGAAATAGGCCTCCCCCAATTTCCGCCACCTTCTTCTATCTTTTGTCTCTCTCCACCATCTTGCACCCCTGAATTTCTGTAGGTCATCTCTCCATCTCTTTTTTGGGCGTCCTCTTTTTCTCTTTCCATTTCTTGGCTGCCATTCCGTTAGTAATCGAGTCCATCTTTCATCATTCATTCTTCCCAAATGCCCTGCCCATCTCCATTTAGAATTTTTTATTACTTCTATAAAGTCTTTGATTCCTTTTTGTTTCCTTATAGTTTCATTTCTTATTTTGTCTTTTATAGTTATATTTAGCATTCTCCTTTCAAGTTTCCTTTGTGACACTCTTAATTTCTCGCATTGTCTTTCTGTGATGTTCCAAGTTTCACTGCCATATGTGAATACAGGGTAATACATATGTCAAATATTTTTCTTTTCAGATATATTGGGAGATCACCTGTAAGGTATTCCTTAAGTGTCCAAAACGCTCTGTTACCTTGAACAATTCTTCTATTGATTTCTCGATCTTGTCTATCTTTGAAGCTTACAATCTGTCCAAGGTAGATGTATTCATCTACATTTTCAATTTCTTTGCTTCATAAATATATTTTTTCTCCTTTATTATTCTTTTCCATATATTTTGTTTTATCAAAGTTTATTTTAAGTCCAACCTTAGAACTTTCCCACCATAGTTCATTTATCATGGTTTGCATTTCTTGGTTCGATTTTGCAATTAGGACAATATCATCTGCAAATCTTAAATGATTTAAAAAACTGCCATTTATGTTTAGTCCCCTTTCTTCCCATTTTAGATTTTTAAATACTTCTTCTAGTATAGCGTTAAATAGTTTTGGAGAAAGTGGGTCTCCTTGTCGAAACTCCTCTTTGTATATTAAATGGTGAACCTAGATTTTCCAACTTTATTGAAGCTGTTGCTTTTTCATAGATTTTATCAATTATTCTGGCGTATTTTCCTTCAAGTGTTTGTTTTATTATTGCTTGGTTCATCTCATTGTGATGTATTGAATCAAATGCCTTTGTGTAGTCTACGAATACTAAATGAACCTCATTCTGATATTCATTTGATTTTTCTATCCGCTGATTAATTGTGTGAAGATGATCGATGGTGGAAAATTTTGATCTAAAACCTGCTAGTTCAACTGGCTGTGCTTCGTCTAGTTTCAATGTTAGTCTTTTTAGGAGTATTCTTGTGAATAGTTTATAAACTTGAGATAGGAGGCTAATAGGTCTGTAGTTGTTTATATCATCTCGATTCCCTTTTTTTCATTACACTATATACGAAACTGTAATGCTGCTATCAAACTCAAATGAATACATAGGAAATGAAAAATTTTAAATACAGTAAAGTTAAAATTAAACATACAATTCAAAATGTTTTTTATATAAAAAAAAAAAATCTCGTCACTGGCAAAGAAATTAATGGAGTTTTGAAAAAAAAAAAAAAAAAAGGTAGATTTATTAATCAGTATGAAGTTTTCTTTTACACATTTTTTATTTTAAAAGTTTTAGTGATAAACCTAAATTACAATGAAGTAATGAAATTATTTATCAATTAAAATTAACTTTAGTTTAAATATTGGTTATTAGTGTTTTGTGTTTTGCCTATTTTTTCTTAAGAACATTAGATAACAACTAAATTAATAATTCATTGTATATCTTATGCTTCCCTGCATAACTTTTGAAAATTGGTATGCAAAGTTATGGACGAGAGAGGGAACTACTATTGTATTTGAAAATTTCACCACAATGGATTCCTGTAAAGTAATTGGCAGGAAAAATGACAAAAACTTTCCGTAGAAATCCATTGAAAGAGAACAATTAACTCTCACTGACAGTAAACAGTAAACCTTTAGCAATGCATTATAATCCGTTTCGTAACAGTTTTAAATGTGCTCGTGCTTTGATTTGATTACAATTAATTAGATTTCGATGATTTTAAATTTGTTTTTGAGGAACTTAATCAAATTTCGGCAAATGGAAAATTCGAAGATAGTTTGTAATCATCAAGACATTACAACTTATGTTGTTTTCAGGATTTTAAAAACACACAAAAAAAATGCAACTTTTTTTTTTAAAGAAAGAAGACTTTGAGTTCTTTAAAGAACTTCTTGGGTTTTTTTCAAAAAAACTTGTAGATTAATTTTACAATCATAAATTTAAAAGCATTGTTTTTTCATCGTCTTTTGATAGTGCTTTATAAATGTTTTTTCCTTTTTCTTCTTTTTTTTAAATTCTGTTGCAAATTGCTACAGGCAAATTGTTAACATCACTTACAAAGATAATTACCTCACATTAAAAAATAAATAAAAAAAAAAAGTTAAGATCAAAGTTTAGATTTTTATCTTTTGTTTGTTAAGTAATATTAACAATGCTTAAGGCAAAGATTTTGTAAGCAAATTCACTTACTAAGTACTACGGTAATCCCATCTTTAATTTAGTATTTATGTATTTAAATTATAGACAACCTAGTGTTAAATTATCCTGAAAGCCATCGTTGTTATTATTTGTTCCATCAAAGCCTAACATTTATGATCTCCTGCTCCGTTTTCATTCAAGTGATGTTTATCGTCTGACAGAGATTAGATCAACTCTCCTTTACAACACCCACAATGATCTCGGCGGGATTTACGTTGATCCGCGTCTCGCGAGTGCACCTCATCCCGTGCAGCCCATTCACCGGTCGGTGGATAGCGGGGGGTGTGTGTGGGGGGGCGTCCCTATCAGTCCATCTTAACTCTTTTCACTCGACTACCATTCCACTTGATCTATTCCTTTGTAAAACCCCTCCTTGGCTTCTGAGATACAGAGGGGGCTTTTCACAAACACACCTCTAGTACTCATCCTCCTCTTCATTGGACACATCTTATTTAGGATAACACTAACTCGTTTTATTTACCTAACGGAAATGATTCCGCTTGAGTAAATGATAATATTTGGTTTTACATTAGAATTTCAAAAACTTTATACCTTTTTACATTATAATATAATAATACAATATATAAGTTATAAGTTCCAAACTTACTTTTCAATATCTCTCTTTTAGTAGTCATATTACAAAATTAACATATCACATCAATTAAATATATTTTTATATATTTAATTGGTTTGAGGTTATATTTATTTTAATAATACAATACGTATGTTATAACTTAATATTATTCTTTATAATATGGCAATTCTATGATGAATTAAAGCAGGAAATTAGTTTTTTTTAACTAAAAAATTATTATATTCAACTTGTAATTAAAAAAAAGTAATCGCTGTTTTTAACTGTTGTGATGTTATTGCAATTTAATTTGATTCTCTTATCATCTAAGAAAGCTAAAAATTAATTAAAATTTCAATGAATTGGCAAACAGCTACATTCCTTTTATAATGGACCTGGGAAGATGCCTGGATATTAGAAAAGATACACAATTTCTGGAGATTTAACTTTTTTTTATCTTGCATAGATAAATCTTAGAACGTAAATGCACAGGATTTACAAATTAAGACGTAAATTCTTGATGGGACGTTAACTTTCTAAGAATCAACCCTTTACTTCTGGCATGCGGACATTGTGATTGATATTTATTGTGGACACGTAAATAACTGCAAAGACCATCACGACCTACTGTTAGGTAGTTCATTATGTTTCTCAGTCGACTATAGGAGATGGGTCATTAGACGCGCTTAAATAAAACATAGTGAGGAATGATGTAATATTTGAAGCAATTTTTTAACAGCAAGTAAAGGAAGTGTGACATAGATACATTTCATTATACATTTTGCAGAAAGGTTTTTTTTATATTTAATTACATTTAATTGTGAAGTATTGCTGTGAAATTTATTGCAGTTTTTTTTAAATGCAATGCAGTTCGGACACAGCCGATGGTGAATGCAAAGATCTTTTGTGTGACCGATACGCCTGAATCTGGTCCGAATCCTAGCGTGGGCTTGGTGATATTTCTTTCTTTCTTCAGTGTGTATATCTCTTACTATGCGATTTCCTACCTTACTTCTGGCGCAGCTTAGCCTCTGTCGCTCTTAAGCTATTAAAGATCGAACACTGAAATATGCTTCTGATCACACAAATAAGCATAATACTTGAAATAGAAAGGCTTCAGTTCTATCGTCATACTAACTCCTAAACTTTTATTTCATTGCTGATTCGAAGTTTGTAATACTTATTGTAGCTGTAAAATGTGTAAAATAATCGACCTAATAGGTAGACTATTTATTTTCTCTTAATAATTATAATTAAAATAATAATAAAACTCAATTTGTAAATAAATAAAGCTTATGGTTTCCATATAACAATTCTTTTACGTTCACATTGATCTATCAATTCAGTTGACATCTTTCTAGTAATCAGTTTCGTCTTCTTCGCACTCCTTGATACTATTTCTTCTACATTTCAATCTAATTCCAATAAGCAGTTGTTGTTCAAATCAGTTACAGAAATTTTTTTATTCATATCAAATACCGAAAGATAAAAATCTTTGTTACGCATTTTACTATTTTTACGTCTCTTTTTTTTCTTTTGAGGTTGTGACAAATATCAACTCTTCAAAAGTATTAAAATCTTCCACTTAATTTGAAAATAATCATTCAGTTCTTTAAAACATTTTAACTTCTCTAATTTTAAAGAAAGGCGTCTGCTCTAAAACAATATCGTTCTATCAGATCTATTTCAAATTTGTTGTTGTTGTTGTTGTTTGTTTGTTTGGTTTTTTTTAATTAATGCAAACTATTTTATGTGATTTTTCCTTTATTACTATTTTTTGGGGGGGAAGTTTCAAAAAAAAAAAAAAAAAAAAACAAAAAAACAATAACAACAAAATATGTTACCATAAGTCTTCTTAATTTTCCCTCTTCTAGACATTCTATATATATTGAAAAGTCTTCAAATCTTCAAAATAAAGCAAAAATAAATGTATAAAACAATACATTTATTAAAATAAATATCTCTTAATTTTCAAAAAGACATGACTTCTTTTCTTTTTCAAAGCCGAAAAACAATAACAATACGTTACAAATAAGTAGAGGAAAACGATACATATGTGAGACATTCATGAAATTGTATTGTTACAACAATACTTACAAATGCTATTCTCCTAATTCTTCAATTTTCACCTTATTTTTACAATTTGAAATACTTTGTTAAACTCTTTGGCCATTTCCACAATAAATTTGTTTACATTAACACCTTCATTTCTATTTATATTCATCTTTTTGGTATTCCTAATTAGTAGACTTTCCATAGTTTTCCTCGTTTTACAATCTTTTTCAATACATAAAATTTTGATTTCATTTTTTACACAATGATTTTTTTTCATACAATGTTCAGCAAATTCAGCAAATTTTTATAATAAAACTTTATAATAAGATTATACATATTTTTCTTTTCGCTGTTAATACAAACGATGCTCGGAAAAGAAAAACCAATTCCTATGATTTTTTTTTTGGGGGGGGGGGGGGGAGAAAGTATTATATGCTGTCCACTTTCTTTGACCACTTTCTTTGAACGTCTCTTCTATAAGCATCTGTTGTCTTTTATTACATCAGAAACCAATGAAGTTGAATTCGTGGAGGTTGAAGAGAGTCTGCAAATTGTTATTGAGTTCATCTTGTTAATTATTGTTTTCTCCCGTTGAGAGAGAGTGGACTCCGCTAATCAATCCCGGGTCTCATCTCCACCCACTCAGCGTTCTCTTCATCCATCAGAGGAACAATAGGACGAAAAACGGCAAAACATTCTCATATTGAAAAATTGCCAAACGAAGACAGCAAAGAATATAGAGATCTACAGAGGAGGGTCATAGGGGTTATCCACTACCCACCTGTGGATTCCCGGCATTCTCTTATTATCCCCACCCACCCGGCGAAGCAAGGGGGGGTCCTTCCATCAGTCTTCTCGTCATCATTATCATCCGACAACTCCATCCTCCACCCCCCCTTTCCTTATGTCTCTTGGAGTCTGTCGAAACCCCCCAGTGGTGATGCGATTCAGATGCAGCACCCCCAATTCCTCTCGTACATTATCGTGCCCCAGATGGTGGTCGCAACTATTTTTTCCCCCCTTTTCCTCTTCATTCTTTTCTTTGTCTTGTTGTCTTTTCTCTCCTCTTCTTTCTTGCTTTACAAGGGGTCAAAGGTGGCTTCAACTGGAAGGTACCGTGCATAAAATTAATGAGAGAGCAAGTCAACGCGGTCGCCAGTCACAATCCGTCCGCTTTTAAACCAGAACCTCCCCCTTCGTAACTCCTACACTCGTTCCAACAGGTCTCTGAAAGTTAAAAAAAAAAACGAAGGACCTCCTGTACGAAGATCAGTTGAGATCCAACCGATGTTCTGGTAGATCTTAGTGATTAATGAACTGAAAACCCACAAGTAGTCAATTAAAAAATTAAAAGTAGAACAGTAGACAAACCATTGATTTATCAAAGAAGCAAAAAGAGTTGACGAAATTCATTAATCTAAACACCGAGAGAAAAGAAAGTGTTTCAAATCTACGCCTTTCTATTAGTATTAGAGAAGAGGCTGGAGCTGCTTTTGCAAGAATATCTCGTTCGAAAAGTCTTCATTTTATGAATCATTCAAAAAAACAAAGAGAAATTCATAATAAGTTTGATGTTAAGATATGACATTGGTGAATGTCTTAAAAATCTTTACGAACTTATATCATGTACTGAAACAGCCTGCTTGAAATTTATTGCTATTCTTAATTCCTTTTCGATTTAAGCTTTTTTCAAATATTTTTGGATAAGTAAAACTGTACAGTTATGAGTGACCTCAGCATTTTTTTCGAAAAGGTGGGGTAAGGGCAAAAATCTATTGCGACTGTAAAAAAAAAAATTGTAAAATTATATCTAAAACTCTAACATTACATAAAAAGCTTTTAAATTAAATAAAATACCAATTTTAAATAAAAATCATCTTTTTAGCGACCCATATGGGTGATATTGCGTTTGTCCTGTCGTGTCTGTCCTCCCCTAACAACTTCCGAACGGAAGGTCGGATCGACAAACGGACTTCGCCATTGTGTTCAGAGGCTCAAACACCGTAGGAATGGGGTATTTTTTAACTTTTTGTGTGCAAATAATTGCGGCATATTCTGAGTTTTAAAGTTGAGTCTTCTTTTTTTGTGTCTCGGTGATTTCCTTTAAATAGGTCAACTATAGTTCTGTTTTTTAAAGAAACTGAAGTAGTATAGTGGATAGAGTGACGGATTCCGAAGGTTGTGAGTTCGAATCCTAGCCTTGAATACAATTTATTTATTTTTTATTTCGGAGATTCCATGTTTATGCAACAAAAATTTTTCGTTGTCTATTGTTTGAAATTGATTATGCACATGTTCAATGTCCGCGTGGGTTTTAATGGTCGCCCTTAATTAATTTTGTGTTTTAGCACAAAATTTTTTGTGTATAGTTTTTTTTTTTTTTTTTTTTTTGTAGTTCTTGTTTTGCAAGAAAGAAATTTGATGATATTACAATAGAAAAATCTAAGAGGGATAATTGTTTCCTTCCTGCGGTGCTCGAGCTTTTAATCAAACATTTAACTGATTTATACAATTTCTATGTAGAAAATTGTTGTATACATGATTATTTGACGGTCTATTTGAAATTCACACTTTGATATATCTTATTTACATATGACACAGATCCATGGAAAAGAACGAACCTTATTATAAAATAATAATTTTTATTAAATTTAAAATTAAACCCAATTCAATTTGATTAAATGTTTCAAAAACCACTTTTCAAAACTTCTTAAGATTGAAAAGTAATTTACTAGAATGATATCTTAATGTTTGGATGATCCTAATCAGGTTCTTTTAAATAAACATTCATCATCATCGTCTTTAGATTTGAGAAATTCTAAAATAAATTTTGGCATCTCTTTCATAAAAAAAATGCTATCTTTCCCAATAAAAAAATTATTGTTGTGAAACGTTTTAACTCCCAAAATGTAATTTATTTACAAAATTTTGCGGCATTCAAATTTTCTGTTACACATTAAAAAAAAATGTTAATTTTTAATATAAACTTTCTAATATTGTTATAATAAAAAAGTAGTACAAGCAAGTTAAAAGCATTAAAAGAAAAGCTTATTTCATGGAATCCCCAGAAATATACAAGCAACTGACCACGCTGGCTTACTTCGTGTAATATGTTCGTAGGAATTGACCTCATTTCTGTCGATAATCCACAATTAAAAGAAGTGAAAATAAATGTTCATTCATTAGTATGTGATATCTTTAGGATAAAAGTTCAGCCCTATTAACTAAAAGAAAAGCCCAATCTATAGAGCAGTAACAATTACAGGTCCTAACTGTTCTTGATTTCGCAGTAAAAGGAAAAATAAACAAGAAATATCAAACCAAATTCAAATTGTTAAATGTTTCAAATTGTCAAATGTTAAATGGGCCTATAGTAATACACAAAGTCCTTAGTTTACAGCTATCATTTTAATAAAATTTCTCTAACAAACTGAAATTTTGTAACAAAGGTCATAACTATAAACTTAACAATAAAATGAAAAGATATTAAGTATTAAATAATAAATACGAAAGATTAAAACTTCTTATTTTTAATAATAAATTTAAATTTTTTATGGAAAAGAAAAATCATTTTTAATACTAAATTCCAATTTAATATTTCAGATTCACTCTTAAACAAAAAAAGAACGAAATGAAAAGGAAATATTAATAATATCACAATTAAATTTAATATTTAGTAACTTTATATTTAATAATTTAAAATTTAAATTAAATAACACGTAACATCTTAAATCTTCTATTCTTAAGTTAAATAAAAGGAAAACATTAATCCTTAAATCTTAAGTAATATTTTTTTACCTAAAATTGAGGGAAACTTTAAGAAGATTTAGTTAATTTATTCTTCAAACGTTCTTAATAAAGAGATAATGATTTTTTTTAAATGAGATTTTTAGTGATGTTTCTGAATCTACAAATACAAAATTAATTTAATTTTAAATTAATATGACTGGAGGTGAGGGGAAGTATTTATTTGAATTTAAGTAAGTTTAGAAAAACGTCTCAGTATGCATTCGACTTTTCTTTTTTCCTTTTTGATATGAATTTCTTGAATAATGCTACATCAACAATAACTTAATTTCTTCTTTAGTATCTTGCTATCTAATTGTTGGCTTTCCTGCATAACCTAATACAACGATGACCTAGCACCTTCTATCAATTTACTTATTTTCTTTTTTAAATATTTTGAATTGCGCATGTGCTGTGTACTGGCTGCACGTGCGACTACTTCTCCTCCCTCCTCGCCTTCGACTTTTCAAACTTTCAATCGTTGCCTCATATGCTAATCGTTAATAGACGGTTCGCCTAAAAGGTGGTTTTTCTCAGACTCCTTTTTTTCCATCAAAGGACGCTGACGTTTGACTTGACTAGGGTCACGTGTCATCAGTCGATGTCATCTCACTTCCGCTTGATTATGAAGTTGTTTTCATGACAGTCAAATCGCCCAGGTGCAGCCATTCACAATTCCTATCCATTTATATTCTAACTTGATTTTCCTTTAGTTCTTCTTTTGAGGTGGCTGCTAAACGATTAGATTATCAATAATCCTTCAGGGAGGATTAATTGGTGCCATTTATTAACTGCCAGCAGAAAGTTATTTCTAAAAACTGTCACTAGGCGGAAATTTGTCTTCGAAGAAGATGTCTTTATCTTTTTACATCTGCAAATTTATTTAAAAACTGACTTGTAGCAAACAGCAAATTATCGTGATCACGTGATATAGGAGATAAATTTAAGGAGAAGCTACTAATTAATTGCTTAGAATCATCTGTTACTGTAACAATTGCGAAACAGTTGTATTATATGATGGCGTAATCAGCTTCTTTGTATTCCAACCCAAAGCCGCCTGTATACTAGTATAAACCGAACTGAGTTTTAAAGCATGGCTTTAAAATTAAAATGAACTTTCTCAAACCAAGTTTCAACAAAATCCGTCGATCCGGTCCCGATTCAAACGGCTTACTAACCAAAATTTAATAAACTATAGTCATTACGAGGTCAGCTGCTTTTAAGGTCATCTTTAACAGAGTTATGTTTAAATCCACTTGTTTGAGAAATTATTTGATTATTGAAATTTAATTATTCGATAGAGAAGTAAAGAAGGTAAAGAAAATTGTATTATTAAACATTAAGAATAAAAAATAAATTATTAATTATTCATCATTACTATGTTATATCTTATATTCAGTTACTTTTGAAAAATAAAATTCTAAAAACCTTAATTTTGAATTAAATCCAATAATTAATTGGATATAAAATTCAATTTCTATTACTATAATATATAAGTTAATTTATTTATTTAATTCTTAGGAAGAAAAATAGACTAAAAACAATGAAGTTATGAAAACAGCATACAGTCTTTCCTAATATTTTCCGATTTATTTTTTTATTTTTTTTTTTATTTTTTTTTTATACAACGAAACTAATACAATTTTACTTTCTAACAATATGTTACCCGTAAACGAATTGAGAACGAGACAAGAAAATATCGTCTACTAACTTTAAATATACAATTTTACGTAATACAATAACCTGATTTTTTTTTTTCTTAGTACGAGTCGAAAATAGAGCAAGGTAATAACATTTAATAGAATATATCCATCAACTGCTTATTTACCATCAGTTTTTTGTCCAATCACCGTTTTGTATAGAAATTTATTTAGTACAACTACAGTCTTATCTTTATAAGAGTATATGGGCTTTATACTTTACATCAGCGTTTTTCAACTGGTGAGAATTTGAAGTTTAAGAATGATACTGGAAACGGGTTCTTGGAAACGGAAGAAAGGAGTTCTGTGGTTGTGAAAACATTTTTACAATGCAACGAAATACAAATAGCGGGAAATGTGTGAAATACAGTTACCGTCTAAATAGAACCATGTAGTAGAGGTTTTTGTGTGTGTATGTAGCAGGGGAAAGTCACCCAAGAGCCGAACAAAATATTTCCCAACCACCAGTTAACATGATGTTCAAATTTCATTTGATATTAAAGATTAAAAAAATGTTGTTTTTTTTTTAAATTTTTTAAAAAAAAAATTAAAGCCTCTTCTCAAATAGATACTCTTTAGAGCTGCTATGGTTGTTCTCTGCACTGGATTTCTTGGTATAAAATGAGAAGAACAGTAGTCATATCGATTTAGTGTCACTGAGTTACATAAGTGAAGGATAGTAAATATCAGATACTGTTCCGTTGTCAGTCCATCGAATTAATATTAATAATTATCTTTTCATAAATATTATCGTTGTTTCATGACAATTTCTTAAATTACTCAAACCTCTGTTTTTTTCTTTATGGATATAAATAAATACAGAGTAATTGATTCACACTAAGATTATTTTAATACAGTTGAAAATAGCTTTTTCATAATTGCTGTAAAAAGGCTACTGCAAATAAAGAGAGAAACAATCAAAGTATGAATTTCACTTTTTTCATTTTTTTTTTCTAATATGCATGACATCGATTGAAACGGATTACGAAAAGACTTGTAGACTTTCAGAACCGTATTCAAAACCTCCATTTGGGGATCTTTTAGAGGTTTTGATGTACGTTTTACGAGAGTTCTTTTTACACATTTTCTCAGAAGTTTGAAGGACAGAAGTAAAATGTAATCGTTAACTGTTACTGACGGTCTTTGGGAACAAGTTCCGACATGTAATAACAGTCTATTATCCAATAGTTGTAACTTTTATAAAGACTTTGTGGAATATCACAGTAAGATTTTGTCATCCGCAAGCGAAAATTGCATCTGTACATCAATCTATCTGTAATAAAAATCTGTCTGAACCAAAGTGAATAAAGGCATTTCGAGGAATGATGTTAGGAATTTGCAGAGAATATGGGGCTTTTATGAACTACTCTTATTAATATCCAAACTTATAATAAAAATATCTAACAAAAACAAAAATTAATCTTAATATCAATAATTTAGTTACTCATGTTCGTATGCTTCTTGTTTTTCTTGCTAGATTTTGATACCAACTCGTTAAATTTAGTAGAATAAATAAAAAAATTAATGATTAAAATTTAAATATCAAGTCCCATTTTGATTTGATCTACTGATTTCAACAATCAAAGACTGAAGGTGATTTAAAGAAATGTTACGTATAATCTATTGCAAACACTCAGAAAAAAAATGGTTATATTGCAATTCTATACACTGCTCAATAAGGAAATTTCAGATATATCATTAAATTGTTTTAATAAGTAGGCCTTTTAATTTTATATACCGGTACTTGTTTTGATTTCATTCTTATTAATGGTATTAAATTAAATTTTAGTCACGAAAATGCTGTTTAACCTTTTGCTGTTTCGTTCAGAGATTGGGTGTTGGATTCCATCTTGAAGAAGCTGTTCTTGCGGCGTTCCCTCCAAAAGAGTCCATTTGCATTCCATTCATCGTCTGGCGCAAAATCCGCATTTAGTGTTTGCTGTTGCGTTTACGAACCAACGAGAATCGTCTACAAATCATTTCACCTCCACTAAAGATTCCCCACCCCTACAACCAACCACATCGATCGACCTCGAATTCATCCCAACACCACAAGATTATTGAATTTTTATGTGATTAAAGGAAGAGTTTAATTGGGAAAAAAATAGCAAAAAGAGAGTGATTTTAAGCTTATTCGGATGCATCAACACAAACAAAATAATCAATTCTTATCATGTACAATGTGAGGTTCAGGTAAAACTCAAAGCTGGCCCATTGAGTTTCGCGAATTAAAGATTTCAATCAATCATTTGCAATTTAGAATAGTATAGACTATAAGAATGAAATTAACCTAACTAATTTACTACATAACTTGCTTGGCTGCGGGTTGGAGGTAACGGGTTCGATTCCCGGCCTCGGTGGAGGGCGGGAATTTTTGCACGCTTCATTCTCCTCCAAACGGGTCCTAGGAACTCCCCAGCCCTCTGTAGAATGGGCGCCGGATTTCTTTCCCGGGAGTTAAAGGCGGGCGGGCGTCGGGCTGACCACCCGACCTCCTTCTTGTCCCGTTGATCATGAAACATCGGGAGCCTTACTTCCCGCGAACCCGTGGGCCTGTATGGCCTGTTTGGGGATAGCTTTTTAACTATATAACTATAAAAGTCAACAATGTGGAATTTAAAAAAAATAATACAAAAACCACATCATTGTTTCTGCGAAGATACGGCTAATTTATCTTCGCGTCATCAGGGGCACAAATGCAAATTAATGCAATATTAGAAACAATAAAGACAACAAAAACACAATATTCTTTGCAAAGACTTTGCTCGTTTTTATTCATTTTTTAAAAAATTATTTGTAAATTTTAAAATATTATAAGAAATATCTTCGTTATATATTAATAAACAAAATATATTTCTTCAAATTCCATCAATTTCAAATTCCCTACAACGATATTTCGCAGAAGCTATCGTTCTGCTTTTTCAAGTTTCGCAAGTTCAAGTTAAAATAACAATCTTAAAATAATTGGTTAGTAATACGAGTTTTAGTATTAGTATTAGTTTTATATGTAAAAATATATTAAAAGTATTTATTTAAAAATCTACTCTACTCTTTAAAAATCTATTAAAAAAATAAATCTAGTTTTATTATGTGAATAAGGACATTACACACTTAAATTTCGTAGAAGAAATAAGTCTATATAATAAAAATATAGGATAGCTATAAGTTTCGTTCAAGGCTACAGAACATCATAAGGCTACAGTAATAAAATGACCCTCATATTATTATATGTAGATGTGTATGTGTTACTGATATTTATTTATTTATTTTATAAAAAAAAGTTTTATTATTTTTGGAAATGATTATAAGATAATTTATTCTAAATGAATATGATTTTAGATAAGTCCCAGAAATATCATAAAACTCAAGTCCTTATAACATCGTTATCTAAATAACTGATTCCCTCCCAACAACTGCAAGCTAATCTGACAAAACACTTTACAATTTCCTCGTTATATTTTCTAGCTGCAGTAATAATCATGATAGTATATTGTTGGTCGTGTATAATGGACAGTTAATTAAATGGTTCCCTTTGTTAAACCCCCTGCTGGGCAATTGCTGTCAACTGCTGTGAAATTAAGCTTAGTTTTATGATACAATTTGAGCTTCTTTCCTTTCGAAGGGTCTCCAAATTGATTATTCCATTTTCTGGGAAAACATATTCAGTGAACTACACTCGACCCAAGTTTACGATTATGAGGTTGTATTATGTGGTTTCTAATGATAAATCTCTGTAATTAAAGCACCAGTGTTTAATTCTGAAGTTTTTCCAATAGCCGTTTTAGATACAAGCTCTAATTATAACATTTTAAAATATTCTTTGCTATATGTCCACAAAATCATCGTAGCAGAAAAGAACTAACAATGGAACCAGGCACTATTGCTAGGTAATATTTAATTTCTATTGATTTTTGTTTAACCTTTCTCATTTTTTCCCTCATTTATCCTAGAATTTACTAAGTTGATCTGGAAATTTCATAGTTATAAGTTCTTTTTACCATGCTTTTACTAACACACACTGTCTGGTTTCAGGGTCAAATCTTGTAATCAATTTTTAAGTCACTTTCCATCGGTCAATCAGCTAGTAATTTTGCATACCTGCTAATGTCTGATGACAATACAGTAATATACTGATATATTAATATGCTATATTTTATATTAATATATATTCCGCCAAAGCAACACGTCCTTCCGTGCGCCGTTACTACTACATACGCGGCGGCATTGTCACGACAAAAGATACAACTATTTCTGAATTATATATATACATAATTCATATATATTTTAATAGAAAGCGTGGTTTTTAAAAGTTTTCTAACATTAATTATTTTTAATGATAAGTTTGGTGCCAACTTTAATTAAGGTATTACCCATTAATACATTAAGGTATTTAAAGTTCGTTTTCAATTTCGTACATTATTAGATGGCTAGCAATTACATTGATATGTATTTTATATTTGATCACCGTAATACGATAATCGTTAATGATTCACAAAATAACCAGTTATCTAACCAGTAATATATATATATATTAGATCAATACTAAGAATATACAATACAATACTAATCATTAACGATAGAATAATTATTATATTGGTAATTAATTTGTTAATGATATTCTAGAGTTAAGTAATGGGCTTTTTTATATGTAATGCGCAATTTCAATATTTTTATTGGTCATTACATTTACAATACATTATTCCTTTTACGGTATTTAAATTTTATTTTTTATTTATTTTATCTCTTCGAAGAGTGTAAAAATAAGCAAGAATTCATTTACCTAATCTTTTTATCATGAGGAATTTCATGAAATTAAGGTAATCAATTACAGGATTATTTTCTTCTGTTTATTCATAGAAAATAATTATAATTCATGGGATAATTTATTGAGATTTGTTTTCAACTTTTTATTATGAATGTTATTAAGAGCATTCAACTGAAAAATAAGTTTCTATGTATGCATATGAATCTGTCATCAAACTTTTCTGCAGATCAACCAAACCATCAAGAAGAAATGGTTTTTAAATGTTGCATGGAGAAAGAGTAGATCTTGGGGTGGGAAGAATGAATCTTATTCTTTCTTTTTTATCCTATTTCTGCGAAAATACGGAAACTTCACCCATCCCTTGCATATGTAATGTTGGTGGAGGTACTTGTGAGTGGACGGTCCGTTGTTGCGATGATCCACACCGATACCCCCGCCGTATCGGGGTCCCCCCTGCGGGGCTCTGCCAGCGAATAAACCCTATTTTGCATGACTGATGGGCGCCGTTCGTGAAGGCAGCGACGCCAGTTTACAGACCTCCCCGCACTATAAACATTCAAATGAGGCGAGATCCACAAGAGAACCACACATCTTTGCCCCCTCGACTTCGAAAGTTTTATGGGCCCCCGCGACTTTCGCCTCCCGCCCCCAATTTATCGATGAATCCTCCCCCGCGCCTTTGTCACGAAAACCGGAAAAGCTTCACAGAAAACCGAATTTCTATAGATACCGTAAATAAAACCTTTCAGTGTCTGAAAAAGATTTTGAATAATATACCTCCTTTTGGAAAGAAAAAAAAATCTCATATAGAATGACATTAAGAAAAATAAAGTTCAAATACAACACTGAAATATCAGAAGCGTTGTAGTATATTTTCCCATTAAGAAATTATATTAGCCTATAGTCTGTACAAACACAAGAGAATTTCAAACCAAGAGCTAATCAAATGTTTTCCACAGCTTCGTGCAAACTAGTTTTAATCAATCAAAATACAATCTCCTATTTATGCTTTTGTTTGTATAAAAAAAGAGGTATTATGTTTTTGTATAGATTATTCACGGGATTTGAGTTGCATTGAAGGTTTAATTATTAGGCCTACATTGTTTATACACAGGGTGTGAGTTATATTGTTATTTTGTAATGAGATCGTTAACGAAATCCCTGTAGAGGAAGAGGAAAAGAAATTTTCCTGTCCTCATCTCTACAAAAAGAGATCGAAATATTGACATTAAAGAAATTAAGGAAGAAGAATGTGAGTTTTTATATTGGAAGAAATATAATCTTTTCGTTAGTTACAAATATAATTTACACTCAACATATAGCTTCAGACATATGAAAAATGGGTAGTTCACCATGTAATCATGAAATTCTAAGTGTGTTTTCTTTGATTAACATCTTCAAAGTATTCAAAATATAGAAATAAAGCCATAATTTATTGTTTCTCTGTATACACTATACAAACTTCAAAATTCCTTTAATTACTATGTACACTAAGTAACTCATGTTTCACATTTATTATTAAATGTAAACTTGTTACTATTCTGTATTTCGTACATTATCGTCCAATGTTAAATCTTGCAAATAACAGCTGCATACACTGATTATACAATGCTTTACTCAATTTATATACATTGACAAATTTTTTTAGAAATGTATGCTTATGTTTGTTGTTTGTTGTTTTTGTTTTTTCAATAAATTCTAACGTAGATATTCAACTAATCTTTTAATTTTTTTAATATTGCATTAAAAACATTTAGATTCCAAAAATTATCTTCAGAGACCATAGAATTGGAATATTTAAAAAAAAAATTAAAAAAATATTCGGATTATTTTAATTTTAATTCAGTTAATAATTAGCAAGAATAAGACTGACTTCGACTTCTGTACCATTTTTATATTGTTTCTTATAAAATGATTACTCGTGAAGTAAATTCACTTCAAGTATTATTCTGGGGTTGCTAGCCTCGGAATTACGAGAAAACGTTTGACTTTTTAAACTTCTTACTCAAATTTTCTAGTTATTCAATGTTTTAATATCTACAACATTGATTTCATTTTGTAAAGCTATTGATTTAAATCGAATTAAGGGGGAAAAAAGACAAAACAAAACATGAAGCATACACTAACACCACTAACTGCTTCAACATAAGAAACGAAATACTTATTAATTTGTCAATAAGCCATTCACGTGCTCATTGTTTGTTAGGTACTTATATTTAATTTAGATGTTGATTTCAACTTATTAGGATCTTGAAATGAAGAGAGGAAAGAATATTAGAGATGTTTAAAGATTGGCCACGATCCGTGTTAATTTTAGAAAATGGATTGACGACGTCCTAAAGGATACAAAGGAACTGATAGAGAAGATGATATTAGAATCGAGCATTATTTAAATTAAGCTGCTCAAAATATAAAATTCAAACTGAGAAATAAGAATAAGAAATAAGAATTTCAGTGATAAAGTAGAGTAACGGTTTTAATTATTTATTTAAAAAAAAGTAAGCTTTAATAATATGTAATTAAGTATTTAATTAGTAAGCAATATAGCTTGCTTCTCTAAATAAAAAAAGCAAGCAATATTACTTACTTGATTAAGTTTCAATATCTTTATCTGTAATTAACTTAATTGCTTGAGTTTTTTTCTAATTTTTTTTTAATAAATTTTGAGAGAAACGAACAAAAAAAAAAAGAGTAATAACAAAAAAAAAACCTCCAAGCGTTACGGTATAATCAGGTTGCTATAACAACCGGCGTTTGGATCCTACAGCTAGGGGATCATTGAGCGGAAACAGAAATGGTAGAACCGAAAAAGGTGGGGGGGGGGAGTAAAACTGACAAAAAAAAAAATAGTGACGGAAGGGTTGGCGTCCACGTGCACCGTATATGAATCTGCACATACATACACGCAGATTAGGCCTATACATTCCAGCCTATTCATTTAACATGGGTTTAGTTGTATGCCGGTGATTTTGCATTATTTCTGCCTCAGTAACGATTTCTCGCTCCACTGAAGCCGTGTATCCCTTATTTGGAATTGATTTGATGCACATAAGCAGAGGCAATTGAAAATGAACGCCTATCAATTGAGTCAGTGCCATGGAAACGCAGTCTACAATACCCCCAAGCTTTGATCAGTATTATATTGGCTCGCAAAAGAAACAAAATAAAGCTTTTGTAGAAGAAAATGTATTATAAAAACTCAAAAAAACTGAAAATGACAAAAAAAAAAACAATATAGATTCTATCTAATTAAAAAGGAATTAAACTTCAATTTGCTTTTCTTCGTCTTTATTAGCAATTATTAACAATAACTTATGAACAAAAATTCATGAAAGGATAAGGAAAATCAACTTAGGAGTTAATTTAGAAAAGCAAAAGTTAGTTTTTAGCTGTTTAATTATGTTTTATTTTACTAATAATGATATTAGACACATCCTCTTCCTATCAACGCTATATTTCGCAGTTTATTACTTTTAACTGCTTCATAAGGCATAATATACATGGAAAAAAGCTCTTCGTAAAATATAATAAAGAATTTGGTAATAATACCAGAAAACTCTTGGGAATATATACAACTGTTTTATTTTATTATTAATTGGAAGATTAAAACATTGGTATGGGATTGAAATTAATTGGTTTCGAGCTGCTCCACTTGGACTTACCTAATTAAGTTATTATAAGAAGTGAATAATAAACATCATTGAATTTTGGTTATTTTTAATGGTTTTATAATTAATGGTTTTAATGCAGTTTAAGAAAGGGATTAGGTTTTTAACAATAAATAATTGTGGCAGGTAGAAAGTTCCATATGGTCAGTGAGTTAGGCTCTTAAAGTAATTTTAGAATGGCAAAATAAAAATTTCAGATGCCAATTTGCTCGAAAACAAATTGCTACTTTACTCGAAAACAAATTGCTACTTTACTCGATTGAGGAGATTTTTATATAACAAGTTTACTTTAAAAGGTTTGTTTGTGTCAAAATAAGACTATTTGGGGACAAAATTGTAAAGTATAATGAACCAGTTACTAATTCTCTAATTGAAAAAAATAAAGCAGGCTCCTTTTTTTAATGGTTTTCTGATATCCAGATACAATATATTTATATTAATAAAAATCTTTATAAAATTGAAGACTCATAGTCTTCCTTCCACATAGTAGATAATGTTAAATTGTCATTCGATCTTTTCTCAAATCCCTTCCTCTTTGTAAGCTAATGTATTTCTTTGAGAATTCTGTAGTTATTCATCCTTATCATTCATTATTTCCATTTGATTCTATAATCGTAAATAGATTTCAAAAATGCTTGAAATGAAATCCTTAAAATTGCTTAACTTTCTTTTAACAGTCCATTTTTAACATTTATGCTGGAATCTGTCTGTTTTCTAACTATTCATGCTTTTACTACCTTACAACAGGATTTTATTCTATGGATTACTTGTGTATCTTATATATCTATCTCTTTCAAGCGATGAACTTTTCAAAGATGAATTTATAATCTCTTATCGAAATCTTTCTATATTTTCTGCACAACTTTTCAGCATGAACTTCAAGTGATTTTCAAACCTAGATAAGATTTATTATTTTTAATGTTATTTTTATCATCATCTCGAAACAAATATGCATTTATGACAAAATTTTTATCTTAGTAATTTGTTCGGAATGGGCTATTACAGTATTTTATTTTAGCGAGAGTCATGGTCCTATTCAAAGAAAACAAAACAGGAATAATTACTTTTTAACTTCTCTGTACTTGAAAATTTAGGCCAGGTCTATTTCAGCCACTTCCTAACTACCAATACCCTCATGTCAATAACGAATAAACAGAGAACGACTTCAGTTCTATTTTTGTCTATTTGGTAAATTTATTTATTTATTTATTTTAATGTATGTAATTACCAGTCCTATACAAGTGTATCCTGCGATATTTAACATTTAAACAAATAAAACAGAAAATGATCTCTGATGTGGTGGATGGGTTAATTAAATATTAAGAATAAAATTTATACTAATTTTAAGTGAATAATTTAATTATTATCTTTAACTGGTAATTTAACTTTTAGATCAATAGATCAAAATTCTCAGTCCTATACCACAGGTATACAGTTGATAAGTATACCTAATAGGACTGATAAACATTAAAAAAAAATAATAAAATATCCCTCTAAAGGCCTACGTGGTTGAGGGAAGTAAAGCTTCAGTGTTTCCTGACCAACGGGTCTAAGCTAAGGTAGATGGTCAGACTGATGCCTGCCCGTCTTTAACCCTTGGTAAAGGGGCTTAAAGACACCTGGTAGCCATTCTACAGAGAGCTGGGTGAGATCTAGGACAGGTCTACAGGAGAAATCAACATGGAAAAAAACCGTGACCTCCACCGGGATTGAATCTGGCTACTCTAGCCAGTAGTCTAATACTTCACCAATGTGCAATCTGATTCACGTACTCCTACTAGCACTTAGTTACGTTAAGTATCCCACTGAGAGCCACTATGGCCCATTGGGACGCTGGAGGTAAGGCTCCAACATTTCAGTGACCCGGGACCGAGATGAGGTCGGGTGGTCAGCCCAACTTCAGCACCATTGCACATAAATTACTCATATTCTCAATAAATTTTATCTTGTTTACATTAAAAGTGTTTAATATTCGTTTGTGTTTTTTCCTACATCAGTCCTGGTCCTAAGAAGTTACTATGATTGTAACTCTGACGATGTTTAGTTTGAAATAGAAATCACGTCAGGGTTTCTTTTAGCATCTCACTTACTGTTTTTGTTCTGTCAGTCTATTCTCATGAACCAACTCGACTAATTATATAGTTTAATTTTAGCTTTCCATTTATTTCACGTCTTATAAAAATTTATCAAGAACTTCGAAGTTTGATTGAAGTCAAAGAATTTTAATTCGGCCATTTCGGCCTGATGAAAAATTTTGCATCACATTTGTATTATTGACTGAGAAGTTTTGAGAAAAAAAAAATTGGCAAGTTTCATAATTTCATTGAATAAAAGAACAAAGAATTTAATAGAAAGAACCCAGAAAAATTGTGAGTTTGTCAAAAGTTCAGCTGCTCAATAGAATTTAAGTAATAACCAAACTATCTCAATGTAGTAATGAATTATTTGAGTAATCATGAAGTTTTTCTTTACTAATTTTGTATTTTTTATACAAAATTAAGCGAATTTCCCTCTAAATAAAGTTTAATTTGAATTCTTATTAATATATTTAATATTAGAATAGATTTGAATATTCAATAAGTAATTGTCTGCATTTACATTACAGAATATAGATATTATTTTTCTTTTTTTCAATAAATTACAGGTAAGCAAAAGAATATAGGCCTTTTTATTTTAATGTAAATTCGTAGGAAAGGTCTCTCAGAACTACTCTCAAGTTATTTAAATTGATTCCCATTTGAATGTTGACTGAGCAGCGTCTTGTATTAATGTGATACGAAATGAAGCCAATCCTTTAAATCCAGTCCTTGTGAGGTGGTTCGGGCTGTTGTGTTTCTCATCTCCTGTTTACTTATTTCCTGTAACTGGCTTCCGAGCTGTATTGTGTCGA
>JAFIDM010006943.1:29382647-29413423 GCA_023159025.1 Thereuonema tuberculata
CATAGGTATTCACGCATTCCGAGCTTGATCATCGAAGCTAAATCTGGCTGATGAATCCCAATAAGGACGAAACAGCTGTCCCAGATTGCTGTCGATGATGGCTCAATGCGTGAAAGCAAAACGAGTTTAACGAATTTGTGCATTCTCGATTTTTTTTTCCCGTTTTCATATAATATTTAATGCACGTTAAACCCCATTAATTATTAAGAAGAAATAAGGGGACAGGTCAGAATTGGCGGAGCACTGCTGTGAGTTAAGTCATTGCATAAATAATGAGGTTAAATTATTATATATGGAAAAAGACTCAAGAACAAGGAAAATAATAGAGAGTATAATTAGAAGAAATATTAGGGATAGTAATCTTAATCGTAATAACGGAATGGAAGTTGATAAAGTACTGGTAAATTTAGCAGGAGAGATGGTAAAATAATGTGTTGATAACAGAAGTTGGTAAAATTTCAAGAATTGAAGTTGTGAATTAAAGTAAATGTAGGTATTGTTAGAAGTAATATTGTTAGTCATGGGTTAGTGATTATTATATTAAACTATGTCCAGGAGAGTGTATGTGATAGATAGACATCTGTAATTATTTCAAATTTTAAGAAACTTGAAAAAGGAAAGAAGGCAACCTTTCCGAAAATTTGCTTCCTAAATATATCGTGTGGAACATATTTTTTGTGGAGATTTTGTATATTTGTTAAAATGGTTAGTTATTATTTAATTCTGCACATCACTGCCCATCATAACACATCATCATAACCTTTACAATTTTCTGAACTGAATCTAGTGATGGAAAAAAATTCCTTTATTTCTTAATATTCGAATCAAGGAATGAATTAAGTGGTGTGGTGTTGCATATACTAACTTTACATTATTGTAATTAAATATTTTTAATTCAAATATACCAGACAATGCCATATAAAAAAAAAGAGAGACCATCTTGTTCGTCCTCATCTCAAACATCTTGATCATTAAGAGATCTATTTAACAATCTTCATTAAAGGTTTGATGATTTTAGTTTTTTAGAAAATAAAATTTGATAACAATTTAAGATTTCATATAAGAGATTATTGCAACATATTTCATATTACGACTGATAACTCATTACGACTGTAACTCATTTGATCATCCAGAAAAGAATCACAGCTGTTGATTTCAATTGAGAGAGTAAACTTTCTTAAGAATTAAATATGTTTATGATATAATGTTTTATTTTTCAAAAAAGTAAAAATAAAGAAATATCTCTTGTTGTTTTTCCTGTCAAAATAAAGAGATAGAAACAATATTAGATTATAAACTGCATTACAATAAAATAGCATAACGATAGTCAAACACGTAAAAAAGTATGTGAAAACACAGGAAAGTTATTATTTAAACAATACACTGAATAGGACACATACACGTAAAAGAGACTTGGAATTTTGAAATATAATGATCGAAATGTATTTTTCAGACCACTTTCTTTCTTTTTTTATTTTTTTGATGGATATTGGTTTAATCGCATTGAAATAAACCATTTACGAGGAATTATATTTAGATATCAATGTAAAACACATTGAACTTAAACTCATCACAATACACAGACATATGCACGCCTCAATGTTAATAAGTAACCTACGTAAAAAAAATGTAAAGTTTCAAGCTAAGTTTAAATGATAAAGGACTTATTATTTATTATTATTTAAAGCACTTATTATTTTTTAAACAAGCTTTTACTAGAATGAATAAATAACATCTAACTTAAGAACTCCGGCGATGGAAGGAGCAGGATATTTAACCTTTTGATTTCACATAAATAGCAACTTATCCAGGCTTATTGAAGTAAATAAAGCTAACCTCAATTATGAGAGTAAATTCACTGCGTTGGTTTTTCCACTTTTAATTAATCCATTGAGGGCTTTTTTCCTCCCAATGGCAGTTATGGTCTTACCGCAATTAGATTTTCATACAAAATCAAAGTCATTTCATTCGCCTGAATTTGCTTTGATTTCAGCCTCCAATTATCAGCAATTGAGCGCTTTTTTTTCCATGGATTTTCTTTCCCATTTACAAATAGCAGTCTTAATTGCCCTTATGTATTCATAATCTATTTGCTACGGATAGCAGAAGAGGAGATGTGATTCAGTTTCCACGTAAATAACCAATTTGCTTCTTGTTCTATCGCCGGCTAATGAACCTCTATAGAGGATAAAAGCGGAATCCAATAATCACGTCATATTAAAGATCATAAGTTATTTGGAAATTAGCCGCATTAAACTGATTGTAGAGAATCTGTCTCTACAAAGATCATCTAATTGGCAGGAAGTGACGAAAAGGCTAAATATTTTCACGAAATGTGAATAGACCTCAAAATATTTGTTTCTACAATTCTACCACCAACTCGAGTGATTACTTTTTTTTTTTTTTTTAATAACACTAAATATTTTGAGAAATTGTGAACCGATCTTATTTGTTTCCACAATTTTACCAGCAACTTGAGAGATTACATTTGTAGCGATCCCTTACACGAACATAGAAAGGAGGAGGAGCTGTTACATTCATTTTGTTCATTCGTCTGTTTGTCTGTCACAAACTTCTACAGCCCAAACTACAAGTCGAACAGACATGAGTCATACTTTATTGGAACCGTTTTAACTTGCACAGGTGGAGGAAATATATGAGTTCCGGTGTATGGTCATTTCTTGTTCCGGTAAAAAAAAAAGTATCTTTAACACCTTACATGCATTTTGTGTAGTTTTATTCAGCTCGTATTCTTGGCCGTGATTGTATAATGGTTAACACATTGCGTTGTGACCGCAGTAAACCAGGTTCGAATCCTGGTCACGGCAATGCTTGAACACTAACATCATGGCACACAAAGATCTTTTCTTTCTTTTTTATTTATTCTTCTATTTTTTTTTTATCACTTCTTGTCTCAGAGGAAGTGGCTAAAAATGAAACGTCGCTCTGGTTTCTCAATTTTTTCTCTTGTTTTATAAAGCTACGCGAACACCATCCGATTTTGCACCAACTTAGTCGGTCAACTTCGAGTTGGTCCGATTTTGTCAGCCGCGAACACCATCCAACCCGCAAATGAAGTCGGCCGCGGTAGCAGCAATCCCATAATTCAATGCGTTTCCCCCAGCAGCTGTAGAAAACCCGAAAAAAATCGAGGTTTTGAAACCTCTCTGATAAATTCTGCCGCATACAATTACTGCATTTCAGTATAAACTTTATTTATGCATGAAAGAAACTCGCAATACTCTGATATTCATTGTGTACTCGCTTGTCGTAGTTTCGAAGCGGTGATAATCGTTTATGGATGCCATTTCTTTCCATGGGCGTGACGTCATGACTGACGTGTTCCAACGCTGCTCTGTGATTGGTAATTCCGACCAGCTCGGAAAAGTCCGACCAACTTTTCCGAGTTGGTCCTGCACAACCAACTCGAGTCGGCCGACTAAAATCGCTGCCAAGTCGCTGAAAACGTGCTCAAAGTCGGCTCTAGCAACTCGAAAATTGAAAATTGGCCGACTAAGTTGGTGCAAAATCGGATGGTGTTCGCGGGGCTTAAGACTGAATGTTGTGAATTGATCTTATTTGTTTCCACAATTTTACCACTAACTTGAGTGTTATTGTTTTATTTTTGTTCCTAGAAAACTTCATAAAAAGACTTAAGTTTTAAAATAAACAGAAATTTCAAATATAAAAAAGATTTTTCTTTTTTTTTTCATTCGTAAAGGTAGGATTTGTCAGTAGCTTCTTGCTTAACCAAACCACTCTAGTGCACATAGTCTATTTGTAAGTCTTTTTCGGAAAGTATTCGGATAGGTACTCAAAAGTTGATGAAGTGAAGAATAATGAAGTGAAGCCCACAAAACCAATTTTGAATAGACATAGAGAAGATGAACATTTAGATCTTATACAAAAATATGTTCACTCCCGGTACTTTGAGCCTGAACTCTCAATATGAACTGATACTACCTACACATGCTATTGTGTATTAGATTACCCTGCATACATACATACATACATACATACATACATACATACATACATACATACATACATACATACATACATACATACATACATACATAGATTCCTGTTGTCAGAAGAGGGCTCGGGAGAGAGTCGTTTAATTAGAAATCTATGACAGCCTTACAGTTTTGGAAGATAGTATCGTATGACCAGCTGTCATATTCCTTGGGCAACCTTCTTAATATTGCGTTTGAAATAACCTTGAATTCTTCAAGGATGTATATTCACATTCTTTTGCTTTTGCCAAAAACCTCCTTTTGCTTTCAGTCTTCCTATAGCTCTTTGCTACATTCTTGGTTGATGTAACTCTCTCCTTTTCGTTCGATTATTCACGTTAAAATATAACATTGAAAGGAGTTCATGAGTCATGAGAAATTGGGAACCACTGGATTAAAGGAATGCACGTACTGCTGTCATTTGCTGTATTTGGAAAAAGGAAATAAAATGCTAAATTTTTACAAAACTGTAACAGCTACTGTAATATACTAGAAATATTGTGCTATTTACTTATTATAATGTAATAATTACTAGTAGTCATTACAAAGATTGTAATGTTATATTATAAGTTAATTGAGGAAACAAAATGACAGGCATTAAATAGACTATAATTCAGAAAGAGACTATCCCTGACAAGCAGTCATGTAACAACGACGTTTTACTGGGCTACATAATTTGGTATCAATAATATGCTTTTTGAAAACTACTTCGATCAGTTTATGCTGCATATACTATTGGTTAGAAAAATTGATTTTATTAAGTTTAATCCTGTGGTCTGTTTCTTTTAATCGCAGAACTTGTATTTTTGCTTATGTTATTATATTATTAAAGTTATGCGTCAAAACCAATCAGTGATGGTTGCACCGATAAACAATTTCTAATAAATGACGGTTTCATTTCTGAGTTGCAAATGGGGTCGAAGGAGCAGCCGAACAGATATTACAGATGTCGAGGTATTTTTTTTTTTTCTCTTTCTCAATTATAGAGGAATGTTAACTCTATCTGTTTTGTTGGTTCTTGGGATCACAAAGGATCGTCTTGTACTGAGGGACCCTTAAGGGGAAATTGGACGACACGTTGGATTCTTGTTGAGATAAAGGAGGCAGAGGTCGGGGGTCAGCGGTTCTTCGGAACCCCCAACCAAACGGGTTGTATGGAGGACTGTGGGGGTGCCAAATGCTACAGCACGTGCCTCTCTGTTGTTGTTGTCGTCGATTTTCCCAGCTCGCTTCAAGGAATCCTTGAAAAACCGACCATTGGAAATAATTTGTTATTCAATTCAAAGACTCACGCTCCCAACTCTATCAGAAACCATTTCAACAAGTTATTGTGATCCCTCGTAATTGTTTCGTACGAATCTACTCCGTAAATAGCAGTAGGAGCTACAGGATCTTAATCCTCAGTTCCTTGAAACGATTTTAAATGAATATTTTTTCTTTTGTTTCCCATTTGTCATTTATGAAGCTCTTCTCTATAATAAATAATGACCTATGGATTAATCGCCATTTTGAAGTTTCAGTTTCTGCTGTTAACAAATAATTTGTTTAGATAAAAGTGTGTTTTCAATAAAAGAATACCTATTCAAACGAATGACATTTCGAAATTACTTGTTTAGTAGAAGGTTTAAAGAAATGATTTTTACGTTCAATCTTGAATTTTTTTTTTTTTATCAATAGAAGATCCATTTTCATAACGCTTTTGAACAATTAATAATAAGAAAATTAAATATTTTTTTTAAACTAATAAGTTTCATAATAGGAAAATAATATTGTTATCCAATTTCAGCCTTAGAATGTAGTAAGTTAAGTGTATACGAAGAACTTTTTTCATCTATAAAATTAAATAAATTCTCCATCAAATTTGGAATTAAATGAGAAGTTCCTGAAAGAACTTAAAACCTACTTTCCTTAAAATGTTATTTCTTTTATTATTATTATTAGTAGTAGTAGTAGTAGTAGTAGTAGTTGTTGTAGTAGTAGTAGTATTATCTTGTCTTTTTTTTTCCAAGTCGTGAAAACAAATCAAACGATTTATTTTCAAATTAAAGTATCCAATAAAAAAATAAAAAATTTTCATTTTCTGAAAAAAAAAAATCCCTTTTGAATTTGTCTAAAAGTCTGATGCTTTTTTTTATGGTTAATTTTTGTCACCTTCTTGTGCTAATTTCTCGACAAGAATCTACTACTTGGAAAAGATTTCAGATAATTGCAAATTGTCTGCATTTGTTTGCATTGTATACCAAGGTTCAAGAAGATCAAAAGTTATTAGAACGAGGGGGTGGGGGAGTGCACAGACACACGGAGACTGACTGATTGGATGAATCTCACTTTCTAAGAAAGTAAAGATAAAGATTTAGGGGAATGGCCAGTGATGGGACAATCTGTAAATAAAATCATAAGTTCTTTCTTCATTTTACTTAAAAAAAAAGTTTAGGCAAAGCAGTCGTTAATTACTATTTAATTATATATTGTTAAGTAGTAATAAAACTGATTTTAAGAGCGACTATAATTTTTAATATTTTTTTCTTATATAATATATAAAGTGTGGCCGGTAGCCGAGTGGTACGGTGCTTGGCTAGGGGATTTTTCCAATGTCCATTCTCCTTCAAACAGTCTTAGGTGTACTCAGTCTCTGTAGAATGGGTACCGGGTTTTTTTCCCGGGGACAAGCCTAACCTAATCTAATCTAAATATGTAAAAAAAGAAAAAAAGTTATATGAAATTTTAATGAAATTGTATTTTAATTATTGATTATTATGAAATATGAGATTGTAATATATAAGATTACTACTTCACAGTCATACCTCAAGAGAAGCATTGCATTTTGTAAATCAAAGTATAATATTTATTATAGAAGAAAATAAGCTATCGTACAGAGGATGTTGTTAAGAAGCAGGGGAATCTCCCATCATGCACCAAAGAATTAGGCATGAAATTTTTTAGACAGGGATGGACAACTGAAGGTAGGTGGTAACTTAAGATTTTTAAAGGTTGTTAATTTTATATGAAAAAGAAACCTGCCCCTGCGAGGTTTCGAAACGTCTTTAATAGGGGAATTTTTAACGTTTTAATTTTTAGTATTTTTGTGTTTTAATTTGTTCACCCTCGAATAGGTGTCGAAAAAGCGGACGATAAGTATATTTTATTCCGACACGTTAAAACTTTTACCATAATTAGGCATGAATTTCTTTTCTTTCTTTGATGCATGATGGGAGATTCCCCTGTTTCTTAATAGACTATCTATTATATTTTATGTAAAAATGAAACGTGATCACTAATAATAAGAATAAGAATTTTTACTAAAGTTTTACTAAATCATTAAATAACATCTATTTGAAATGAAGCTGATAAGGAAAGTGGTCCAAGGTTTAGAAAATAATAAAAATGTCTCTGGATTATCAGTTCAATAACAAATTTTACCCTTTCGTGTGCTGCAATTTTTAAATTCAGCTATTGTGAAAATCTCATGATTTTTTAGCAATTCCCGGATCTGTCACCATATTTAAAGTAAGTGGTAATGTTACAGTCTTACGTAAGTCACCTTTAGTTTCTTGAACATTCGTCTTGTAAAACAAGTTGTATCCCGGTTGTTTTGTTTCCTTGACAGCTGAAATGAAAAATCTACAAATCGCTGTTCTAGAAATAATCTTTCTAGATAAGAAGGATAGTAAATGACAGTGCATTCTTTTTTCTATTTTTTTCCCCGAAATGCTGTCCATATCACTGCAGTGAACAATAGTGAGATGTTATTGTTGAAAGTATGAGTTTTTGTGTCTAATTTTTGTCAGAACTTCAGCTTATGTGACAATTAGTGACGTTTCTCAGGTAAACTAATTTCCAAAAGTATTCTCTTAAAAGTTGCAAAGAAACCAATTTGGATTAAATTTCACAGCGTACAGTTGAATCCAAGAAGCCGCAATCTGTGAAAATAAAATCATATATTCTTTATTCATTTCGTTACCGGTATGTTTAAAAAATAATAAGATTATTATTATCATTTAATGTTTTTATTGAAATTCTAGATTTTTTAATTTGGTAAGCAAAAGATACAAAACTTCACAATTATTCAAGTACTGTTCAAATTATTTGTGAAGGAATGTTATTTCATAACATTTACGAAACGTTTACATAGCCCTTGTTAGAGAATTCCCTCAGTGCTGTTTTACTAATCAGTTATTCAAACTATGTCCGGTATCGAATAGCGCAGACGTGCAAGGCAATAGAGTCATTACAACTGAAATCCTGTTAGGAATTCTTGTGTAAGCGAACCAAATTAGTCATTTGAGGCATTTGTGATTTTTACTTTCGATTAGACGAGCAGCAACTGAACAAAACCGCCAAATGCCAATTGAGAGGGGGGAAAGTCTTTTGTTGAACGATAAAACAGAGAAATAGAAATCTCCAAATACCGATGAGTTGTGGAGATGACTCGGATATTTTTTTTATTTTTGGGAGTTGTCAGTCGAAGCTCGTGAGTCGTGGTTCGGAGGTGCAGTGGGGGTGGGTTCTGTCCACCGATGATGGATGGTGATTGGTGTTGGGGCAACCTCGTAGACACGCGCTCAGCCTTCCACAGCAGGAGATCGCGTGCCAACAGCAACAACACTCGGAGCAAAATATTTTCTGTTTGGAAAAGACTGATAAAAAAACAAAACGAAGAACCAATTTCAGTGATTTTTCTTTCTTTTATTGTGAGCTTATGCCGTTATGTAGATATAACAGTCCCTGAAGTTTCTCCTTATAATTTCGTGTTTTGTTTATTCAGTTCTCTAATGTATTTCGTGTTCTTTTAATTGAAAGGAGTAATTAAAAGAAAAGTATTATTATACTGTATTTATTATTGTCGTTTACATCAGCGATCTTTAAGAATGCGAGGCATGCTTGTTTTCTACAAAATAAAATCATCAAAAACGTAAAATTAAGCTGAAAAGAACAAGTACATGGTTTAGTCAAATCTACATATTATTAAAATTAAATTTGTCGGATTTCAGATCATTTTTTTCATCACTGGAACCATCAGAATGGTTCTTTCTGAGTTATTATCCATCGTTGGCCGAGGCTATCAAACTGAACAAATGGTCCAGAATCTCTGTCATCTACGAGAAACTCAAATGACTGTTATTATTATTTTTTTTTTTTTGTTTTTTGATTTTTTGAGATTCTCACAAAAAACATCTCCGAACCCTAGGAACTCGGATTAAGGCATTTATGGGTTTAAAATAAATAAGGACCAAAGTATGTTTTAATTCTTTGTAATATATATATTATATACTTTTTTAAGTACAAAAACGATTAATTATCAAGCAACCTTAATATTATTTATAAACACTTAAATAGTCTAGAATAATATCAAAGTTTTTATAATATTAAGGTTGCTTGATATTTAATCGTTTTTGTACATAAAGCAATTAATTATAAAAATTATAAAAATAATTATAAAATTATGTATAAAAAAATAGGTCAATCCTCTTTTAATGAAACTGTCCAAAATCTGCTTAGCAGCAGTTTTTTTATAAATTTTAGTACTAAAAGAGCTTCTCATTTATTTTGGAAACTAATTTATTTTAGAAAAGAAATAAATGTACTTCATAAAATAAATAAATAAATGAGAAGAAGGAAAGTGGAAATTCTAATTTCAATAATGTTCAAGAAAAAGTTATATTCTCGCTGTAATCAAACAGAAATTTCTGTAGGTTTCTTTTAATTAAAAATTATGTAGCAACTTATTGTCTTAATGTAGTTTTACTTGAATTAAAAGTTCATTTCTTCCCTCTGTTACTCATTTGTATCTTAGTAATTCAAGCAGCTTGAATGTAATGAAAATAATTTATTTGAATAACATCTAACAAAATTTTCATGTTTCCATATTCCAGGTTATGTTATTGTTTAGAGTTCAGTTTTTTTTTTTTTTTTTTTTTTAACAACTAAAGTTTTATATATTATCATCCAAATGATCTTTTTGTTAGAACTTGTTTTTTTTTTAAGTCTTAATTAAAACTTTAAATACATATACAGAGCAAAGTTAAAGATTTTTTTTTTTTTTTAGAAAAAAAAACCAAAAAAAATCGACAATAGTGCAAGTCCCAATAAGCGCAAGTAGTAAGGCCGTTTACTGGAGAAACCAGTTTGATACCCGGAGAAGTTTTTACAATGTTACTTCAGCTTTAGACGGTTCCTATCTTCTGTAACATAAAAGGCTGTTACACATCTTTCCAGGGAGTAAAGGAAGGCGATGTCCGACTACCATTCGATCTTAACATTGTTTTATTGATCTATTTCTCTAAGAGTAACAAAAGCAGTCACTCAAGTCAGGATTAAACCTGTTTACGAATCGAATTGGAGAATTGAAAAAATGTTACAAATGTACTGAGAAATGTTACTGTTGTAAGGTAGCACAGGTGTTTGTAGAAGCTTATGTTACATATCTGCGGTACACAGGCTGCAGGACAGAAACTTGCCTAAAGATAAAGAGTCGAAGAAGAGTGAGAGATGCGAGATGTTAAGTATCGAAGCGTCGGTGATTTTCGTTTTTGTAAGAAGAATTTTACGTGCATTGTTCATAGTTAATTTCACGAATAAAAGCCGATGCATCTGGCTGATAGACAATAAGTTTAATTCAAAAATAGTTAAGATACAGACGACTGTAGTTTCAAGCATAGCTGAGTGCCTATTATCAAGTCAAGACTATAGTCGTCTGTATCTTAACTAATTTTGAATTAACCTTATTGTGCGTCAGCCAGGTGCATCGGCTTGTATTTGTGAAATTAATTTTCGTTTTTGTGTCTGTATAAATGTGAATGTGATTTAACTAATGGATTTACCTGAATAGTTTAAAGGAGGCTGCCCATCCTGTATATCACAAATTCTTTTGCCATTTTGGAAGAAAAAAGAACATTTTAAATACTTCCAAAAATATGTATGGGGTTGGGGGCCAATACTCGAAATTTTTGTCAATGCAATGTCAAGATATTTGACATTGTTGTCATTCCCTTCTTATTTTTTCTTTTCCTTTTTCTAACTTTGTTTTATGGGTGTCTTAGTTTAATGCACTAACTTTTATTATTTTTCTTTTACTTTCTGCCTTACATTAGTAATATGACTAGAAATTGTAAATAATATCCCTGTTAATTAGAAGATTAAGTAACATGATAATAAAATAATAAATAAAAAATATTCCCATAAATCCTCAAAAGATCATTTACATTTAATTAAATAAGCATTTCCCCCCCCCCTTTCTTATATTAATGTAATTTATTGGGGCTTTTGTTTGTATTACATTTGGAAATAAGTGAAATAGATAGATAAGAAGATCACGCATTTCTCGTATAGATTATAAATTATATTAATATAATATAATATATTATAATTATATATTATATATAATGTATAAATAAATATATGTAATAAATAATAAATAATATAATTAATATATATAATACGTAAATATATAAATATAAAATATATAAATTTTTACATATAGTACAAGGAAACTTTATAAACTTCGCATTTAAACATATTTTTTTGGTAATTGCACCTTTCTCAATTAGCCCAAATATTAAATAAAAATATTAAACGAATGTTCCGAAATTGAAGTTAGTAAGATAAATATAAATACTCACATCTACACTTACATTTTATTATTCTAAATTAATATTTACAAATATTTTTAATTTAAAAAAATTGCCCTTTACACAATTCTAATCGTATTTTTTTTTCTGGCTTATATTTGTAATGTGAGTAATACAAAGATGCATTAACATAATTAAAAAGAAAAACAAAGAATGAAGAAAACTATGAAGAAGAAAGGAAATGATATTTGATCATTTATATAAATAATAAAACTTTATTTTTACAATTAATGGGTATATTATTTACAATTCCTAATCGTATTACTAATGAAAGCCAGAAAAGAAAAAAAAATAATAAAGTGTATTAACATAAACGAAACAAACCTAGAATAAGGAGGGAAAAGAAATAAAGAAAAAAAACAACCCTTCAGCGGATTTGATCCTAGAATCTCGACCATACGAACCATTTGAGCTCTCGCCAGCAATCGTAACAGCTCACTCGTATTTCTATAACATTTACTCTTAACGGAAATCCAATGAAAACAATGTCCAATATCTCGAAATTCGTGGAGTGTTGGCCTCCAACCCGTACATATTTTTGAAGTTCTTCATGAGTACTTTCATCTCAAAAAAGGGCAATTCCATGATATACAGGGTGGGTCGTCTCCTTGTTAGTCTTATTAGATAGTTAAGTCCTTGAATTGTCTGAATGTGATCCATGAGATTTGTTTTTTAATAATTATATTTTTTTTATATAAAAAAAAAAAAAGCCGATTTGTTAATAATTTCAACTTTTGGGGGGCTACTTAACTATTGAAACTACCCATAAAAAAAAAAAACCCAAGTTGATACCGTAAACACTAAATAATTTTCATTTTCCTTCATCTACTCCCAGTTTGCTTCCAAAATGAGTATTTCAGTTCCTTGCCAAAAATCAGGGAGCATATAGAATAATGGAAACATCTAGTGAAGAAGAAGCACAAAAGAGTCGCTTATGTAAGTCGTCGGTATGTCGGGGCCTAAAGGATACACGTAAGGATATGGTAGAACATTATCTCTACCTTATAACTATCATATCTCACTGATTTCTAAAAATATATGTTTATTATTGAGAGTCTAGCAGGTGCTTCTGTGGCTACAACGGCCTAAGTCGTAGGTGTTGCAAAAAAAAGATTATGGCTATCTATCGAAAAAAGAGATGTGTGTGAAAAAGAGATGTCTGACCGAGACTAGGGAGTAACAATACGAATTTTGCGCCGAAAATGTAAGCTCCGCAGAGCAAAGTAGCATAACATTAAAAATGGGCCAACCAGAACACTTTTTCTGGATCTTCACAGATTACAAATTTGTGACCGCGCTGCAATACAAAAACCTCTCGTTAATGACGTAATGTCAGAAAGAGCACGTACAATGGTGCAGAGAACATCAAAACTAGAGCCGCAAGACTGGTAGTGTTATTTATCTGAAGACATCATCTTTCAGTTTGTTCTCCATCACAGGGAGATTTTATGTAAGGAAATGTCTCACAGATTTTACCATCCCCACTGCTTATTTCCAACTCCCAAGCTTAGAGGTCTGTGAAGGACCTTAGTCATTTTGGAGGATCGTTTAGTAGTACAATATATCTATCTGACAGTTCTTCAGGACCACGTGCATGCAGTGACATCCAGGCGTTAATCCATTCGCGGTTCAGCATATTACTGTCGATGGTTGCAATTGTTTCATGATATCATGTCAGCAGGAAGTTGGAAAAGAACACTTTGTCCTTTACGTACCCCCAAGAAAGGAGTCAGATGTGGGACCAACCGGAGCAAGGCTTGATTATCCCCGGCCGTGCGGCCTATTGCTGTGTGGCAACTTGTCGTTCAGACATCCACGGACCAGGTTGTGGTAATATGTCATCACTGAACTCGTTTTCGCATATTACAAACGCCTTCTCACGTTGCGAAACTGCCATGTTTGCGAAACTGCGCCCTAACGGCAACCGATGGAACTAGGATGCAGCGTTCTGCTGGAGAAAAAAAAATGTTGAGTTTTTCCCGCATCCGAAAAATAAATAAAATATAACAAACAAACAAATAAAACTTGAGTTGTTTGAGAATGACAAGACATATCCAAAATATGGTCTATAGAAGATAAATGTAAGGATTTTTAACTCCTGTATTAGTGTTGACCTTAATTCATAACAGTTAAATCATTTTATTACATGTTTCTACAAAGTTTCAGATATTCATGAGGAATGCATACAGATAACCCAGAAATATCAATGATGATTATTATTGAAACTGATCTTGCTTGATCAGTTAATTACAAGCGAGAACTGTTTTTAGTAAGGCGTTGTTCTTCTTGAATAAATAAAAAAAAAAAAATGTAACATAGAAAGTAATATAGAGGGTGAGATCTCATAATATAAACACTGTCTATCTTATCATCACTATCAATAATTAATTCAAACTAAAGGCACTGCCTTTTTTAACAGTTCCCATTCAAGGAAAGGTATATATTCTATATTTAACCGTAATCTGCGTTATCCTCATATATGAATACGTAATTCATTTTATCAAGACAGACATGGAATACCGAAGACGATCTGATGCCATACTGCAAGTATTTTGTCTGCTGAGATAAGAAACAGCCTAAATTCAGCGAGTGCTGAAGTGCAGCTACTATCTTAATGAATGGAATCCTGTTCAAATAGCTGTCAGTCAATGGTGTGAAAGGTTTCTGGGTGATTCAAAGACATTTATCTTACAGGCTCTGAGCTGTGGATTGAAGGAGCAGAGTTCAATTCCGGAAGGAGGTTGAGAGTTTTTCTCTACATGTTTCTCCTTCAGACATGGTTCAACTAGCCTACTGTTAAATGAGAACCGGTTTTCTCTCCCGGCATTAAAGACGCGAAGAATTGGACACCCTAATTTCATCCGGTGATGGAGGATCCTATAAGCTCCCGAAGGGGCCAGCATGGCCTGGAAATGGGGTCATGCTGGCCCCTTCGTTTTTTCCACTCATTTATCTGCAAATGATGGAAAACCATGCTGTTGCAGGTGTTCTTCAGGCTTGTCGAAGGATCCTACAATCTTCTCAGGATACTGTATGTCTAAGCTTATCAGGTTCTTCTTGATCTGTGTGTGTGTTGCCGTCAGACAAGCAATGGCGCCAGCACCGTCCGGTCTCATATCTCTAAAGTCAATCTATGTCGCGAATCGCTTACATGTCCAACCAATGCTAGGAAGTCATCTACGCTGTCCAATTCAGTCTTTCATTAGTTCATACAATTCGGTACATTATCCTCAAAACTTTAATACAAGTCCTGTATACCACCGACCGTTGAACTGCTTTTCGTAGTGCACAAATGTATCACTTTCCTCAGGTGATCTTTTTTTTTTTTTTTTCTAATTGACAAAAGGGTTTTCAATTTTTCATTGTAACCTTTTTTTGAATCTTATCAAATAGTGAAGATTTAGTCAAAAGCGTGTTGAATAACTGAAATAGCAGAATTCTCACGAAGTTTCTTCTAATATGTGAATTGTTTTATCACGTCAAGCTGTGCTCGATATTATGTCATGTGGTTTACAGCATATTAGGGAATTTTGATTGGATACATAGAATATTAATCCGAAACCTAATATACGAAATGTTAGATTAGCCTGTTAACAAATGTCAGATTTTGCAGGCAAGTGATCTTTAAAAAAAATGTAGAAAATTATTTTATATATTAAAAGTTTTTTAGCTCCTTATCAGTTTATTCTTCGAAACAACGTTGTCATCTCGTCTCCAAAAGTTGCAATAAAATGTTAGTATTTGTATATCTAGGAAATTAAATCTGATGTACTAGACGGGAACAGCCAAGAAACTTCAGTTATTATTTACTTTCTACATCAGCGCCAACAAAAGTGAACAGAAATACCGAAAGCAGATCTGAAATAGTCACAGTGTGATTATCTTCTTTTCTTTAGCAGGCGACAAAAAATAACTCATTTGTAGGACACACAAGTTACTGGAGTTCCACATAAGAGTAATGCTGCGAAGCCACCAGAAGATAAAGCTCCTCTATTTGAATATTTTCAAAGTATTATTATTAATTAATTAATCTTTAACTTAAATAAATTGAAATTGTTTAATTACTTATTAATTTTTAGTAGCAATGCATTATTAATAACTGTTGCTGTATCCGCATTTCTAATTGAGCAAGAAGGAAAATTACCAATATTTACTTTAGTACTAATTTTTAGACTTTTCCCTTAATAGTGAAATATTAAGAAGGGAAAAATCTAAAAACTTAAGTTAAAAAGTTAAGTCAGCTTTCCGTATTTTTTTTTTCTAAAATTATGATTTTACGCTTAATGCTGAGCTACAAACCTTATATTTTTTAAACTTTTTATATTTTCTTTCAAATATTTTAATTTTATAAACTTTGTATAAGACCTATAAGTTAAATAATCTGTTAAATTATATCTTGGTAAGAATTTCAGCAAGTGATTATCAAATGATAGTATTAGGATCCTGATTTTTGTCTAAGTTATGACTTTTTTTTCTTCTTCTATGTTTTCTTCGGAAACCTTTCCTCTGTTGTTTGACTCTTCCTGATCACATGATCTGCAAGCAATTGGATCTGTGCTTCTGAGTACACGTGTACAGTGTTGTCGTCGCTGTGTGTATCAGCGTCAGCCATCGCAGGTTGGCCGCAAACACGAATCTGGCCGCAGGTAAACAGCCACGCGCCCTTGGTGGACCGCATTCCACGGTCTTCATCGGCGGCCACTCATTGCCTTGTTGTCGGTGGCGTCCGCGGGACACCATAGTTTATGTCGTCTGAAGCTGAGATGGGTAACGAAGGACATTTATCAGTCCCAGCAGAGAGTATAAATCCCTCCAATCACTACTACATCACCCTCCAACTATGCTGGAATCTCTTGAAAATAAAATCGCTTAACAGCGCTGCTTCGTCGGTTCTGTTCAGAAATTGAGTTATAAATCAACAGAAATTGTAGAACTGAAGCGAAAAGTTTCCCGTAAAAGAAAGATGGAACCTCATTTTCGTAGGCGCTCTTCCTAAATATGAGATTGGTATTTTTGATTTTTCATTGCTCGCATAGAATGAATTTTGTTAATTCTTCATCATTTGTTGAAATGTGTGTTTATATATATATTGATTTTGCTTGTGATAGGATTATTTTTTTTTGTTAGCCATTTATTGATTTTATATGACCTGATAAATTTTAAAGCAGAAATTTTTTTGCTCAAATTTTATGAGGCAAAGATCGAAACTGCATTGGAATGTTAAACCTCAAGCCATTAGTTATTACAAAACATCTCAAGTAACTAAAAAATATATCAACTAAAAAAATATCCCCAAGCTATTTTTTTTTTATCACCCAACTTTGAATTCAGCTATCGCTCGCTTTCGATATACGTTTATATAACTTATATTATGTATCTTCCTTTGCAAAAGAAAATTTTATATACATAAAATTGTTTCCCGGTAAAAATACAAAGAACCTCCAAAGTTAAATCTTGAATTTGAATGTTTATTTTCCAAATTACAAATTGAGTAATTGGAGTCAACGCGAACATAGTACTGCAGGCTGTGTTTATATTTACACACGTATATATACAAATTTTCAGAGACTTATATATATATAAAACAAATATGTTTACACTGAAATTAGTAAAATTCTTGAATTAAGGCATTACAAATGTAAGACTTACGTGATGAACCAGTATCGATAAAGTAAATACAAAGTCATGCAAAATTTCCGCAATTTTTCCATTTATTTAGCATAATTTATTTGAACAATTTATCCTAAAACTTTTATTACTTACACCAATAACTGAAAATAACAAAATTTGATGCAATACCATTTGGATTTTTCTGCTTCAACTTTTAAGTTTAGGATTGTGAATTGATGTCATTTGTTAATAACTGATAAGAAACTAATAAAATTAGGCTACTTTCTCTGATTTTGGAGCTTGGCTTAACCACCATATTTCTAACAATGAATCAGATTATAGTTGTCACTGCAATACGATCTCAGTGCAGTTGCCGCCAGAGACGCCCTGAAACGAACGATAATCTGTTTAGTTATAATTCGACCACAACTTCATTGTGACCCTGTAACAGCTTTTGTCCAGTCAAGATGAATTGGAGATGGTGGGGGTTGAATTTGGAGATCTTCCCTTTCAATACACCCACCCCTTCGGATCATAAAAAACACAGCCCTCCCCCTCGGAAGCATCCACTGGCGCGAGATTTAATTTCAACCACAGCGGGATACGAACTCAGGAGCCGGCGCTGATCTGACTTCTTTAGAGTGTGTCGGGGTCAGGGGGACAACGAATGGACCCCGCACGTGCAGCAGCGCAGACTCATCCCTGACAACTGTCTCCCCCCTCCCACCCAATGACACAAGCAGCTCTTTTGTGTTTTATTTCGCTTGGACGATACAATGGCTGTGTTCCCCTACAGAAACATCAACCGCCAATCACAAGGAATTTGGACAAAGTGTTTTGGTTGTTCTGATGCGGAACCAATTACAACTTCTCTAACGCATCTACAGTTTTCATTTCTTCAATCTTACATATGAAGATTTCAATTTAAGGCGACGTTTTCAAATCATCATTTTGCAATACGAAACCTATTATAGAAGAGGTAAACATAAAATCTTAAACTTCAGAGGTTATGTCTGCCATTAGGATAAATTAAATGAAATTCTTCAGTTGTGACTTAAAAATTTAAGACAATTATTAGAATAAAAGTAGAAAGACTTTCAGGATATTATCCTTAGGTGAGTTACAGTTAAAAAAAAAATTCGTATGCTTGTTATTCAACTTCATTAAATGTTTCCCAAATTTTTGATCCCTTTCTTATAACTCCCTTCCTATAGTAAAGATAATAAAATATTAATATCAATTCGAAGATATTAAAAAGAAATCCTAAACGGTAAAAATATCCTCAAAACAACATTAAGAACCCACAAGATAACTTTATAGCCCGGTAGTTATGGTTGTTGAAATTTATTTCTTTTCTAATTTTTTTTTAATCGAAATATAGCATTGGAAATAGAAGGCCAAATTGCTAATAAGCTTGTAATTAAATACACAAATAATATACAATTAAGAATATGAAAGTTTGGTAAATGATACCTACGATCAAATGGTAGCTTCTTTTTAATTTTTTTATATATAGGATAAATTTTTATAGTTTGTTAATTTAGCTACCGAGATAATGAGATATTTTATTGTAGTTTTTTTCAGGATAGAAACTGAAGAGTTCAAAAAAGATTCCAAATACTTCTAACTCTGATAAAAGGATTTTCCATCAGATATTTGAAAACAGTTTTCACCTAAGTATAATTTCTTGTGATTTCCTGGGCCCAATTCTTCTCTATTGCAAACGTATCTCAGTATCTAATCATTCCATATACTAACCAGATGCCGAATTCATACGTTTTGTGAAGCTGAAAAATCTCAAGGAAACATCCTCAAACACTTGAAAATAAAAGATCTACGCAGTGAAGAGAAAGGGAGGAACTATCCTCAATATAAATATATTAAGTGTGTTATATACTTACATATAACACAACAACAATAAACTTCGGTTAAATTTACGGGGAGGATTAGGGAACAGGTGTTTCACCCTTCTACGGGATCATCAGAAATTACTACGGGATTCAGAAATTTTGTTTATTGCCTTTTGCCTTTGGGAGGCCACAGTCAGGTTGGCTGTTGACTTTACCTTAGGATGCGCCTTTCTGATTCATTTTATCAAGGGGCCTCCCTTGATAGGGCTGATGATCCCATAGAAGGGTGAAACAGCTGTTCCATAATCCTCCCCGTAAATTGAATCGGAAAAGGCAATTGTGTTTTTGTTTATTCTGTGCTGGGCTTTACGGACATTTTCAATAAACTTCATATTGTTAGGATTATGTCTAAACACATTTACTCTTACATGCTTTCGAAATTTGACAATTCTTTGTCGATCCTTAAATATTCATTTTTTTAATCATTTTATTGAAAATTCTTTTAAGTTTTATTTTTTATTATAAGAAGATATTTATTTATTTATATTTGATTATAAGATAGCTTAAAGAATAGTTATTAAGTTGGAATAAAGTAGCGGGAACTTTTTCTTTATTCAATTGCTTTATTTAGGGAGAATGAAAAGAAAAACTGAAATGAATCTCATGTTTATGAAGTTTCTGCTATCAAGATAAGTTTGCTAAAGGTGTAGAAGCCCCCTTTAAATGTTGTTATTTAGGAAATTTAAAAAGAAAAAAAGGTCTTCGTAAAAATATACAATCGAATTCAAAATGGTTGATTGACTTAAATTTGAGTCTTTATGTTGTTTGTAAATCGTACACATTAGGCTATTTATTGAGCAATTGTCCCTGCAGAAATTACATTTTAAGTGATTCAGTGAAGGCTAAAAAAAAAGTGCTAAAAGCAAATCCTAAACAAAGCTTTTAATGAATGTACTTACATAAAATCACGTCGTTTCACGTCATTTCACGAACTGATAACTAACAATAAATAAAATTTGAATCCTTCTGTTAACTAAGTTTCTAAGGAAAACATGTGTAAGATTAGGAACTCAATCAAGAAAAACTAGAACTCGACTAATTTTGGTTCGTCCGGTCATAACTCGTGTACGAAACTCCTATTGACTGACTTGCAGACCTTGTCACAAGAACCGCTGTCACCGTTGCAATTGTTCTCGAAATGCCGGGAATCTTTCAAAATGTACTATAATCAATGCTTCGACGCTGTCGTGCACTCATTGCCGTTGCCAGCCGCAACTTTGAACACCTTCACGTGTTTCCTTTTATTTAGGTTTGTCTTGGTGTTCCTCCTCTCTAGCCGATTGCAGCGCCGCTAAATAGCGCCTTCTAGCACCGAAGGTTGCCGTCAGCTCATTACATTCCTAGAGGAAAAAAGATTTGTTGTGGTGCTCCCTATCTACCTTTAAAATATGTCGGGAGTTTTGATGCGCCCTGTATAGCTGTGAATATTTAAAATCCATAAACAAGTCATAAGTGTTTTATTTGTTCATTCTTTTCAAATGAACTGCTTTAAAAGCTTCGTTTAATTCAAGTAACTTAACATTCGTTTAATTCTTAAAACCATTGCAAGCAAATTTTCAAAAAAAAAAAAAAAAAAAAAAAAAACCACTTACACACACACAAAAAAAAAAAATGCTTAAAATTTGGAATATTTCCATTTAGATATCCTTGTTGCAGTAAATCATTGGACTGCTGTTGCAATGATTCTCTAGCTATTGGTGAAAGAAGTCCAGCTGATGTATAATTCCGATTGAAGACATTAAAAGAAAGAAAGGCAATTCCAAGAACCTGGAAAGGGGATTTGGGTGTTATGTTGTATTTTTTCTCAGGAAAAAAAAATCCAACCCCAAGATTTATTGAATTGTAGAAAGGAAGGATCAGGAAAGACGGACACGGATCACCTTTGCTGTTCCATATTTAAAGTGTCCCAGAAAGAGAAGAAAAGAAAAATCGATATTTTTTTCAGATTGAAAGATTATCTAGGATGGGACATCATCTTAGAAGATAGTAAATTTCAAGAAGATAATATTGATTCAGATATACAGTGCCATTGGAAATAGATAAAATAAACATAAATAATAAATATAATTTGTCTAAATTGATGCGTAGTTCAAGGGATTAAGATTAAGGTCAAGAGATTATCGGTCTTCGACGGTTTCTAGAATCAATGTTTCGCCTGATTGTTCCTCCAGCACAGGCGGACCGAGGTGAGATTGGTTTTGGCTTTGGAATCCGATGGCTGTGTATATATCTCTGTTTTTATGAATAAAGTAGCTAGATTTGTTACTTGTTAAGCTATCTCTGCTCACCTTATTTTTACCACGTAACAATATTATTACAAATGATTATTATTATTATTATTATTATTTTATTGGATAAAATGTTTACCATGGAAATTTGTAAATAATAAATGCAATGAAATATTCTATATAAATAATGACAAAATGCCTATAATATAATCCTATCTTGCAAAATTTTATGCAGTTATAAAATAATTGTTAATAATATTTAAATTTGAATTTCAAAGCGGATCAGTATATACTCTAGACTGTTGGTATAGAGTGGTCAAACTTATGCAACGTTACAGCCACCTATGATAAATTTGAGAACAGCAAGAGGACACACAATATTTCACACATGTTTTTATCGTTGCATAGACATTTCATTACAAAAAGTTTATGTAAATATTTATATGTATTTATATAAATACATATACATAATAATTCATATATGTAGTTTTAAAATGTTAATTTGTTTTAATTATTGTTTTAACTATTTAATTATTGTTTTAACTACATTAAGAGTATTTAATGCGATAATGAAACATCTAAGAAAAATTGCTAATCCAAAATTTCTTTAATCCCTGAGTCAAATCTTATATTAAATTCTTAAATATATTTACTCACCATTAACTTGCGTTTTTAATCTACTGGATTTTTAGTTTATGCGTTAAATAATTATAAAGCTTGAATTTTTTTTTATTTATCTTAAAAGATTAATTGTGATGCAAAATGAAGCTCACCCAACATATTTTAGCGAGCCGCATATGTCTCGGTTTGGCCAACCCTATTCTGTACAAAACATAAGGAATACCATTATAAGTATTTGCTATTATAGGCGATTTCTTAGTTTAGTTTCTGCAATGTTAGACTCAAGCTTCTTTTCAATCCTTATCCTTCCAAACCGACTTTAAAATGCCGGTTGCATTGGAGGTCCTTTGATGAACAAATTTTGATGGTAGCGAGACTCAACCGGACTAGAACTTTTTCGTTCATCCATGTTTTGATTGATTAAAATGTATATAGTCGTTTGAACATTAAATTATTTTTATTACTAGGTTTTATAAATTTAAATAAATGTTATTTACCCAAAGGCCATTTTCATAGTCGAAACTTTCTGACGCAGACCAATAACGTAGTTCTTATATAAAAGTACAGTATATTGTCCAGTCTTATAATAGAAATTACCTTTCAGGCCCTTCTCTTGCTTTCTATAAACTTGCTTCCAAAACTGTTATTTTGCAGTGTGGCATATATTCTTTATATGATCTTAGAATATTGTATAGGTACGCAAATCATAATTGCGTGGTTCTGAAATTGTTTGGAGTGAAGAATGAAATATATATGTATATTATTTTCTTTGCGATTCAAACCTATCATGGCAATATCTGGAAGTTACTGTTTGGAAACGGTTGACGAACAAAATCAGCAATGTGGTTTGGTGTCAAGAGTTCTCTATCATTCAAGACATTTTTTGTAGATATTCCAGAAAAATGCACCCTCCTAAAAAATCTGAAGCGTCTTTCTTATTTCGTCTGTAATTGTTGTGAGTTCACAGAACAAAGCTGGAAGCAAGATTCATTCAAAAGCAAACTTTTTTTCCCAGTCTCCAATGCAATGAACTAGTAACTGCTCTTAAAAAAAAAATTGTAAATACCACTAAGCATAGGCATCATGATAACGCCTATACCTTTGTTGATCGGAAGAGGACTGTTTGGATTATCCATACCTTGTTAATTTAACGGTCAGTTGCTTTTTCATAAGGCATATGATTAGCATATGCCTTATGAGACATTATATGGGGAAAAATTCTATTGGTCATGAACACCAATAAAGCCTGAGCGCTCACCATTGGCGATTATTATTCTGGTCAGTATCTTTCCAGTCTTGGAAAAGCATTATAGTCTCTTCGATATCCCGTAATGATCACATCTTTAATGAGAAGTCAATCAGATTCTCTGCTCTTATCAATCAGCAAAACAACTCCAAATAACTTTGGCTGGACGCACACCAAACAAACAAAATTGTTTAGAACAAAAACATTTTGTTTTGGCATGTTTTTTCAATGCTTTTGAATATAAGCTATGCACACCCAACTTGGCGAACAAACAGTTTTGTTTGGTGGACAAACATTTTTGTTTTGTGGACAAACATTTTGTTCGTGGACCAAACATGTATCACAAACATGGACCATTGTTCGCTCAACAAACATTATCAGTTTACGGATGTGCGGAACTTTGTATCAAGCAATAACAACATTGCACCTGCACCATAACTGGCGTCCGCTGCTAACCAAAATGGAGATAGACGCGGAACAGCTGCTTGTTTTACTATATACAATTACATAATATACAATTACGGCGATATACAATTACATAATAAAAGAACATCACAGGAAAGATTTGATCGATAGGTTATGGCGTGAAATAGGATGAATAAATAGGGTTATAGGATGAACCCATATGCGTTCTGGTTTTCTTTCATTGTAAGTTCGCTGTAGCCAGTACCACATAACGACAACCGTATCATCGTCGGAATCCATATTGGCGCTGATTCTCCCATTTCCTTGCCAGCAAAACATTTTGTTCGCACGCAAAACGTTTTGTTCGCAAACGAAACGTTTTGTTCGCTAACCAAATGGTTTGTTCGAAACAATTTTGTTTGTTTGATGTGCGTCCAGCCCTAGACTGCAATTGAACAAACCTTCAGTATCATCTTTTTCTCAAATCTTTGATTGAGTTGCTTTCTAATTGATTTAAAATTATACCGAGTTCTAAAGGCAAATGTAAGAATAATATTTATAAAGAATATTTTTAACCGCATACAAAATATTTTTGGTTGTTATCTTTATAGAATCTTTATGGATAGAATCTTTATCATTTGTCTAATTCTTTTTGTAAAGAAAGAAAGGCGGAGGTCGGAAGTTTTCAGGAAGTTGGACCTAATTGTTATTTGTAAGAAACTGAAGCTTCCACAGATATTTCTCCCATATAATTGTTAAGTAAAAATATGCTGTATTTGCAGCACCGATTGAAAGAGTTCATCTGAGATCTGATTACTTTATACCAATATTTATCCTTGCGTTTTATTATTGTTGTTCTAGACAAAACTTTGCAGATTAAACGCAGTCAAAGGTATATTTTTTTAATATTTATTGAAATGATACTGTGTGTGGGTAGATTCTTGTATGAATAAGGAGTGTAAGGACTTCTTGGTGTGGTTATCAACGCTTCTATTTTGGAACAATACCAACCATTCGGGGAGGGAGATAGAATTCTTTGTTTCTCGATAAGTTTTATATGATTAGTCATCTAATTCTTTTTTTCAGTAAATTCCACAATTGAGTGAATGATTGTCATTCCTTTATTGGCAGTCAATTTCTATTCTGTTCATTGTTTTTTATTTGATTAAGAATAACATTCACTATTAAAATCAAATATTTATAGTCGTAAATTGGTGGATTTAAATTAAGAAATTGCCTCTGCGTTCTTTTTGTTTCCTCATAATCCCAGCCCTGGTCTCTTTTCGCTCTGCTATTGGTCTATGGCGCATCTCTATCTGTTGTGTGCATCTCCTCCCTCTCCGGGAGATATGGAAGAGTTATTTCTCGGGGGCGGTTGGGTGTGTCTACAGCCGTAAAAGATGATGGATGCGGGCGCGTGGCCCCTCCGGGTCGTTAAGGCTCTTTGCCTCCCTCCCTACCCTCTTCCACCAATCGATGGACGAGTCCACACGTGATCACAAGTTTTCAAATAAAAAGTTTCACTCCATTCGTCGAAACGAATGTTAGTGCGTCTTCAATCTATTTGTCTTCTTCTTCTTCTTCTCCTTCCAGGCCATATTCCAACATCTAAAGTCTTTCCACCCCCACCCTCAAGCCACTGCGCATTGGCACCCGACCTCGTCCTTTTCGACTCTGCCGCCTTCATACTCCTCTCTGCGCTGTAATATACCACCGTCCCGAATATGCCTTCATAAATTTGACATATTCCATTTTCTTCTGTTTTTCTTTATATTCTGTATTCAAGAATATTTTTCATCCTCGTATTTTTTTCTTCTTCCTAGAAAGGTTTTTATCTTTATATATTTTTTTTTTGCAAGTCAAATAATAAAAAAAATAGCCAAAAGTTTTATTTCTGTTCATAGAAAAATAATTCTAATAATAATTTATGAAAAATCTATGTTGAAGGAAAAGGTTACACACAAATTTAGAATATTTTATTTTTTTTGTACGAATTTTTTTAAATTTCTGTAGATGACTTTTTTTTTTATTATTCCAGTCGAAATGAATTTTTATGTTTGGTTAATTTAAAAGTTTGGATACTTTTTTAATGTTTAAAAAAAATAAAACAATAACTTCATAAAATAGAATGTCATATAATTGATAAATACCGAACCAGTCTATATTATCCAATAACATTAAGTCATTGATCAACGAACGAGGAGATTTATCGATGTACTTCAACTTCGATTTATAGTTGGATCTAACAAATGTGTATAATAACTTGTCAAAAGTTTAATTAATTATTGAAGAGATTGAAGTAACGATTTTCTGAATACTTATTATTCCTTATTTAATCTTTAGATGATGTTTTCTTTAATATGATTCAGTCCAAAGGTTGAATTTAAAAAAATATTGCTTTAAAGCAATAGATTAATTAAAATTAGATATTATATTAATATGAATGTATCTGAAATTTACAGACAACGTTAATTTTGGCCCAAAATAAGATTACCACTGGAATTTGTATGGAAAAATAAAAAAGTTTGCCTTTCAGTTACTGATTTCTTCCAATCTAAAGGAAGACAGTATTTAAATTATATTTATAGATTGTTATTGGCCGATATCATCTAAAGTTTTAAGCATCTTTATAAAAGATTATATGTTTCATAAAACCTAATGGTGATTTACAATCAATTACGAGCGCAAAGTAAAATACAAAATAGCCATCATGTTTTTCTTGTTTGTTTAGTATTTGTGTGAAAATGTCTACGACTCATTGAAATTGAAGGAAATTCAAAATAGTCAAAAAAATTTAAGAATAATTTCCACAGTTTATTCTTCAGACGTGATGAAATGAGTGACTTTTGAGAATTTACATTGTATACGATAAAAATCAAATTTAAAATAGAATAAACTATCTCTAGAAACGTTACCAAAAAACGGTTAAGGTCACTGTTTTCTTAAGTAGATTATACAAAGAACTTACAAAGAAAAGTCGAAATGGAAGCAGTGTTCAGTTGGTGTTTGTCCAAGTTCTTATTCTTGTGAAACAATAACAGAGTCACTAGTTGGGTTTTCTTGATGGATCGACTAAGAAACAGGAGACTGGGGAGTGATTGGTGGGGGAAGGAGGAGGATGTGTTTCAGAGGGTGGGAACTATTTAGCCATAATAGGGTTCATTAAGGTTGATTGACGCTCACTCGCCCCCGTCCCAACAAGAAAGGTGAGAGAGAGAGTCTTGAGGCCAATTAACAAGCGGTGACTCTGAGGGTATTGTTTAATCTACATTAAAGAAATGTCACGACAGAAAAGAGGTTAATAATTAACAAATTAAGCTTTATTTGTTTGGTAGATGAAAAGAATTGTATTATGCTTGATTGCAAAACTAAATTATCTTTTTTTAATTTTAGTATTAACATTAAATATGAATATTATAATTACTCAGAGTTTAAGTTTAATACTTTGGAATTAAGTTGTCTAGAAATCAATAATTTATTATGAAATGAAGCTAAATCTTCCGTTATTAAATGCTATTAATTATAAATTAGCATAATTCATCTTTAAAAAAAATCTTATTGAATCATTGTTATTAATATGAGCATTCTAGATTTGCTTATTTGAAGTTCATAGTTGCATAGAAATAATCTATTAAAAATTTATATTAAAAGAACGGACACACTTAAAAAGATATTGTCGCCGATGATGACAAACTTATAGATGATCTACTTTTTTAAAAGAAATTTTTAAGTGTGTCGGTTCTCTTATTCTTTTAATGTCACAATTTTGTACAAAATTTAATTAAAAAATTTAATAAAAAAATTTAATAGAAAAATTTTGTAGAAATAATTTTTGAAAAATGATAGGACATAGGAAATTTGAGTTCAAAATTACGATATAATAATAAAAAAAAAACAAAAAACTTTAGAATATACTTTTAAGTAAAAAGAAAAAAAGGTTTATTCTGTTCATATTCTGTTCATTTATTCCTCTGTGATGAGGAAATTACACTAACATATATCCTGCAAGGTTACTAATAATTTATAAACTGTTAATGTTGGCGTTAAGCCCCAATAATCACATTAAATCCAGAATTTATCTTTAGAATTTGTTTACTCAGGTGCAGCCTTGTATTTCTTCACTTTTTTATATCTTATATAACTCTGCACGTTAAACTTTACAGAACTAAAATTCTAGAGTTAGATTTATTTACGAATCAGAAACCATTATTATAAGATGTCCTTACGCATCCATAAATTAATATCTGAAAATGTAGAAAGTGCGAAAAAAAAAAATAGATTTAAATTATCGAATTTTTGGATCTTTATTAATAAAACTAACAAGTTCTAACTAACTAACATCAACAAAAAGAAAAAAAATCAATTACCATCAATGTACCATCAGTGTTTCCGATAAGGTTATCCAGTAAATCAAGTAGGATTTTTATCTATTTACGAGGTTCCAGAACATTCTTCCAACAATTACTATTCTGCTAATTTTTGGACTTGATTTTTTACTGAAAAGAATGGAATTTCTATTTGGCAGAAAAGGAGTCTCATAAATATTATCTAAAAAAAATGTTTTAATAAAACATCATAAAAAATAGTCACATTGTTTATTTTCATCAAAAACTAAAGAAAATAATTCTGTGAATCTTATAATAGAAATCATACGGTTATTTGGGGAAAAAAATAAGAAAAGCTTATTAGAAATATAGTAAAAGATTAACTCTCTATTTTCAGAACATGGTTATATGAATTTTTATGTAAGTTTCTGTAATCTTTAACTTTAAATCAAAATAATCAACTTTAAAAAAATTAATAAATTAATAAATTATGGCGCCTTCTCAATCTCAGTGTTTACTTTCACAGATTTTGATTCTTTTTCTAAAGTACTTCAGTTCTCAAATGTTACACTTATTATATTATAGAAACGGCCCATTAATTAGTTATTCCTGAATTGGCGAACCTACTATTTCTGTAAGTAATTTTTATAAAAACTAAAAATGTATCAAAATTTCAATTAGAAGACTATCAGTATTATTTGTTAAAATTTGTTGTCTGCTTCTACGTTGGTTGATCGTCTTCAATGTCCGGTCTAAAAGAAACTGTTCCTCAAGTTATTCGAAGCAGCCAAGACGAAGTGCAGGGTGATAACTCATTCGTCTCTGGTTGCGAGCGATGGGTGATGCCCCTGTAGGAGGTGGGTGTGGGAGGAGTCCATTTGCTCCGCCGTTATTAATGGCTCCACTACCGGGTGTAAGGTGGGGGCGAGTCAGGAGAACTAATGGGAAACCGCGGCAGGAAGAAAGTGAAGAATGGTGTTGTTACTCCGTCCGGATGTAGAACCTCTGTCCAACATCCCTAACTCCCCAACCCCCACCCACATCTTCTCCACCACATAGATTATCAGTGGTTAAGAGTGAAAATATTCCTACAATTCCCTCTTCTCTTATTTCTCTTAGCTCAAAAGAATCTACTAAGCAACTTCTGAATTCAATCAACCAATGTTAACAGAAGATAGAAAGTGTTGACCAAATTTTGAACAAATCCCTTAATATGGTTAATAATATCGTTACATGGTTTATAAAGTCCACAGTAGTTCATGCCATGAAATATTTTTATCACTACTAAACGATTTGTAAACTGTAACCAATGTTGTTACGTCAATGTTGCTTTCAATCACTTTCCTTGTTTGATCAAATACAATTCATTTTAGATGGTTGATGGTTTTTCAGATGATCGATTATCACATCCCTATATAAGTTAACCACTATTTCAATTTTGAAATGGAGACTTAATGTATCGTGATTGAACAAAGAATCGGATGCCGAGCAATCTTTTAATCACTGTTCGATCTTTATAAACTAGATATTCTATGCAATAAAGTGTGTTCATAATTCCACATTGTGTCATCAATTACTCTGCATACTTCAAATAAGGAACAGCTTTTCTTTATCAACAAACTAGATCAATACTACTAAATCGAATTCCTGAAATGGCTCTATTTTTATTTATGAAATAATATTCAATTTTTATTTTAACCAATTTTAAAAGTTTATGCTCCTAAAATCGGTTTCGATTGCTCTTATTCGATTTTGATTTTGAGAAAACATTTTCTATGAGATTTCGAACTTAGTTTTTTACAAGTAAACAATGCTGGCACATAATTTTCTCACTAACATTTCATTAGTGAGTTTTTTATTGTTGATTTTCGTTTGAGGCAACACTGCTATTCCGACGATTATTCACAATAGCCTCAGTACCGAGACCTCGTTGTTTACTGGTGACTACTCCCAGCTGATGATCGCCATATTAGATTGAAACAGCTGTTCTAGGAAGTCAGAAAGTTCTATACTTTCATTTTATCACCTTCTACTTCTTTCGGATATTAAATATTACAAAGAGAATTACCATTCAATTATTCAGATTTTATAGATATTAACAGTAATAAAAGACGCTGGTCAGTTTATTCGAAAAATGAATTTATAAAAAAATTCATAGATACATTATTAAAACTTTTGACGACATTGAACTACATTGTGAAATTGAAATTAGTTTTGGTGAAAATAACAAATATAAAGTGTTAATAAGATATACCGTATTCTAGAAAATGAAAATTACAAAAATATGCTGTAGTAGAGTTGATAAACTATGTTAACTATAATATAAGTTGAATCAAAGCTAAGACAAACAACTAATTACTAGAAATATCCTAAATTTTTAAAAAGATTTCTTTCAGATATTTTGAATTGAAAATTAACTTAGATTTGATGGGTTTTTATCAAGGAGATTTGCTCTATTAAATCAAGATTGTTCTAGAAATTTATACTGTTTATCAAACACATCTACTGAAATTTTTACGTCTTTAAATTAAGTTTTTAGTGAAGTCAGAATATTATGAGAATTATCGCAACATCCAAATTCTTAGCTCCTACTTCTAGAGACATTTTTCAAAATCCAATTGAAAATTCGTTTTGTAAGTATAAATCTTAATATTTTAATTGATTATTTCGCTTTTATGAAGTTAGTGGGGGAGAAGGGGGAGACCACTTTTTTGCTTTACATTAAAATTAAATAAACTGTAACTGAAACATTTTTAATAGGCGTAGGTCTATATTTTCCTTGGATAG
>JAFIDM010006943.1:29432573-29443135 GCA_023159025.1 Thereuonema tuberculata
TAGCCCTATCTGACAACGTCAGGGTGAGGCTAGGAAATTCCAGAAGGGGGTACGAGATTCACATCCCGTCCAGAAATAACTCTGAGATAGTAGGTCCCAGGGAAGAAACGGATGAAACACAGAAGAAAGATGAAACATCCACGCTCTCGACCGGGATTTGAACCCGGGTACCGGCACACAGGCCGCACGGCAGACCGACGCCTGAGATCGCACGACCACGCTCTTCATTATTAAAAATCTTTTTACTGGTGAAGGAAAAAAGACAACAATGCGGTGATGCATAGGACAGTCATACAAAGCTTTATTGTTGCAATATTGTGAATGGAGCAGCGGCCACGTCATGTCTCATTGATTATGAGTGAATGACGCTTTTATAAATTGCGTTATATAGCGTAAGAGTAATTTAACATTATTAAAAATAATGTTAAAATTATCTAGACTAAATAAAAACAATCGAAAAAAATAATTTAATTATTATTAATATCAAAAAAGGAGTCTAATGTCAAAAAAGGAGTCAGCAGAACTTTTTAGCACTGTAAAGCAGAGCTTCTCAAGTGATGTGCTGCGAGAAAATTCTGAGAGTGCATCTGTAATCAACTTTTAGCTTCAAATAGGCAAATGCTTGTAGTATGTAGAATAAAATTTAGATGTCAAACAGAAATTAGAACTAGATTCTGTTTCATTTTAACAGTTAAGGGTAATAAGGTTGACTATTAAACCCCAAGCAAATCGGCTTAAAAAGTATATTTCAAGATATCTTTAAATACCGAAGGAAGACTTTACAACCATTTGTAGCCTCCATCATAGGGTTTCTGGATTCTAGCATAACAGTAAAACAGTGTAACGGTTTGGTTTGCCGCGAAATTTCTGCAAATATAAAAGTGCGCCGTTAAGCACAGAAGGTTGAGAAACACTGCTGTAAAGAGATGACGGTGATGAAGAATCTTAAAATCGAAAAACAAAAACTAATTCCAAAAAACAAAAACAAAAATGGATGTTCAAGAAGTTGAAATTAAAATAATAATAGTAATAATAATACTAATAATAGTTACTGAATAAAAACAGTATGTTCCTATTTCATTGTAGGTGTGTTTTCTCCTGAAAATCATCGATGAAGATGAAGAGGCGAGTATCGAGAGACGGTAATTTCTTAATCAAATTAGAAAAATATTCTGCATTTCAAATAAGACTGCGAGTAAAATGGCGCAGATTATAAGAAAAAGGCATCTTTTTGTTAGGACAAAAAATGATATGTATTGGGTTTATGATCATAGGAGTAAACAATTTCTTAAAAATATTATTTATCTCTTAAGATTCGATTTTGTTACTTAACTTTTTCACAAATCACATCTCCCTCCCACACTGTCCCAGTGAGGAATAACGCCAAAAAAAAAAAAAAAATCATTTTAATTACATAATATTTTCAATACAAACTTTTAAATGCGAATGCTTACTATATTACTACTGAACATTAGTAAGCCAATATTACTAAAAATATATGATCTATGGATTTAAGTTATTCCTTTCTTCCAGTCCTGATAAGCATACAATAAAAAGGGAAGACAATCTTAAAGACAATGTCAAATGACCGTTTCGGCGGCATTTTGTAAGGAATGTACCGTAAGGTGTTACGCACGACTATAAAGATACGGACGCTTACACTAATACCGGTAGACAAATATCAAAGACCCGGCTACGGTTAGAGACCGGCTACTATTTGACCGTGTCCCCTCTGCAGCCCGGCGCTTATTAGAGACCCGCGACAATAAGAGCCTCTGCGTTTATTGGAGCATATACGGTATATATTTTTCCGGATGGTGGGTGGTTTATAAGCAAAATGATAGCTCTCCAAATAAAAAAAAATTCTTCATTCTTCTTTACAATTACCTGTACACAAAGTGTAAAGGGGAGGGAAATTCTCTTAAAAGGTTCTGTCCATCTGTCCTTTCATCACCACCTCTAAAGCCCCAACTGAATGTCGGGTAGTCATGAGAGATATCTTATTGGAAAACTTGTGATTGGGCAAAAATATGAGTTCTACTCTGCGTCACTCCCTGTCTCACAGGAAATGGTCGCAAATGAAACATGTACGGGTTCGCTAAGGTTTCGGGTACAGTATCAAAACAGTTTTTGCCTTATTACGGATGCAATGGGAAGGATTACAATTCTCACCAAATCCTTCATCGTCAAGCCAGCGCAAATTCACAGGATCTTGCATTTGATAGCTTAAACTTAGCATTAAAGTTTCAGCATCCTACTATAAGTAGTTTTTAAAAAGCTATCGTGATCAGAGACAGATGGACATTCGTATTTCCACTTCAAATTATTGCTCTAATCTATCTTTTTCTCCGATGTAAGTTATATTAAAGCATATTAGAAAAATAGATCTAGATATCACGGACATTTATTTAAAAATAAAGAAAAGAGTAATTGTTTACCTTCAAGTACTAGGTCTATTCAACAATAGGCTAAAATTTTTATTATCCCAAATTCATTTTCCTTCAGTATTGAATATGCGACATCTTGGCCTTTTTCTTAATTGAAGTATGGTATTTCTTTATTAAGTGTTCCAGTGTAAAGCTTGCACAAAGAATTTGACTTTTAGGTATTAATAAAAGAATGTCTTTTTTAATGCGTATCTCTGTTATTTCTACTATTTATTTAATATTGAATTTCAGCCTAAGTGAGGTGTAGAGGAATTAACGGCAATAATTAGTTTGCCTAAGATTAGGAAAAAAGTAAACAGGGATAGAAATAGAGAAAGGAATAGATTATAGATTTCAAATATAAGTTTATTTGGCTTTGTTTATTTTGGAAAGCAGATTAATACAAATGAAAAAAATATAATGGAAAATAAAATCATCGACTCAACCTTGGAAGAGGATCTCTCCTGGGAAAAAAAGAGAGGGAAAAAAAGTACTTCCTCAAGTATCAATGCCGTTATCTTAAAGAAAGAAGTTATTAATGAATTGTGTTATTTTCTTTTTTACATTAGTGAAATGTTAAATACTCATCAAGAAAAGAATTCGCTGAATAAAGATAGACTTCACAAAGATATTGCACGCAATACATATTAAGATTTGAAGAAGAAATTGTAGATGAAATGATTGCGACAAAGAACAAACGGAATAGTTGTCATTATCCTTACATTAAAAAAAAAAAGCAATGATTTTGGAGGACATTTAGCAATAAGAAACGACCACAGACGAAAGCAGAAAATCAAAAGGAATTTCTTTGCCAAGAAAACGTCCAAGCAATAGATGGAATTAAAGGATTGGTTGGATTGGAAATAGAAAGAATTAGGAAAAATAAACTTGGAGAGAGATCTTCATCCAACAGTAAGATAGAGAATTGGTACAAAAGTTAATGCTGCAAAAAAAAAAAAAAAGATAAGTTAACTAGGACAGATATTGTATATAACTTGATATCTCGCAATTGATTTCATAGTAGTATGACAATTGATCATGAAGTTTAAAAAAATTATAAAATCTCTTAAAATGATAGGAAGAAAAAATCATAATTAAATCATAAAAAAACACAATTAATTTTGATATCAGTCGCTGGTCTGTGCCGTATATTTAAAATAAAATACTGAAATATAACAAATTCTAAACTTTTCCTCTTTATTTTCTTTGTATTCTTTTAGTGGTTTTTTTTTTTTTAAGAGTGAGATTTCTTCAAATTTCTGAAGGGATTTTATTATAGATTTTTTTTTTTAAGGAAAGGAATTACACAGCTTCATAAATTAGCTTCCTGTAACACTTACAAATATATCAACAATTGGATCATTGTTGTGCTGCGTGTTCCCAGACGTAAGAGCACCCTTAATTGTTGGTAATTAGAAGGACCATTCCAGAAACTACACCCTAGGGATGCGTGAGGGTGGGAAGAACCGCAGGGAGTGGTACAATAGATACCTCATCCCCCAGAGCAACATTGCACGAGCGTGAGAAGAAACCCTCCTTCCGGAAAAGAGTTGGGGAATGGGATTTCAGGTGAAGAGAATGGAGGATGTCATTTCCCTCACACCCTCACATGCTGATCCAACCACGCCTGCTCTCTTCTCTTCCAATTTTCCATATTTACACAAGGTTTCTTCCCAATGTGACCAATCCATCCCCAAACCACTACTCCTCATCAATCATCAAAATCTCTATAAGCATTCAAAAGGTATCTTCAGTGTGACAAACCTACTCTACATTACAATCTTGGATACAAGCCAACACGATTAATTAATGTTTTATTTAAAAGTAGTCTTTTTAAATACGGCTACATTTTTTCGGCGATGAATAATCTCTGCTAAAACAATACAAGACGAGTTATACATATATTACTATAGGTTTGACTGTTAGTAATATTATGTTATATTGATAGATTATTGTCTCTTGTTAGTAAGATTATATTACATTAATATATTGTTAGTAAGAGTGTTAAATGGATGGATTGTTATATTATTAAATTTAAAGTTGAATACGTAGATTATTAACGAATTATAGATGAGGAAGAGGAAAGGATTTTGAACCTGAAGAAGTTTCTTAAAACTTATAAAGAAATGAAATATTGTATTAAAGAGGATATTTATTGGAGAAATAATGTCGACTGAATGCCTATGTGTGTGTGTGTTTATAACTTTTATTTCTGTAGACCATACTGTATAGTTATGCTTTCTTAATTACTGATCCCTTCGTTAACAAAAATTTAATAATTTGGCCATTAGCTGTAAATTCAGCACAATTAGATCTAAACCTCAAAACCTATTATTAAATTTCACAGTTTTTCCAGTTAGTTGGTGATAGATTTAATAATAATGACGTTTGAATGGGAATCAAAGATGGTGTTTTTTACCATAGATTCCTATTATGTATAAATAAACTAATCTGACTCTTCTAATCAGTTTTCGAGGTTTACTTATTTGCAAACAAATATTCCTGTATTTGGACTGACCTGAGGATAGTTCCTATAGATAAAAAAAGAAACCAAGAATACAAGTATCATCATTCATCTTATGTATATGGATTGGTTTTAATTATGAAAATATCTCTTGCAGTTTGAATTTCTTTTTTCTTTTTTTTTTCATTTGAAAATGTCAGTTATATACAATCAGTACTATTTGATAAAACTAAATTATTAACTTAAGGATATTTTATTTATCTTTATTTAACTTTGAATAATAAATAGAAAAAAAAAAAAAACCCAATAAGTATCGTAACATTTTTTTTCTTTTCCTTATTTTGAATTTCCTTTTCTTTAATAATGAATTCTTAACGAGATTCTTCTGGAAAGTTCATAGATCTAAATAAAAATATAAAACAAAACATATTTTCTGATCAAAATAGTCTTTATTGAAGCTTCCGTAACATCAATATTGGCTCATTAGGTTAAAAGAGGTTCCATTTATCATAATTGAATAAATTTGTCAATAATTCTAGTCAACTCAATTGAATTACGCATTTACTTGAGTAACTCCATTCCACGATAGAATGGATTAAATGAGAGCTGAGTTAATTTTATTTTATTATTTAACAAGATTACAATTAAATTAGGCAAATAATATCTATCCACCTACCTACCGATATACCGTAACCGTCTAGTCCACACTTTCTTCTAAATATGTCCTATAAAAAAAAAAAAAAAAAAAAAAAAAGGTATTTAGGACAAAAAACTGTCCGTCTTCTACCACTGGATGATTGTTCATTTTTTCCTATTTCATTTTAGTCATCTGCCCAATTGTGTATCGTTGCCAAAAATTAAGTTCTTCTGGAAATTGTCAATTTTTTTCTTTCTTGCATTTTAACTCCTCCTTTGTCCATTAATGGGTCGTAATATTTAAATGATTGTAACAAAAAATGTCCGTTTTCATGAGACAATTATTTATTCTCACTCTCCAATATTTGCCCAGATTGAATTATAAGAAAATACCGTATTTATCGGCGTTTAGCATGCACTTTTTTTTCCTAAAATTTGGGGCTGAAATTCTATCTGCGTGTTAGATGCGTATACAGTAATCCCTCGTTTATCGCGGTTAATCGGGAACAGAGCCCCCCGCGATAGGTGAAAAACCCGGAAGGAAGAGTGGCCCCCCCCCCCCCCTAGGAATTTTCGTATGTGTATGTGTGTGTGGGTACCAGAATGTTTAAAATATGTATACAGTATTTGTACTTTATATACAGTACATATATACTGTATATAAAGTATAAATAGCCTATATACTGTATGTGTACAGTATATTTTACTTAAATCTTTTTCATTATAAAACCCTAATATACATTCACTCACTCACTCCCACTCGTAGAGGGTTGAGGTTCACTCGGATGCTCTTCTGCTGGAGTCGCTGACGATGTAGCTGGGGTTTTTATCTTGAAGAAAAACCCGCGATGCACTGAAGCCGCGAGACTTGAAGCGCGAAATAGCGAGGGATCACTGTATCACTTTTTATTTTAAATTTTAAGTTTTTTTTACTCAAACTTCCTTCTAAAAACTAGGGTGTAGGAAAATAATAATGGGGGGTAATAATTATAAGTTTTGGAGAAAGAATGACCACTTTTTATTGACGTATCACTTAATTCTTTTTATTTTCATCAAATAATTCTCAAGAACTAAAAGATTTATGACAAATTCCAAATGCGAGCAAAAGAAAACCGGAATGTACAGTAATGTTGTCTTTCGAAACTACATTCCGAAGCTACTAGACTTTTTAAACTATTCGATGGAATATTTGTTAGACAGGCAAATACCTTCATATAATTCTCCAATATAAATTATAAACATGTTTCACGCTCAGCATTATATAGTTATTTAAATAACTTTTCCTTTCTATTGAAATAATGATATTTCTGGAAGAATAATGTTAATAAATGATAAATTTAATAATGAATTATTTTTTTTTCTTCAAAACAATACTTATCTAAATATAATAATAATAATAAAAAATATAAAAAAATAAAAAAACACAGCAAATCATAATGATGGGAAAAAAAGTCATAGACTCAAGGCGGGCATTACACGGGTGAAAATGTTAATTACTTAAGAATTTTCTTATGTTGTAAATAGTCAGTCAACGTCATAAATAAAATAAATAATCTTGATCTCTGACTCTGTTTTTCCATTTCCAAAAACATGCCAAGTTTTCCAAAACTATGTCTAAAAACAATTGCAATAGAAAACATGTCTGCATCAAAGAAGTTTGGCATCTTCTTTGTTGACAAATTCCGATTTCGGGAACTATTACTTATTATAAAGATATTATAAACACCTCATTTATGTTAATAATCTACGCTAGCGGATTTAGAATATTAAAATATAAGTTTGATATTTTACAAATAATTAAGAATCTGCAAGTGTCACTGAAAATTTTTGTTGGTCTTAAACCTGAAATTTTTCCATCTTTACAAGAAATACGGACTAATTAAACAAAATACCAAATAATAATGATTGCTCATCAACAGACAGTATTATTGATTTGCATCTAGGAGTTCAGTTGTTAGACTACCTGACCTAGAACGATTGCTTTAGGTCCAGTTCTTCATTATTTATAATTATTCTTTGAAATCTCTATGATAAGTTAATCTATATTACTACAATCTTTTATTTCTCTGTCTGTGTGTCTGTCAGGCGCAATTTCCTGTGAGAATGGAAAATAGAAATAATTTTTACAATAAAACGTCCGTGACGGGAATCGAACCTGCAACCTTCTGATCCGATGTCAGATATCTTATCCATTAGGCCACGGGGACTACAACTCACTTCATGTTGTTTTTTGACTTATGTTTCCTTCCCCTTCCCCCCATCAATAATGATTAATGAATGTATTCAATCTTTTTTTTTTTGAATCTTGAAAATTAATTTTAAAGAATAATATATCTATATATAAATCGACTATACAGTAGAGTATTGAAGTTGAAAATGAGATTTCTAGTTAATGCAAAATATTTAATCACTTCAGAAAAGCATGACTAAAATAACACTTCATAGGCCCAGTCTTGAAAATAACTGAATCATATATATTTTCAAAAATAATTCTTATTCATACATAGTTTCAGTACTTGTGAACGCATTTGCAAAAATCTTTAATTCATCAAAACAAAATAAGTTCATTCAACGAACTAACAACTTGAATATAAAAGTTCATTCCTTGTAACCCTATCAATAGAAAGTTCACTTTAACTAGAAAGTCTTCAACACTATACTCGATGTCCTGGTAGAATCAAATAATTCTCGGTAATGTCGGTACACAATAATAGTTCTATACCCTTTCAATATTTGTAACTTGTAACATTATTGTCAAATATTTCTTGCATGTTGTGTATCTCCCAAATGTCTATGTTTAAGTAAATATAAATTACTTACTTCATATCTTCTTACGAAACAATCGGATTCTTTGAAGATAAATCGATATACTTTCCTAGTAGATTGAAGAAGGAATGTCTTTCCATCAGCTTCTGTTGATTTCCAATATGGCGATCTGCGCTGAATTTCGAAGTATCAAGATTAGCACGAAGGAATATTTCTGCCGTTCCGGCATGGCCAAGCGGTCTAGACGGCAGTCTGCCGTGAGGCCGATGTGTCGGAATCTGAGTTCGAATCCCGGCGTCGGCATGGATGTTACTTTCTCCTTCTGTGTTTCGTCCGTTTGTGCGGGTATAGCGTGAGCTGCCTCCTCTGGCGTATCCTGGGCAATGTTTCGTCGGCTAAATGCTCACATTTCTCACCCCTTGTTGAGGCCAATAGTTTAAATAATATATCTTGAATGTTAAAATCCTATTTGTAATTAAATCTCCAAGATGTGTAGAGAGTGTTTCATTACATGGTTGGGCCAAGTTGTAACCAATAAGCCAAAACTTCAGCAAAAGCAAAAGTTTCATGTCAAAAGTGGTGCAAAGTTACCCCAGTTTACGGTACTAAGAGCCCGGGCGTTGGCTAAAAAAAAAAATATATTTCTGGTGGATGATTGGCGAATTCAAATTCTTTCTGGAATTTGAAAAACATTATCTGCTATCTTCTATAGAATGCATTCGCCGTTAATGCACACAGCTGTTTAAGATTCTGCATAACAATCTGGGTTCTATCAGAATTAATGTTGAATCGAATCTTCTAATCCCGTCGTTCTTCCATCCCTACTTCGTCTCTTCTTCATATTCCAACAGGGGAAAAAAAAAAAAAAAAAAAAACCGCAAAAACTAATAACTCTTTTTTCATCGTTCTGATGAGAAGAAAACAATTGCACTGTTTCATCACAGCATTTCGTTATTCCGTTTTCTTATTGTTATTCCCATAAACAAACGCCACAAGTCGTCTTGTTTTCTTAATAATAGAAAGCACAATATTATAGTTACTATTTCAAATAATGCAGTTAATATAGTGCAATTCCTTATTATTTTAATAGTCTTTCTTTATTATCGACACAGTCTTTATAACAATTTGAATAACGCACGAACAAGTTCACTATTGCCATAGATTTCACTATTATTATTTCTACAAATCTCAAGATTGTTTATTTATTTCTGATTCGGCTATATACACTGAAGCTCGTTATATCGCGGTTGTTTATATCGCGAATTCGGATATAACGCGATTTGGTCTTGGACTCCTTCTATTTTGGAAAAGGTGTGTAATTATAAAATTGCAAAATTTACCGTTTTTTCGCCTAAAATCAAATCAAAGGTGTAAATTAATATGCTTGTTTCCTTATTATTTACAGTAATTGAGACTCTATACCCACCCTAAATGTCACGAAAATGCGTCAAATAAAATATATTTTTTAAAAAATACCAGAATCGCGGACTTTTTCGTTTAACCGAAATGAATATCGAGATCTATTTTTCTGCCAATGACAACAGTTTCGATCCACGTGACTCGTCGTTTGTACAAAATGCCAAGATGGCGGCGCCAAATCGATTTTGGCTAATATAACCCATCAAAGTGTTGAAAAGGTAATGATTTATGATTTAGGTATTTATAGATATAAAATTCTCTCACATAGCTCTGAATAATGTATGTAATCGCGAAATGACCATTTTAAATCGATTTGGAATCGTGTGGGCGATAATAGGGTGCGATATACGACATTTGACGTCTCGAAGTAATAAAAGTTCGGTTATATCGCGGTTATATCGCGATCTTCGAAATCTTGGATCCGAAAGATCGCGTTATAACCGAGCTTCTGTGTATTTGTAATTCGAAAATGACAATTAGAACTATAATTGCCGAAACGTTGTAGTATTTTAAATATAATATTCTTACTTAACCAAATTCTTTGTGATATAAAAAAACAAGTGCGTATACACGGGATATGGCCTAGTTTTAGTGAAAATTTAAATGAAAATAAAAGCATCAAATTGAACTACAAAAATTTTCTTAATTGTAGGTGAAAAATGAAACCGGAAATGGAACAAGAGACGCCAGGAGAAAAAGGTTTTATTTCTTTCTTTATTTATTTATACTTACCTGTTCACATTTTTTAAGTTATTAGTTAGTTAAATAGAGCTGAAAGAATTGATTTTTAATTCTTTTTTGAAAACAAGAAAGTACAGTGAATATCTTGTTTCTTTTTGAAAATACAATTC